>OY992878.1:139579818-139969818 GCA_963921405.1 Cepaea hortensis
TACTGATTTCATGGTGCTGAAAGAAGGAGCCTTGGAATGTGATCAACATCGAACAATTAGTATAATGAGTCACATCACGAAGATTTTGCTAAGAATTATCATGCAAAGAGTTAGGAAAATACAACCTGAAATAGGAGAAGAACAATGTAGGTTTGTACAAGGCTGTGTATATTCCGATAACCGGTTCCAAATTGCTGTATGTAGCCGGGGCGCAGTGTTGGGGTGAGCGCCCAACATTGCTTAAATACCCCAATGGCTCGTGAATACATAACCTCTGCAGCAAAAGTCCAACTCCTGGCCTTCACGTGGCGGAACTGTTTTAACTAACAGGAGAAGGGGCGACGGCGAGTATCTGGCGCCGGAAAATAACCAGTGTGCTCTAGATGTTTATACACATACATGTATGTGCAGACACGTGTGTGCGTGTGTACACATCTAAACTCGAGTGAGACCACAGTCTGCTCTAGCAAAGGAAAGGTGCTGAAGACGGAGGCAACCAGCCAGGAGGCGCACCACAGAAATCAGGATGCCACGCAATTACGCAAAATGGAATATGTCGACTGCTGCTAAACGTTATGGTGCTCGCCCTGCTTTGGACCCCCAGGCAGGTGCAGTGCCGGGCCCTATGTCTCGAAAGGGTCCAACCCCAACTACTGGAGGTCCTTCTCAGATGTCCTGTATAGCCAGGGGACATGAAAATAGAACAGCTGGCCATACTAAACTAAGACTTAAAATAATGCACTGGAATGCGGAGGGAGTCAGCAACAAAAAAGTAGAATTAGAAAACATCCTGGACAAAGAAAAAGTAAGCATATGTTGCTTGCAAGAAACTCACCTCAACGAAAATATAGCCTTCAAAATCAGAGGCTACCAGTGTTACCGATCTGACCGAAAGGACAGGCGAAAAGGTGGGATACTTACCCTTGTAAAAAATAACATCACTGCTTCCCAAATCAAAGTCTATATGGAAGGGGCTGAGTATCAGACACTTAAACTTAAAACAGGCTATACAGACCTACATCTGATCAATTACTACTAGTTAAATACTACTGTCCAAGTGACCGTCCACAGGCACTGGACACACTACCATTAACAGAAAAAATGATTGTGTGCGGCGATTTCAACAGCCACTCGCAGAGTTGGGGCTATGATCACATGGACCAGAGAGGAGAGAGACTGGAAGACTGGCAGGATGAGAATAGATTCATCTTGGTTAACAAGCCGTCCGACCCACATACTTTCTACTCGAGATCATGGCACTCTACAACTACACCTGACCTGGCTTTTCATTCAGCAGACCTGGAGTGGAACATTACACGAATTGTTGGGAAACAACTAGGTGGCAGTGACCATCGACCAGTCTTTCTAACTGTAGAAAATGAGCTTGTAAGTGAAAGCAGCACCCTCTCGAGGTGGAACTACAAGAAAGCAGACTGGGCAGTGTACAAACATCGCACCAGCATACTGGTTAGAAACCTGAACACTGAGAAAGACATAAATAAAGTAGTTGAAGAGTTTGGGAAATGCATACTACAGGCAGCGCGAGAAACAGTACCAAGAGGAGCCCGTAAACAATATAAACCCTACTGGAGTAGTGAACTGGAACAGTTGCATAATGATGTGGAAGTATGTAGAAAGCAAGCAGAGGCCACACCCAGCCAAGAGCACCACAATAAATTCCAGCATGCAAAAGCCAACTTTCAAAGGGCCAAGCTGCAGGCTAGACGGAAAAGCTGGCAGGAAAAAACAGAGTCTCTGAACTTTGAAAGAGACACAAGGAAATTGTGGAAGCTAATAAAACAACTTAACGATGAGGGCACAGGGAGAAACTCAAAAATTGCACTACATAAAGATGGAAACATCTTAACAAGAAAGCAAGCAGCTGACCATTTTGCAGACTCATTCGCACAAGATAACAATATCAAAATCAGTCCAGAGAAACAACAAGAGATTCAAGAGAAACGGCAACATACAGGACAGAAGGAAATAGTACATGAGGTTCTGGAGGCACCCATCACAATCAGCGAACTGGAGCTAGCCATATCAAAACTGAAAATGAGAAAGTCACCAGGAGCTGATGGTATCTCCAATGAAATGATCAGGAACCTAGGAACAGAGGCCAAAGCAAAGCTGTTGCAGATCTTCAATAACAGTTGGACCTTAGGCAGTGTTCCACAAGCCTGGAGAGAAGCAATCATGATACCCATCCTAAAATCAGAGAAAGATAGTTCCATTGCCTCTAGCTACAGACCAATTAGCCTCACGAGCTGTCTCTGCAAAACACTGGAGCGCATCATCAATCACAGACTGCAGTGGTACATTGAAAGTAAAAACATCCTTGTGCCACAGCAGGCTGGCTTTAGGCAATGCTACTCTACGGAAGATCAGACAACCTACCTCTCTCAAGAAATTGAGGATGCATTCCAAGAGAAGAAGCTGGTGCTTGCAGCGTGGATAGATTTGAAGAAAGCCTTTGACAAAGTCTGGAAAGAAGGTCTGATGAACAAACTGAGAAACTGCAAAGTCAATGGAAGAATGTACAAATGGGTGAAAGCATACTTGCACAACAGAAGAGCCCGAGTACAGATAGACGGACTAAAGAGCAAGAAAGTACTACTGCGTCACGGAGTTCCCCAGGGCGGAGTATTGTCCCCCACACTCTTTCTAATCTTCATCAATGATCTCGTTGCTAATCTACCGCATGGAATTAAAGCCGCAATGTATGCCGATGACCTGGTTCTATGGAGCACAAATGAACATGCATCAGTGGCCACCAGATTACTACAAAGAGCTGTATATACATTTGTTGCATGGGCAAATAGATGGTGTGTCAGCATAAACACTGACAAGTGCAGCACCACCCTATTTACCCTCTCTCCAAAACAAAAGGCAGGGACCATCCAGATAAATGGAACACCCCTACGAGAAGATAAAGAACCAACATACCTTGGAGTAACATTTGATGGCAGACTGACATGGAGAAAGCACATCAACAAAGCAGTAGCAAAAGCCAGAAGGAAAATAGCCATCCTGAGAAAGCTAAGTGGAACCACATGGGGAGCCAGTGGGAAAATACTTAGCAAAGTTTATCAACAGAGCATACGACCACACATGGAATACGGGTCAACTGCGTGGTGTTCGGCATCAAAAACCACACTACAAGAGCTGGACAAAGTGCAAAATCAAGCACTTAGAGTCACCACAGGAGGGATGAGATCAACCCCTATAGTGGAAATGGAGAAGATGGGGAGGACACAAGCACTGAGTGAGCGCAGAGATACGAAAACGCTAATACAAGCAGAAAAGTTCCTCAGCTTGCCAGGCCACCCTATGAAGAACAGATTTGAAAACCTAGCTATGGGGCGGTTGAAAAGAAGTAGTTTTATCCACCAGGCCAAACGACTCTGCAGAGAAACCACCGATCTGCCCTCAGTTGGTACCCCTCTAACAACTATTCCAGAGCGAACTCCATGGAAAGATGAGCATAGACTATCATTACAAATCCAGACAAAAGTGAGAGGAATATTTGACAAGGAAGATCAGAACAGTGTGCAGCGCAGAACAGCCACTCTCAGCTTCCTTGATGAAGAATACGCACAGGACCTCTGGATCCGAGTCTACACAGATGGGTCAGCACAAAATGCTGTTCGAAATGGAGGAGCGGGAGTGTACATAGAATACCCAAATAATACCAGGGACACAGCTAGAGTACCGACAGGAAAGTACTGCCATAACTACGATGCTGAAATTGAGGCAATCAAGATAGCAACAGAGAAATTACTAAATACCAGCAATGGTACACAACCTGTTGTGCTATTGACAGATGCAAAATCAGTACTCGAGGCGCTCCTGTCTGGGAAATTGCCAGTACTAAGGACACTACTTTCTGAACTTAGCAGTCAGCATAAGGTCACCATACAGTGGATACCATCCCACTGTGGAGTACCCGGAAACGACAGAGCTGATCAATTGGCTAAGGAAGGAGCCAAAGAAGAACAGCCTGATGTGCCTGTAACATACCACCAAAAGAAAAGAATGATCAAATCAGTCAGAAAGCCACCAAAACCTGCTCAAGATGACTACCACGTTATGGATAGACCAGAACAAGTCATTATTCTGCGCCTCAGAACAGGGCACAATAGATTACGCAACCACATGTATACAAAATTCAAAATTGGTGAAACAGCCATGTGTACATGTGGATTGGCGTCGCAGACAGCAGAGCACATACTCCAAGACTGCCCAAAATATAACATATCTAGGCAAACCTTCTGGCCTAGAGAGACGACAGTGGAAGATAAACTCTATGGACCGCTGTGTGAACTGAAAAAGACAGTTCAATTCATACAAGAGACAGCACTGCAGTTATAGACATATTTCAAGCGAACGAAAGAAGAAGAAGAAGAATTCCGATAACCGTAATCAAACGTTCTATAGAAGTAAACAAAAATCTACACCTTTGCTTTATTGACTACACAAAGGATTTCGATAAAGTGAGACATGATAAGAATGCTTGAAGATCTACAAATTGATGGAAAAGACCTTAGACTTGTAAAAAACATATATTGGAAACAACAAGCTGCCATAAGAGTTGATAATGAAGTAGGTCAATATCAGCCTATTAAGAGAGGTATGAGACAGGGATGTGTAATATCTCCAGATCTGTTTCGCTGTACAGTGAAAGCATTTTCAGAAATATAAAAGATATGGAAGGAATCAACATTTTGGGACGATGCATCAATAACATTAGATATGCAGATGATGCAATCTTGATGGCAGACAATGAACAGGACCTGCAACATTTAGTAGATGCGGATGTTACACACAGTGAGCAACTAGAGTTAGAATTAAATTGTAAACATACATAGATTATGGTCGTCACTAGGAAAAACGAAATACCACAATGTAATATACAAGTAAATTGGAATATTCTTCAACAAGTGAATAGGTACAATTATCTCGGAACAGTAATAACATCTGATATGAGATGCATTGAAGAGATTAGAACAAGAATCGTCATGGCAAAGGTAGCCTTTAGCAAGATGAACAATCATACTGACCAATAAAAAGATGTCAATTGAAACGAGAAAAAGAGCGTTGAGGTGCTACATAGAACTTGTACTTTTATATGGATGTGAAGCTTGGACAATGAGCAGTCTGAAAAAACATCTGATGGCTGTAGAAATGTGGTTTCACAGAAAAACCAAGAACAAGTCCTTCAAGAAACAAATGAAGATCGTAAACTGATTAGTGTCAACAACTCATGTTTCAGGCATCATCGGATTACTTCTCCCACACCATACAAGAAACTTGCAAGTCGTGTGCGAGGAATGAAATGGTACATTTTATTGCCGTTGGCTCTTTACAATTGCAAAACAGTCGCTATCTAATCACACATAAAGTCACAATATTCTCTATCACTAGTTTTCCTAAACCCTATAGCTAATCTCTATTTACTAGGCTATACGAAAACTATCTCTATTCTACACGATGTGAACACTACAGAGTCAGTCCCCAGTCTGATTTCCTTCACTCGCGTCGCTACACGCCACGCGGAAGGACCTTCATGCGTCCTTCGGCTCTTTGCGTGCTAGGTCAGTTAGCACGCTTCTATTAGCTGTCTTTGGTTTGAGTGGCAATCGTAGCGATCACGCAGGCGTGCTTCTGTCGTGACCAGTAGTGCTAACTATCTGGTCAACGCCTCCGTGTGAGGACTAGTTAATAGTCCCCCTTTTCTATCATCTATCCTGACCTGATCCCGGGCACTATGTTCCCTCTACTCTATCTGAGGTTGACCCGGTGGTGCCAGGTTGACCCGGTGGACACCACGTCCCGGTGGTGTTCTATCATGAGGCAGGCTTCCTGCCTCCTGCTTCAGTCTTTGACACACACCCTCCCCTCCTGTGTTGCGTCATCAACTTTGACTCATTGGTTGTGACGCAAGAGGTTTCTAAAAAATTAGTGTGTCTAATTTTTGTCAAAGACTGTAGATAACCTGGCTTTGGGCTACTCAATAGACCTACTGACTAATGTCACAATGTAGCATCACTTTACTTGGCTACTGGCAATCGCCACAAACTTATCTGGTTGGCGTGAGCCCTCTTCTCAATCGCAATATTATATTAATTAGAGGTATGTCTGAACCGGACCGTTGTCTTATAAGACCTGCCCTCAAATAGTAAATTCACTCACTACCCATACAAAGTTGACTTTCTTAAGGTCAACACATGAATTGCTTCATGTCCCCCATATAATATTAAACAACCATTACACAAGCTGTGAGCGACAGGCTTTACCTATCTCGCTTCCGCGTGTAAAGTCATATTTCACTGTTAAGTTAGTGTTTCGTTGTCTATTATGTCCCCTGACCCGGAGTTATCTCCCTTTGATCTAATAAAAGTGTATGCAATTTACATGTTTGTTTTTCTGGTTGTTTGTGTGTTTGGATGTAATTAAAAGTATAATCTACCCTCTAACATGTGTATCTAACTATCATGTGTATGTAAGTTAGTTTTTCAAGTGCCATAATTCATTTAACTGTGGTCACAAACATGTGTATAATACAAATCTGTGACTACGTTTCTGTCTTATGAGATTCAAAATACTTTCACTAAGGTTCTAAACTAAACTACACAAAATACATTCATTACAACACATTTTCAACATTGAAACCAACATTTGACGGCAACAAAAATAAAAAATTTTGTTGAGCGGCAAAAAAATCCGCTGACTGTTCTCACTCTCTCCTGTATATTTTACATTTGTTCTCACTTTCACACTTCTGTCACACATCTTTCACCTTCCCTTATGTCACACTTCTTTTACCCTCACTATTGGCACACATCTTTTATCCTCATTTCTGTCACACATCTTTCATCCTCATTTCTGTCACACTTCTTTCATCCTCATTTCTGTCACACATCTTTCATCCTCATTTTTGTCACACTTCTTTCATCCTCATTTCTGTCACACATCTTTCACCCTCACCTTTGTCACACATCTTTTACCTTCATTTCTGTCACATAACTTTCACTCTCATAGTTATTTAAAAACCCCGGAGTGACACTGTACAAGCTTGGCTCAGTTTGACAGAGTTGAGCCTAATGACTGTGCATCAACCGTGCACACGTCAAGTATTTACAACATATTTACATGTAAGAAAAAAGGGTTGATGGTTTGTACCCTGGTATTATTAATCACTCTATTCTACTGAAATATTACTCTAAATACTGACATACTAATACTAGTTCTATAAATATACATTTAATGCGTTGCCTATTTTAATCTATCTGTCACATTAATCCTAAAATAAGCTTACATTACTCCTAATATTTATCTAATTTAAGGGATATAATTTACCTATGTGAAATGAAATTGATGTGAGATGAGTTATGTCTCTTTGTGAAATGGGTAATGTGAAATGTAATAAGTTACGTCCCTTTCTAAAATGGGTGATGTGAAATATAACATATTCTAACTAATGTTTTTAAATGAAACAAACTATATGATTGATATTCTTATTCTATATGGTGTAAATGATGTATCTTTAAGTGTATAATATTTTTATTCTATTATGGTGTAACCTAATCATGCTACTAAATGATAACGTTTGTTAAATGGATTGGTTAAGATGGAATGAAATCAAATGAAATGAAACAAAGTGAAATATAATAAACTGAATGATACTATTTATATCTAAACTTCTTATAATTAGTTGTCATGTTTAGATTCCTATCCTAATCTACTTTTAAAGGTAAATAAATGGGCAAATTAATAATCTATCTAAACTAAAATGAAAAAAAGTATTATATTATCTAAATCTAACTATAAATTCAAATGACATAATCTATCTATATTTTATCACTATATTAAAACATTATGATACATATCACATTAAGTTTATATATACATGGTCTTTAAATACCTCAGGTTAGTCGTTGCCATTAATGTTCAGAAACATGCTTTCATTGGCATAATATCTATACAATTGTTCTGGGTATTTGAAATCCATTACACAGTCATATTTGTTCTATGGGTATTGCACCTGTAGAGTTCGTTTGTAAAGTAGACCACTGGTTTCGTGTCTGTATGTATATAATCATCTGACACTGTTTTTCTCTGTTTGACACAACTAATTCACAGGAACATATATGGAGCTTAGCAAGCAATAAGCTGTCCTAGTTCACAAGGTGATATATTTCTTCCCAGAGTAAAGTTCTTACTGTTGATGTCTACGGACACATAGCAGGTCAATGTTTTTGGTACTTAGTTCAGCACATAATATTCATGTATTTCTAACATATTTCACATAGAATATTTGACTGTACTAACTTAACATCTATTATTCTACACTCTTATGTGGAAATTTCTGGTATTGCTACATCAGATGGTCGACTAAGGGTATCAGCCAAGATGTTATCTTTCCCCTTAATATGCTCTATACTAAAGGTGTAATTTTGTAGTATTAGCGACCACCTGTATATTCGGTCATTTCGATGTACACCACTCTGTATGACCGTTATTGGGGAGTTGTCAGTCTGGACAATGAAGTGCACACCCGACAGAAATCGATGCAGCTTTCTCACCGCATAGATGACGCTTAAGGCTTCCAACTCGGATATGGAATATCTGGACTCGGTGGGTGTGATCTTACGGCTCACGTAGCAAATCGGATGGAAGATGCCCTCATAAAATTGGCCTAGTACTGCAGCGATGGAGATCCTGCTGGCATCTGTCCTAAGATAATAAACGAGCCTCGGATTAGGCAAGCGGAGGATTGGAACATTACTAAACAAGATTTTCAATTTTGACAATGCAGAAATTAATAATGCATCTTTGACATCCAATTTTACAGAAGCTTTTAAAACATTGGAAAATACACTTGTAATCTCCGCTAAATTTGGAATAAATTTACTATAGTAATTCACTAACCCCAAAAGGCTTCTGACCTGTTTCTTGGTGGTAGGCATGGTCAGATTCATAATTTTGGTAATAATTTTCTGGTCAGTCTTTAGTTGACCTTGAGAAATGACATGACCCAAAAAATCAATTTCTTTTAGGCCCAATTCGACTTTGCTCGGTTTGACAGTGAGCCCGAAGAGTCGCAACCTATTAAAGACATGTCTCAGTTTCAGTAGGTGTGTTGTCCAGTCATCAGTATGGACACATATATCATCTATATAGGTCACTGTATTCGTCACTCCATGAAGTAGATCTCTAGTTAAGCGTACGAAAGTGGCAGGAGCGTTTCGAAGTCCGAAAGGAAGAAAAACGCCACTCGTAAAGTCCTAAAGGTGTTGAAAAAGCAGTAAGATGGATGGATTGAGACTGCATAGGGACTTGCCAATATCCCTTAGTGAGATCTAATTTAGAAAAGATTTTGGAGGTGGACATGTCAAGAATAAGATCTTCGCAGGAAGGAATTGGCTCTGCGTCGATCTTGGTGACGTTGTTGAGCTTTCGATAGTCCACGCACAGACGAATTGTAGAATCTTTCTTCTTAACTATAACAATTGGAAAATAGTACTCAGAGGTGGATTTCTGGATGATCCCACTAGCCTCTAAATTCAGAATTTCCTTATTTAGATTTTCCCTATAGCTTAGTGGGATTGAGTATGGCCTGCATTTAATAGGCTTAGAGTCCGAAAGAAGAATGGAGTGTTCGATTCTGTCCGTCCTACCTGGAATGTCAGAGAATATGTCTTTGTATTCCGTCACTAATTCTACTAATTGTCGTCGTTGACTGTCTGTTAGTCCCTGTTCTATATGTATGCTATCTAATGTAGCAGTCTTGTCTACAATAGGAACTGGTAGTTCCATTCCGTCGTCGTCTACCTGATTCAGTACGGTGGTGGTGCTAAGTGTGTATTCTGTATTCTCGCTAAGTGTATGCTCGTCGGATATGCCAGTCTCGCTAACTAGTGTAGTTGCGTTGTGTATGTCTGTCGTCTGATCACTAGGTGTGGGTGCACTGTGTTCGTCTGTCTCTACTTCTGTCTCTTGTCGTGAATAGTAAGGTTTCAACATGTTGACATGGAATATCTTTAAGTTTCCGTTTATTGATATTTCATAGTCAACATCTGAAATTTTACGTACCACCTTTAATGGCCCTTGCCATGAAGTCAATAATAAATTTCGTTTGTCAGGAAGCAAGAGAAGTATGTCTTGATCTGGTTCAAGTTCAATTGTTCTCGCTGAAGGTTGTACTTCAGCTGTAGCATGTTTACCCTTTCGTACTAACTGTTGACAGACATTACACGAACGACAAAATAATTTAATATCATTGCAAAAACCTGGCCAATAAAATTGAGCCTGAATTCTGGCCCTGGTTTTGTCATATGCAAGATGGCCAGCAAAAGGTGACTCATGTGCAATCTTTAGCACAGTTAGGCGATGTTGTACCGGTAACACCGTTTGCTGAATCTCATGGTTACCAGTAGTATAATATCTAGTAAGAATGCCATTATTTAATCTGAAGAACCATGATGCGTTCTTTGTCACTTTTGCTCGTTCTTTCAATACTTTTAAATAAGGAGACAAACTAGGATCAGCTTTCTGCTGTTCTATGAATTTTTGTCTGTTGGTATCATCAGTGCTAGATGGAGAAAGCACCAGTAGTCTCTCATCTTGAAGCGTGTCTTGATGTTTTATAGTGTCTGCTCTGGTTGTTGCATTAACTGCATTCAGTTGGTTCCATGCAGTTATTTCATCGCTAGTACATTGTTTTAGCTGGGGTAAGCAACCCAGAATTAAATCAGTACAAGGGTTGTCAAGTACAGCACAAGTAAATGTACCCGAAAGGAAAGGAGTGTTAATACGGGCTTTGGCCAAAGGGTAAATTTCAATGTTACCCGAAAAGGTTCGGCATTTGACAGAGTCACCTGTATAATCCTCTTGACTCACCAGTTCCTTTCTGAGACCAATAAGGGTACTACCGCTGTCCAGCAAACATTGGCATGGTCTATCATTGACCATTGCATTGTGGAACTATAAATTGCCTCTGGAGGCTAAGGCTGCATTCACACTCTCAGGTGAGAATGGAACTGTGTGTCCACATTCTAATTTTCCGTCAGCATGAAATTGGTGACATCGCTCACAACTGTCAAAACTCAACATATCGTTTACACAACACACCTCTTCCGTTTGGTTAACAGGTAATTCATTTTCAACATCACACTCAGTCTCACTACCACTATCAGAAGATGTATCAAGTAAAATAGCATTGTTGGCTTTCATACGTTGGCGGCCTAAGCACTTATTTGAATAATGGCCGTAGCTGGAACAAAAAAAACATTTAATGGCACGCCGGTATGCAGATCTTTTGTTCTGTTTATATACATTTTCAAGATGTGCCGGATAACTCGGCGATTTGTCACACATTGAATAAGTGTCATGTAAAAGTTGACACTGGATACATTTTGAAATTTTTTTTATCTTTCTTGTCAAATTTATTAAATGGTTTTCTATTGCTCTGATAGTTTTTAGATTGATCTTTTACAAATGAAACTATTTCAGAGTCATTTGAAGTCTTAAAAATATTTCTGTTTGAAGAAAAATATGCCGACCCTTTCTTTTCAAACTGTTCTATGGTTTCAATGTCTGACTGCTGCAAAAATGTAGCAAAAGAGGATGGTATCGTGGATATTACTTTATCCATAGTTATTAAGTTTTTCAATCTATCAAAGTCTTTTCCTATGTTAGCTGCTTTAAGCCACCTATTTAGTACACTTTGAACATTTGATACGTAGTCAATGAAAGTCTCAGTAGGTTTAGGTTTTAAATTTGAGAACTGAACCTGATACCCAGGGGCATCAAGTAAAAAGTGTTGCATAATCCTATCACGGATGTATTGGTAGTCAGATCTAAGATCGGTTGGTATAGATTCTATCACTTTAAGGGGCTCACCACTCAGGTTCTTCATATAAATCATAGCCCACATCTCTAAAGGCACTTGGTGATATTTAAACTGATACTCGACATTTTCTGTCCAGGCAGATATTGAATCGTCTTTACAATATGGTTTGATAATATTCTTGTATTTGTTGAATTTATTTTCTTCTTGTTGACTTTTAAGTTTAGTGGCAGAGATCTCTGCGTGTGAGTCTACGTCCATCTCTTTCATCTTTAACTGTGTCTCTGATTGTACTTGTATTTGTTTTTCCTTAACTCTTGCCATTTCATCTATCTCCTTTTGCTTTAGATCTAATTCTCTTTGTTTTAATTCTTTATCTTGTTCTAATTGTTGTTGCTTAACATTCTTATCATGTTCTAATTGTTGTTGCTTAATTAGCACTTCTTTTTGTTTTGTTATCTCAGCTAGTTGTATCTGGTGTTGTCTTTCCTGTGCGCGTTCATCTCTCTCTGCATCCTTTGCTTCTTTAAATTTTTGATCTGCATATTGTTCTAGCTCTTTACCTGTGTATTGCAATTCTTTACCTGCTTTAATGAAGTCAGCTAGAGTAGCCATGTTGCTGGGTAATTGGCTCGCGTTGACCTGAACTGACTGCTTCACTCAGTTATTTTTCTTTAATATGCTATGTTATTTAATATCTGAGCACTACAAATTGTACTCTTTGTTTATAATCTGGAAAATTGTATTCTCCACAAAATTAGAGCACAAAGTCTGTTCATACAATACACGCTGAAAAAGAGATGCACTATTAATCACAATGCATGCCAAAAACGTAGGTTTTACTCATCTTAATGTTCCCGAGAACAAGGAACAACACGTCAGCAACACCGTTCCCGTTGTTTGGCACCCCGGAATACACACGAGTTTTCTACTCAGGTCACCTTGTTTGGCACATCGGCACACACTCACGTTATCTATCAGCTGTAGTGCACCCTGGTTACAGAGCAGCAACAATTAACAACTCGTAAACGAAAAATAGATTTTTGACAAATTGGTACAATGACCCTGACATGCCCACGAACAAACAGAACATCGATTAATTAATATTTAATGTCAATGTCCTGTCTTCGTTCTACAGTAATATGTCTTTCGTTACTAACCTAGTTTAATCTATGGAAGTATGGTGCAGACAAAATCTAATTTGCATAGCCGAAAGTAGTGCCCTCGTGACGGTAAACAAATAGAAAAGTACGAAAAAAAATCAATAACTGCTTTCAAATAAATATAAATATAATAATAATGTGTAAATAAATAAATATATTCATTCTCTAACTTAAATAAACAAATAATAGTTAATATATCGTAAAGATTCAGGCAGGCAGTAGCTTTGCAGTTTGTAAACACTGAAATGCTGATTCCAAATGGCGAGGCCCAACTGCTTGTCAATCGTGCCACGTCACAGGCGCAGCGCTATTTTTAGCTTGCAAAAATCAATACTGTCGCTGACCTTTGTATTGCTCCGCCATGAATCATTTTTGACAATTATTCAAAAACAAATAAATAATTACATAAATAAATGAAAGAAGAACATAATATGAATACTTACAACTTTGAAGAACACATTATTTAAATATATAACATTCTAATAAGCACAAATAAACATTATTTCATCACGATAGGCACAATTCTGCTGGCAACTCGATCTAGTCTGCATACGTCATCGTCACTGACACAAATTAAACATTTATCTTTGTAATATCCTATCTGTAACCCTAGTCTAGAGCCGTGGGTAAGTGTTATAGCTTGAACTCAGGTTCAAGCCGCACTTCTGACACCACATTTAATCCTATTGCCTGTCAACAACTCATGTTTCAGGCATCATCGGATTACTTCTCCCACACCATACAAGAAACTTGCAAGTCGTGTGCGAGGAATGAAATGGTACATTTTATTGCCGTTGGCTCTTTACAATTGCAAAACAGTCGCTATCTAATCACACATAAAGTCACAATATTCTCTATCACTAGTTTTCCTAAACCCTATAGCTAATCTCTATTTACTAGGCTATACGAAAACTATCTCTATTCTACACGATGTGAACACTACAGAGTCAGTCCCCAGTCTGACTTCCTTCACTCGCGTCGCTACACGCCACGCGGAAGGACCTTCATGCGTCCTTCGGCTCTTTGCGTGCTAGGTCAGTTAGCACGCTTCTATTAGCTGTCTTTGGTTTGAGTGGCAATCGTAGCGATCACGCAGGCGTGCTTCTGTCGTGACCAGTAGTGCTAACTATCTGGTCAACGCCTCCGTGTGAGGACTAGTTAATAGTCCCCCTTTTCTATCATCTATCCTGCCCTGATCCCGGGCACTATGTTCCCTCTACTCTATCTGAGGTTGACCCCACGTCCCGGTGGTGTTCTATCATGAGGCAGGCTTCCTGCCTCCTGCTTCAGTCTTTGACAAGAAACAAATGAAGATCGTAAACTGATTAGAGACATTAGACGTAGACAGTCAAAATTTTTCGGGCATGTTATGAGAAGAAATGAAATGGAGAACTTCGTGACAACTGGTAAGATCGAAGGGAACAGACCAAGGGGAAGACCTAGAAGTAAATACCCAGATGGCTTGGCCACGTGGCATGGTGGAGACAGAAACACTGAGCTGATCCACGACTCTGGTGATCGAGTGAGATGGCAAAATATGACCGCCCACGCTTATCGGCATGGCACATGATGGATGGTTTAGTTTAGTTTTGTTTAGTCGTTTGATCAACATCACGGCACACGGGTAAGTGCTCCGTTTTCCTTCTAACTCAAACCTGAATCTGGAGAAACTCAGCTCAATACACGAACTCCGAACGGATCCTGAAATACTTTGGGTAGATTTTTAACTCGAAATTTTGTCCGATTAGCGCCGTTAGGCTACTCTTTTTCGATTTCCAACTGCCAAGGGATTTTTTACGTGCGCAACAGATGGATGGATGGATGGAAAGGATTTTTGGCCATTACTATTCTCTTTTTGATTTCTATTTCACTTCTGCCATCATCTGTTATTACATGCCCAAGATAGGAGAAACTTGCTACTGTTTTAGTATCTCGCCTTTTAGTGTGATGTTCATTGATGACCTTTTCTTTCCACTGCTAATTATCATAGTTTTCGTTTTTTGAATGTTAATAATATCTAAGCCGCTTTCTGCACTGTGCCTGTTTACTTGTTCCATTAGGTTTTGTAGCTCTTGTCTGCTTTCTGCTAGTAACACGGTATCATCTGCATACCTGATTGATTGATTGATTGATTGATTTAGGAACCGACATCACAACATTCGGGACATTGCCATAAGCGCTCCGTCCCATCCTCAGCAGCCAGCGAAGAGTTCCAACACTAATAGTTCCAGTAGCAATCTGATTATATGTCCGTCTCGCCTTTCCTCTGAGCGTCGAGCGTCGGCCAGATCCCCTCGTCACACCTCGCTGTCATCTGCATACCTAAGATTGTTTATGATACTTCCAATGTTTTTAAGTCCAGACAGGTCGACTTGTGTAAAAATTCCTGCTGTGTATAGGTTAAAGAGGCTTGAGGACAACACACATCCATGTCGTACTCCTCTTTTAATCTCTATGGGCGACGAATAATTATTTCCGCATCTAATTGACGCCACTTGTTCCCAGTACAAGTTACTAATAAGTCTGATGTCCTTTCCGTCTACTCCTATATCTTGAAGGCACGTCATTAGTCGTTCATGTCGTACACTATCAAAAGTTTAGTTTAGTTTAGTCGTTGGATCAACATCACGGCACACGGTTTAACCCATAAGTGCTCCGTTTTCCTCCTAACTCAAACCTGAGTCTGGAGAAACTCAGCTCAATGCACGAACTCCGTTGCATCGGCGAGGATCCTGAAATACTTTGGGTAGATTTTTAACTCGAAATTTTCAATTTCAATAGCGGAAACACTATCAAAAGCTTTCTTACAATCTGATTTGCACTTTGTGGTCTTGACAGACGATAGTTTGTAAAATGGAGTTCTACCTCTCCATAAAACGAAGCCTGGGCTAAGTTTAGAGACCACGTGTTGCCCATGCAGCATGATTCCCCTCTCGGGCTGCCCAGTTTACTCCAGAGGAAAGGTAACACCAATAAATATGGAACAAGGCAAGCTGCAGAAGCTGCCGCATCAACAAAGCAATGCTCTAACTATCCGCCTGTCGGAGCTTCCATCCTAGACCAGTTCCCGAACACATCTTACGTCCTGGTTTACACTGACATGACATTTAATCTATATACTATATGATGCATTTCCTCGCACTAGGGCAAGGCTGGTAACCTCCAAATTGCACTCCTCCGTCTGAAGCCGTTGGCACAATGTCGGGTGTCGGGTTTTGTGAGGGTCGCCCAACTTTCGGCGCTAACAGAAAGCATGTAGTACCGCCTACTGTTAAACGGTAGTTTATAAAATAAACATATATATTTTTCTGAAAATCTATATATTTATTTTCAAATAACGTCCTCACACAGATTATCGCTTCTCTAGTGCCACTGTTTTTGCGGAACCAAATTGTTCTTCAGCTACTTCACCATCTATCTTATTCTGAATGCTTTCTTGTATGACCTTGAGTAGTATCTTAGTTGTACGGGGTGTCAGGTATTGGTAGCACCTTTGGTAAGGATGACTCTCATGTCTTCTTCAGGACCCATCCCCCACTGGTCCAAGCCTGACACCCAGCTCACGCCTGTGGCTCCTAGTAGCTGTCAGCATGCGACAGCGGCCACCCCCCGGGCAACAGCTGTGAGAGGCTGGCTAAACCAGGCGCGGGTAGCCGATTTGGTGTCAAACCAAGCGGTAATGTAGGGTATGCCTACCCAGCATGTGAAGACAGGATCCGGCAGACTGCGCGGAAGAAATCATTCCTGATTCAACGGACAAGACGGCGTTTACCTGCAAAGCGTTGTGGAACGTAATGAGCACGGCAAGGCACGTAGAGCGCCCTGGTCATCCAGTCGTCTTGACTTGTCCTGCCACTGGATTCAGATGGACTCAGGAGAGAGAGTGAGTTGACGAATTGAGCAACTCTTCCTCACTTTAATCCAATTCATCGCGCAAGTCATTCTTCATCCAACGTCATATCATCACCTTCAAGCCCTGTGGCGATGGGAGAGCGGCGAAGCGGAAGGCGTGGGTACGCTGGCAGCCGTAGTCGCATACCTGCACACAGGCGACTCAGGCCATATGGTCGTCTTCTACTGACCGGAGCAGCAGTGGGATTCGACAGCCCCCTGAGCGACTGAGCAGCCCTCTATAGGAACACACTGCTCACCTCCATAGCACGAGGAAGGGGCTAGAAAAGGTGCCCTAAACATTGTCTGCTCCATCACTACCTAACCAGCTAGCCGCGGTTGGTGGGTACCCTAAAGTGCGGTCGACATACAAAGAAAGAAACAACAGGTAAAGCTAAAAGAGCAAATCATATTCCCTTAACAATCGGAACTTGGAATGTACGCACCCTACTTGACAGAGATGGCGCATCGGGTCCAGAGAGACGAACAGCACTGATTGGGAGAGAGCTGGGCAGGTACAACATCGACATTGCAGCCTTGAGCGAGACACGACTTGCAGAAGAAGGCCAAATCTGTGAAATAGGTGCCGGCTACACATTTTTCTGGAGTGGAAGGAAAAGCGAGGAAAGACGCCAATCCGGTGTGGGATTTGCCATTAAGTCGGCCCTGGTCGGCAAACTAGCTGGTTTTCCAAAGGCTATAAACGACAGGCTCATGACCATTAAATTGCCCCTGCTGAATGGAAGGAAGCATGTAACCATAGTGAGTGTCTACGCACCAACTATGACCAATGAAAATGATGTCAAGAACAAGTTCTATGAGGACCTGCACAATGTATTAACATCTGTTCCCAAAGGAGACAAACTTATACTCCTTGGGGATTTCAATGCCAGAGTAGGCATGGACACCACCTCTTGGAGTGGCATTATTTGAAAGCACGGAGTCGGAAATTGTAACGGTCAATGGACTCCTCCTTCTTCAGACATGTGTCGAGCACGATCTCCTGATTATCAACACAATTTTCCGTCTCCCCATGAGAAACAGGACATCGTGGATGCAGCCTCGATCGAAACACTGGCACCTCATTGACTATGTCATCGTCAGGAGGAGTGACAGACAAGACGTCCGAGTGACAAAATCCATGTGTGGTGCCGAATGTTGGACAGACCATCGTCTCATTATCTCGAAAATAAACATTCACACCAAACCACCACGGCGTCCTCAAGGGGTGAAAATGCAAAAAAATAACTAAATGTCACTTGTCTAAACAGCAAGAAAATGCAGCTGTCGTTTGAAAATATGCTGGAAGACCGCCTCAAGCCCAATGCTGCAGCTAAACAGGATACAGAAACAGAGTGGAGAGCCCTAAAGGACATAATTTACAACACTGTTATGGAAATCCTGGGTCCAACCCCCCGAAAGCATAAAGACTGGTTTGATGAAAATTCCGAAGACATCAACCAATTGCTGGCCGAGAAACATCTTCTCCTCAACACACATTTGAATGACCCGAAGTCAGCATTAAAAAAAGATGCCTTCAAGAACATTCAGAGAGTAGTGCAGCAGAAACTTCGGCACATGCGGGACTCCTGGCTGAGCAGCAAAGCTGATAAAATTCAAGGCTTTGCTGACAGACATGATATGAAACAACTTCTACGACACACTGAAAGCGGTCTATGGTCCTACATCACCAGGCACGGCTCCCCTCCTCAGTGCAGATGGGGTAACATTGGTCACCGACATCCTTCAGCGCTGGGCAGAACATTTAAGCAACATCCTAAATGCAACCTCCTTCTTCGATGATGAAACCATCAACTGCCTTCCTCAAGTTCCCATCAATGATACACTTGATTACCTGCCAACCATAGAGGAAGTAAACACAGCCATCCAGCAACTCTCCAGCGGCAAGGCACTTGGTCCGGACTCCATCCCGGCAGAGATATACAAAGAAGGTGGGCCGGTCCTAACAGAGCAGCTTCACCAAGTCTTTACAAACATATGGATAAACGAGATCATGCCAAAAGATTTCAAGGACGCGTCAATAGTCCACCATTACAAACGAAAAGGAAACCGCCAATCCTGTGACAACCACCGAGGCATCTCCTTGCTTTCAATTGCAGGGAAGATACTCGCCATAATTCTTCTCAATCGCCTCACGGCCCATCTCGATCAAGGTCTTCTTCCTGAGAGCCAGTGTGGCTTCTGAAAAGAACGTGGAACTGTTGACATGATTTTCCCTGCAAGGCAGCTGCAAGAGAAATGTCAGGAACAGAACTGCGAAATGTTCTCCACTTTCATTGGCCTAACCAAGGCTTTTGATACAGTCAGCAGAGAAGGACTGTGGAAGATTATGGCAAAATATGGCTGTCCACTGTAGTTTGTCCAAATAGTGCGGCTATTTCATGATGGCATGCAGGCAAGAGTACAGGAAAATGGTGAACTGTCTGAGCCCTTTCCTGTCACCAATGGAGTGAAACAAGGATGTGTCCTGGCACCAACACTGTTCAGCCTCATGTTTTCAGCTATGTTGACGAATGCTTTTGAGAACAACGACATTGGAATAGACATCAACTACCGCATGGATGGAAAGTTATTCAATCTTATAAGGCTGAAAGCTAACACCAAAATTGGCAGCGACACCGTCAGAGAGCTCCTGTTTGCTGATGATTGAACTCTATACGCCAACTCAGAGGCGGACATGCAACATAATGTTTCAGCTTTCTCACATGCCTGTGCCAACTTTGGGCTCAGTATCAACTTGGAGAAAACTATAGTTATGTACCAGCCAGCTCCAGGGAATAATCATACTGTGCCGAATATCAAAGTGAATGGTCATAGTCTAAGTGTTGTGGACAAATTCACCTATCTTGGCAGCACTGTGTCACAAGCTGCCTCAATTGATGACGAAGTGAATGCAAGAATCTCCAAGGCCAGCGCGGCCTTTGGCAGACTGTACAAGAATGTATGGGACAGAAATGGAATAAGCCTGCAAACAAAGCTGAAAGTCTACAAAGCAGTTGTATTATCCACACTTTTGGGCTTTGCTGACAGACATGATATGAAAAACTTCTACGACTCACTGAAAGCGGTCTATGCTCCTACATCACCAGGCATAGTTCCCCTCACCAGTGCAGATGGGAGAACATTGGTCACCGATAAGAAAGAAATCCTTCAACGCTGGGCAGAGCATTTGAGCACCATCTTAAATGCAACTTCCTTCTTCGATGATGAAACCATCAACTGTCTTCCTCAAGTTCCCACCAATGAGACACTTGATGACCTGCCAACCATAGTGGAAGTAAACACAACCATCCAGCAACTCTCCAGCGGCAAGGCACCTGGTCCTGACTCCATCCCAGCAGAGATATACAAGGCAGGTGGGCCGGTCCTAACAGAGCAGCTTCACCAAGTCTTTACAAACATATGGGTGAACGAGACCATGCCACAAGATTTCAAGGACGCGTCAATAGTCCACCTTTACAAACGTAAAGGAAACCGCCAATCCTGTGACAACCACCGAGGCATCTCCTTGCTTTCAATTGCAGGGAAGATACTCGCCAAAATTCTTCTCATTCGCCTCACAGCCCATCTCGATCAAGGTCTTCTTCCTGAGAGTCAATGTGGCTTCAGAAAAGAACGTGGAACTGTTGACATGATTTTCGCTGCAAGGCAGTGCAAGAGAAATGTCAGGATCAGAACTGCGAAATGTTCTCCACTTTCATTGACCTTACCAAGGCTTTTGATACAGTCAGCAGAGAAGGACTGTGGAAGATTATGGCAAAATATGGCTGTCCACGAAAGTTTGTCCAAATAGTGCGGCTATTTCATGATGGCATGCAGGCAAGAGTACAGGAAAATGGTGAACTGTCTGAGCCCTTTCCTGTCACCAATGGAGTGAAGCAAGGATGTGTCCTGGCACCAACACCGTTCAGCCTCATGTTTTCAGCCATGTTGATGAATGCCTTCGAGAACGACGACATTGGAATAACATCAACTACCGCATGGATGGAAAGTTATTCAATCTCAGAAGGCTGAAAGCTAAAACCAGAATTAACAGCGACACCGTCAGAGAGCTCCTGTTTGCTGATGATTGAGCTCTATACGCCAACTCAGAGGCGGACATGCAACATAATGTTTCAGCTTTCTCACATGCCTGTGCCAACTCAATGCCTGTGCCTGTGCTCAATATCAACTTGGAGAAGACTGTCGTTATGTACCAGCCAGCTCCAGGGAAAAATCACGCTATGTCGAATATCAAAGTGAATGATCATAGACTAAGTGTTGTGGACAAATTCACCTATCTTGGCAGCACTGTGTCACAAGCTGCCTCAATTGATGACGAAGTGAATGCAAGAATCTCCAAGGCCAGCACGGCCTTTGGCAGACTGTACAAGAATGTATGGGACAGAACTTGAATAAGCCTGCAAACAAAGCTAAAAGTCTACAAAGCAGTTGTATTATCCACACTGCTATATGCTTGTGAAACCTGGACTGTTTATCAGCGACACACTAGGAAATTAAACCACTTCCACACAGTCTGCCTAAGGAAGCTACTGAAGATTAAACGGCAAGACAAGATTCCAGACACTGAAGTCCTAGAAAGAGCGTCCATGCCCAGTATCCACACTCTACTGATGAAGAATCAGATTCGCTGGGCTGGTCACCTGACTCGCATGCCAGATCACAGGCTCCCTAAACGAATTTTTTACAGCAAACTGCGTTGTGGTAAACGCTCCCAAGGTGGCCAGAGGAAACGCTTTAAAGACACTCTGAAAATCTCACTGAATGCTTTTGGAATTCATCACGACACCTGGGAGACTGCAGCCAGAGATCGAAATTCGTGGCGTGCATCATTACGTAAGGGTGCAGTCATATGCGAGGCAACCAGGACTGCAAGAGCTGTGAAGAAAAGACAGAACAGAAAAACCATTGCAGATAAATCCTCCAGAAACGTCAAGCATTCTTTGTCCACATTGTCAAAGTACATTTCGAGCCAAAATAGGCCTTATCAGCCATCTTAGAACTCACGGCTCCATACTTTCAACCCCACTGGATGAAATGAATGGTCATCATCATTCTTGATGGACAAACAACAACAACAACAACAACAGTTGTATGGCTCATTAAGCTAATAGTTCTATAATCCTCACAATCAACAACTCTTGGCTTCTTGTGTAGTGTGTTGAAAATCGGTGTTTTCAAATCTTTGAGGGTGTACCCAGTATTATATATAATATATATAATTACATAATTACGTGATAGGATCAATGCCAAAGCTGCAAAGTCGTTCAGAAAAGAATTTACGACAAACATGCCGGGAGATAATCTAGTTTGCACTGTAAGATGTGTGAGCTGAAATTGCACAGACTGGAGATTACCACGGTAAATGGTGGGAACTGGCCCAACACTTGACTAGAGGCTAGTAATTACATGTAGAAAGGTAGAAAGGCGGGGTGTTGGAAGGATAATAAACCATTCAGACTGGATTCAGAAATTAGGTGTTGGACAGAGGCAATTGGAACTGGGAAATGTGTACCTCGAACCAGACAGAAACGCGCCAAAGAGATTAAGGGCGTGGATCATACTCGGTATAAATAAGGCTCGCTAGACCTGTTCACTTCGCGTCAGTCGTATTTAATCCATCGCATTTGCGAGCGCTATCAAAATAAGTCACCTGAACAAGTCAAGAAGCCTGATACGGGGGAAAATGGCACGTTACAAGAACACCAAAAGATACGCGGCATCCAAGATGTGCAGTGTGGGTGCCGACAAGACCGTCAAGAAGACGAACGTGGAGAGTCTACCTGTGAGCTGCAAAGAACCTGAAACTACAGTAACCACTGAAGCCACCACGAGGGATACCGTTGACAGCCCACCAAAGACAAGAGCCAAGACAGTGAGAAGAAGGAGGAGAAAGACACCAGAGTCGGTAACACCGACTCAAAAACAGTATGATGGGTTGTCAAGCGGATTCAAGTGGAGCTGTCAGACGAACAAATCACGAAGCAGCTGCAAGAAGAAAATCTCTACATCAGAATATTGAAGGCAGAGAGGATCCTGACATACTCCGAGATCCCTACCACGCTGGCGGTGGTGACTCCTGGGGGAAGCGAGATACCAAGTCAAGTATCAATGAACCAGAAAATACAACAGCCTACAGGATTCATACCAAGAATCACCCAATGTTCCAGATTCCAGACAGCCGACCACAGCAATGCAGCATGTCGCAGTAAGACGGAAATCTGCCGGTACTGCGCCGATCACCACGCCTTTAAGGAGTGTCCGCTGGCCAAGATGGACACGGACCTTCGAGTACCCAACAACAAAAGAAAGTGCGCCAACTGCTTGGGCAAGCATGGAGCAAGATACTTGGGCTTTCAGTACCTACAAAGACACAGAGACGTTCTAAAGCTCGCCATTACCACAAAGACATCATATAAGGAAGCAATGCGGAGGTGCGAGACATCCACGTTGTTAAAGTCTCCAAAGGACTGACGGAGAGGTCAAAAGACAGACATAGGACGGAATAGTGCGGGTATAGTAGACAGGTCCCTACGCCCATGACAGGGGGTTACGGACATGACTGTGCCCTTGAATGACAGGACAGGTTCACCTTGGACGGGATGACGCAGTACGCCTGCATCAGACGAGTAAAGGGCAGGGCGACAGGCCCGACTAGCATTACCTGCACAGACTTCACGAGGGTCAAGAATCTCGTGACCATCAAACTGAGTAGAAAGCCTCAGACGGGACTCGGACTGTGGAGAGAGAGAGAGAGAGAGAGAGAGAGAGAGAGAGAGAGAGAGAGAGAGAGAGAGAGAGAGAGAGAGAGAGAGAATGCCTGACTGTATTTGAGAGGGATAATAGACTATTTGCTTAGACCTTAGTTTTCGCGATTGCGAGTGAATGTGGCCGCTACTAGCCGTGTTTGTGTGGGTGCTGAAGCACGATTACGTTATTCTTTGTACACGAGCAACAGTATTGCGAGAGCTGTGCGAGTTTGTGAATTGAATTGTGTAAATATTATCGTGATGATGTATGAACATTAAAGTCTTGAACGATGTACTCATGTTCTGATGCCTCATCTGTACTCGCATCATCTGCCTGTCTGAACCCACTATATAAACCCCTAGAGACGTTGACACACGTGCATCTCGCAAGCTGAAAGAGCACAACTACAAAGCCAGATTGATGAGTTGAAAAAACAAGTCAAGCTACTTCAAACATCAGCACCGACCAGTGACAATGAAAAGCTGCTTGCGGAAATAAAGGAGATCCAGCAAAACATCAAGCAAGAAGTGGAACATATAGCCGAGTTGAAGAAAGGAAAACGAAGAAATGTTACACACCTTTAAAGCGGAGAGAGAACGACTAAAAGCTGAAATGAAATAAATTCGAAACAAAACAACAGAAGCCATGCAAGAGACCACAGAGAAGTCGCAAGATGAAACCCAACAAAAATCCGAGCCAGAACCGCAAGATAAAACCAGAAGCCGAACCACGGCGCCCGAGGCATTCAATGGGAAACCAACATCCCGCCAGACAGCCAAAGAAAGACAATATGAGTACCCTGATGACGGCATGGAGTGGCCTACTGAGGGGCCTACCTTGGAGGAATGCATAGAAGCGGCATAGAGACGGAAAATTCAAGAGGGACTCGGATACGAGGAATTCATAAAGCGCCACGATGAAAAAGGAAAGAAGATGCCCAAGAAACTCAGAGGGAAACCGACAGACTACCCGGAGATACACTATGACAATAAACCCGACCTCGAGTACTATATAGACGACGGAGAGGCCGTCCCATGGCTGACCAAAGAGGAAGCAACCGAAAGACAACAACCGCAAACGCGAAAGTGATAAATACGTTGTATAACAATCAACCTTACTGACTCTATTTCATAGGGAACAGTATGAGTGAAGCCTCGTATTTGTAGACCGACCTACTCCACATACCTCATGTAGTATGTCGCAGGCACTTTTCCTCTCTCTCTCTCTCTCTCTCTCTCTCTCTCTCTCTCTCTCTCTCTCTCCAAAAAATCTTGCTTCTCTGTGCCTACCCACATCATGTGTATTACCAGTGGTTAGATCTTATACAACCCCAATAACCCAAGCATTGGGCGATCTGATCTTATAATACGTGGTATAACAATAAACCTTACTTACCTTATTTCATAGGGAACAGTATGAGTGAAGCCTCGTATTTGTAGACCGACCTATTCCGTATACCCCATGAGGCACGTAACAGGAGCAATACCCACCTCTCTCTCTCTTTCTTTCCCTCCACCTCTCTCTCTCTCTCTCTCTCTCTCTCTCTCTTTTATATATACCTTGCACATGCCGATATACACTAGCATTATATCTGTTGAGCGGTGTATATGTATGTGTGCGCGTTCACGCATATCAGTCCACCCAGACTTTAGGACTCGCCTCATAATAACATATATGAGTATATAATGGGGTTTTGGTTAGTACCACCATCATGCTTGCGCCCCCTCATGCTTCGTTAGTACATCCACTGAGATTGATCAGATACCCCTACCAGACTAGTTACCGTCCTGCCCTCTTGCCTCCGCCCCCTTCTTTCAATGTGCTCACTGAACCGTAACACCTATCACCGGGTATAAAAATAATACATCAGAGATTTTCCGAGTTGCTTACAGATCGAAACTGTGAGGTGAGTATGAACATGTTTTTCAGTTCTTATTTTCTCTTCATTGCTTTCATTTTTTCATCCTTTTGTTCTTCTCGTCCTGTCGTCACCTTCTGATGTAGTCACAGGAGATCTCCTTGACTGTATGTTGTGTTTGCGAATGTATTTGTTTGCTGGTGATGGCTAATCGCCGTAACGTCCTGTATGTGTCTTAATTCTGTTATGTAAAGCTGCACTACTTTGTGTCATTTTATATTGTTTACAAGGAGGAAAAGCACATCGAAAAGCTTCTACATGCAATACACAAAAAATGAGGCAAAAACACCAAATAAAAAGTCCTTATAAGTACTGCAACCAGTCAAGCCAGACGAGCCAGGAGCCTTCACTAACAAAATAAACCACCAGAAGAGACGGGCACAAAAGATAGCCACCAACAAACGCCCAGCTGACGCCGCAGACACAAAAGCCGATATAACCAGTCCCGGCCAGGACCAACTCGTAAGAGCGCACAAGACAAAAATCAGGGTGAACAAACTCACAAAATCCACGGACCTCAACATTAACGACAGCTGAAAAAGCAGGTTGAACGAGGCCGAATTTGGAATTTTTGTTTTTAAAGCAAGCAGTCAATCCGGTCACTTTAGATACGAAAATCAGTCGAATAGGTATGCACCGTTTCAAAGTTCTGTAGTCATATGTAGGATTCTTATGTTGGCTGGTATTCACGAGGAATGTTATTTCTTAGTAACTATGCAAGTCTTTTAGAGGACTGACTTTCTGTCGGCCTGTGGCAGGCTGGTGCTTTGAGACTATCAGTAGCGAACTAGTATTCTTCAGTTACTGCTTATATAATATTACTATAAATTGGTTGTTCTTGCTATACAGGTAGAAACCTTTTGCGATGCAGACTTTGGCTATGTTCTGGATATACTGTTGACTTTTAATTGATATTGTCAGCTGTCTGTCATGTCTATTGAAACTATTAGATTCTCAGTTTGTTGTAGATAATTATATTACTACATTTTGTTTTGCATTCACACGACTTATGTAGGAATAACATCATATGCCTAATGTTAAAGTATATGTTGGATATATTTATGTGTTATATGGTTACTCCAATGAGTCCCATTTATGTCTCATTTGTATGTATACAATATTGTTACTAACCCATGCATTATGATATCAGGTTGAGTATCACTATATGTCTATTTTGAATTAATATACTTTATGTGTATTGGATGATTGATATGTTGATTTGTCATACGGGACTCACTATGCGGAATGGAGTGTTTTGCTACTGTGTGACCAATGGCACATTGGCTATTGCTTGTGTTTAAAGCAGAGACATAGTGGTGCGGACATTGCCCACACCCGGTGTTGGGTGTATGGTCCGCTTAACCATTTCAGTGTGTTGTGGACGAGGGTCCACTATAACTCACGGGAGCCTTACACAGAGGCTGGTCACGGCATGTAAGCCCGGAGATCAGATACTCTTATGATACCACTTCCGACCCTTTCACCTGTGAAACCAACTTTGAATGGAGCGGATTTAAGGCACTATATGTCTGCTGAATTAGTGACATGAACGTAGGACACATTCATTCCTCATGACGGACGTTATAAGGGATGGCAGAGATGTAATAAGTACAGGCGTGTGAGACGATTGAAAAGTCGGTCCCAGACTAGATGGTAGGACAGTGCTATAGAGGAGAGTGAAAGCAGTAAAGCTGGAAGAGAGACATAGCGAGATTTGTCATTGCGAGTGTGTATATGGTGATAGAATGTATGTATTAATTAGGATTGTACTGATATAGAACTACATAATACACATTCTTGACTATTTCTTCTAAGCTCTCAAAAAGAGCGCCTAGGTATAGATCCCAGGAACTAGGAACAACAAGGTAGTGCCAGGACTGACAGGCGTCAGAAGACCGGAAATCTGTTTCTACTGGAGAGTGGGTGTTTACGGGACCTAATCAGAAACATACTTCCTGCTTATCTCGATTGGGAGTCCGGACACAGATTAAGAGGGGATACCAGCAACATGAAAGTTATGTAATGTTTTCCATCATTTCACTTACATAATTGTTATATTGTATAAACTTCCATAAATTCACCATAATCATCATTATGATAATCATCCATGACTAAAGATAGACAATAAATTTTGTAGTTGCTTTTAAACTAAGTTATCTGTTATTTTTCCAATCGTGCATGCATGTTTGTCTGTGTACATTGGTGGGCGATTACTTAGACACCAGGAAAGGGAACAGCCAAGTGATAAAAACCTGCACTGGGTAGTAGTCAATTTGTAGACTTAAATCTAACTCAGCTAACCTTCTCCTTCCCACTCCTTGGCGAATATTAAGGTCAGCTAATTTCATTTTATTACGAGCCACTTGTAAGCTGTACTCTTTATATTCATGGGCTTAATCTGTAGTTCAGCCATATAGATTTTGTCCTTAGTCAATTTCTGACTATTTGGGGTTGCTCGCCAGTGAATATTCCCTTCAGCTAGGTGGGGAGTATCCCCACTTCTGACATCTACTCCAGCCTTTAATATGTTTGGTCCATCTTGAGTATTATGCAATGTTGATTTATTGTCCCTACTGTCCCAGAATAAATCTTCTGTGTACTCTGTCCATCTTTTTTATTTTTTCGGTATTATTAATTATAATTTCTCAATTTTTATCTCCGATACAACAATTTCTTGTAATATTATGTTTCTTCTTTGTAAATCTTTTTATACTTTCATGTATTTCTTTCCAGTTGTGTTTTATTTCTAGAACCTCTTTTTCTTTGCATTTTTTTCTGCAACCACTCTCCTTTGGCAACTCTGCACATATGGCGTTTGTGTGTGTGTGTATGTGTGTGTGTGTGTGCGCGCGCGTATTAATATATATATATATATATATATATATATATCCATCCATCCATCATGTGCCATGCCGGTAAGCGTGGGCGGTCATGTTTTGCTATCTCACTCGGTCACCAGAGTCGTGGATCAGCTCAAGCCATCCAGGTATTTGCTTCTAGGTCTTCCTCTTGGTCTGTTCCCTTCGATCTTACCAGTTGTCACCAAGTTCTTCAATTCATTTCTTCTCATAACATGCCCAAAAATTTTTGCTTTCTTTCTTTGAGTCACTTTGCTCAAGATTTAATCGGTTATCCATAATTGCTGGTTTTTGTTTTTGTTTTATACATTCCCATTTTGCATTAATTTTAACCTCATGATTTTCACGTGTTCCATACTTTCAAAGATTAGCCTTTCATATTAATTTTTTTACTTCAACCAGGTATAGTTGACTTATGTATGGTTGTTTCAATGCTGATATGTCTATTTCATGTGTCTTCAATGTCCTTATCCCTGTGTTGTTAAGTTTTATTTGTAATTTTAAGACTACAAAGTTTTGGTCAGAGTTGTCAGCACCAGGGTATGTTTTGGCACTTTAAACACTGTTTTTAAATATATTTCTAAACATAATGTAGTCAGTTTGGTTTCTCGTTCTATCTCCAGGGCTTTTCCGCGTATACAATTTCCTAGGGTTATGTTGGAAAAATTTGTTACAAATAATAAGATTGTTTTCTTTGTATAATTGTATCAGGCGGTCTCCTCCGTCATTTCTGTTTCCCATACCATGTTGCCCTACTACTATCTGCTTAAATTTGTTTGTTTTTTTCCGACATTCGCATTCATGTCTCCCATGACAATTAGGACTTCTGAAGATGTTACAACTTTCAGTGTTTGTTGTTGGTCTTCATAATATTCTTCTTGCTGTTCATCACTATAATTAGTTGTTTGTTGTTGTTGTTTTTGCGCCTGCTCGCTTTGAACTAAAGCGTTGCCCATACACGCTATAGTAGTGCTGGACTGAATTTTGCGTGTGGATTAGCTTTCTTAATTAACAGTGTCCCTCTCCATCAGGCGAACCCACTCCGATTTCAGAGGTAACTATAATCAGCTGTTGGAGCATTTGTTTCAAGAATTACTATCTAGAAAGGTCTTGCCTTAATTTTGAATAGTATCATCCTATCTTTATAAGCCTAGAATCCAGTAGTAATGTTTTTTCTATAAATTTCTTTTAACTAAAATTCTCACCCTCTCTCGTGATGATCTCCTCCAGAGTTAATGTACATGTAATCGTATCTCCTTATATAACTAGCATCTCTCCATCTTGTTTCGGTTACACCTAAAATATCTAAATTCATATCCTTTTGCTTCTGAAGTCAGGTTATCAAATTTCCCTGCTTGTTAAAGGGTGCGTACGTTCCACGTGCCAATTCTTAGACTTCTCCTTTTCAGTTAGGTATTGTCAGAATGCAATCTTTCAAAAGAATGTGAGATGCATTCGTCATTATTCACTAGGAGATAATGAATGGACATGAATGAATCTGACAATAAGATCAGAAACCAGATTAATTACATTCTCATCAACTGAAGATTTCGAAAGACCTTAAAAGTCCCAAAAACTATACAAAGTGCAGACTGCTACAGCGACCATAGATTAGTTATAAGCAATATACATATAGGCCATAGGCCGCTCCCTACGCAAACCAGGAGAGGTCAGTCTGCAGACAACATCCACTCACCGAGCATTTGGCTCGGACCTTCCACGAAATTGGTTTGCAAGCCAAGCAATATTCCCATTTGTGCATATGGGTTGCTTTCTCGACTTGTACTGTTGTGGTGTTATCACAATCCCAGCTCCACCCCCCTCCCCAGAACAGCTGAAGACATCCCGGTCGGCCCTCAATGGAAGGCAGGAACAAACCATGGGCATTCCCCGCCACCAAAGGAGGCTTCCATTAATTGCAGAGCCGACACATAGCGCTCTGGTACTGGGCTCACCCAAGAAATCGTCACGTCATGCACATGGCTGTATATTGAGCCTTCCATTCACCACAAGATGCTCCTCCGAAGACCAGGAGGGACCTGTATGCAGATGACATCTACACAGCAAGTTTTCACTTTGGACTTCCACATAATGGATTCGATAGCCAAGAAATATTCCATTTAGTGCCAATGAGACACTTTTCCACCTTTCATAACGCTCACTCAATGTGCTTAGATACTGGCTTTCCTCGTAATGGATTTGCTAGGCGAGCAATATTCCAATGCACTCTGGGGCACCCTTTCCTTTCCACCTTTGGCAATATTCACGAGGTAGGCCACAGATGCTGCCAGCTCAGCATCTCACCTCCATGCAGTAGGGGGTGAGCAACGGTCAGGCCCTCACATCCGTGGGATATTGACTTAGAGGCCTTCAGCCTTATCCCTCGCCTGAGAGCCGTAGAACAAGTGTCTGGACCAAGCATGTAATGACACCTTGCAAAAGATTCGGACTTTATATGCAATGGATTTGCTAGCCAAGGTATATTCCATGTCACTTCACTTTGCCACTGGGGTTGCTAGTCGGCGTCGTTTATGGTCAGAACTACAACGGTATCTGATCGTCTTCGTGCCTCTGAATTTCGTTCTTGATTAATGCAAACATTCTTGACAAATGCTTTTGCAGTAGCTCGTCTTGCGGTGATCCAAGAATTTCACCTCTAACGCCGCAATACAAATGCTCCCGTTAATCATTACCTTCAGTTCTGAAAAGCAACAAAACATAATTTAGATACTATTCCATTATTCAGGCAGCCGAGGCCTGCTTTGAACACTCTAATTTTTTCAAAGTAAACGTGCCGGCCACCCGGGACGCTCAGCGAAGAGCACCCATGGGAGAGAGCCGGCAAATGGTAGGGCAGGGACAACGGGCAGTGAACCGGTGAGAGCCGGACCTGAGTAGAACTATGAGCTTTTTAACTGTAACAACTTGAATATACGCTACTGGGGCTTGTTATTTTTCGTCACTACCTCCCTGTGCCGGGAGTGGGTAAGATGCGTGCCTGCTGCCTTCCTTGGGTGTGTTAGCCATTTCTTCTCCTTCTTCTTTCATTCGCTTGAAATATATCTATAACTGCAACGTTGTCTCTTGTATGAATTGAACTGTCTTTTTTAGTTCACACAGCGGTCCATAGAGTTCTTCCACTTTCTTTCTAGGCCGGAAGGTTTGCCTAGATATGTTATATTTTGGGCAGTCTTGGAGTATGTGCTCTGCTGTCTGCGACGCCAATCCACATGTGCACATGGCTGTTTCACCAATCTTGAATTTTGTATACACGTGGATACGTAATTCTATTGTGTCCTGTTCTGAGGCGCAGAATAATGACTTGTTTTGGTCTGTCCATAACGTGGTACTCATCTTGAGCAGGTTTTGGTGGCTCTCTGACTGATTTGATCATTCTTTTCTATTGGTGGCATGTAACGGGCACACCAGGCTGTTCTTCTTTGGCTCCTTCCTTAGCCAATTGATCAGCTCTGTCGTTTCCGGGTACTCCACAATGGGATGGTATGCACTGTATGGTGACCTTATGCTGACTGCTAAGTTCAGAAAGTAGTGTCCTTAGTACTGGCAATTTCCCAGACAGGAGCGCCTCGAGTACTGATTTTCATCTGTTAGTAGCACCGCAGGTTGTGTTCCATTGCTGGTATTTAGTAATTTCTCTGTTGCTATATTGATTGCCGCAATTTCAGCATCATAGGTATGGCAGTACTTTCCTGTCGGTACTCTGGCTGTGTCCCTAGTGAGTGGCACCTTGCAGTCTTGACAGACCAAAGTGTGTGAGTTGGAATGTGGCCAATATTCCATCACAATGCCTGGGCAGAGCTTTAGAGAATCATGTGGTGCCCAAACGACATGTCCCCTCTCTCGGCCTAGTCTTGTGTATTCCAGAGGAATGGGTAACCAATACGTCTGGCACAAGGTAGGCTGCAGACGCTGACGGCTCAGCGTCAATCCTCCGAGACCTCACCACCACGAGCCGGTGGCGAGTTATGGCCAGACCCTGAAACCCAAGGGGCCTGGCTTAGAGACGTTCAGCCAAGTCCCACAGGTGAGGGCCTCATACGAGCCCAGACCATGAGGGCGCGCACATCTGTCGATCACAAGTCCCTAGTATTATTTGGGTATTCTATGTATACTCCCGCTCTTCCATTTCGAACAGCATTTTGTGCCAACCCATCTGTGTAGACTCGGATCCAGAGGTTCTGTGGGTATTCTTCATCAAGGAAGCTGAGTGGCTGTTCTGCGCTGCACACTATTCTGTTCTTCCTTGTGAAATATTCCTCTCTTTTGTTTGGATTTATAATGATAGTCTAAGTTCATCTTTCTATGGAGTTCGCTCTGGAATAGTAAAGTGCGACAGACACCCCGAAGCTCACGAGAGGAAGTGAACACAGCGGAAAATGTCAAGAAAGACAAGGTGGAGGTTTTCTAGCGCTATGCTGCAGAGGCCAAAAACGCAAAATGGGAATGTTTCATGAATGAAATTGGAGGTGATAAAACACTGCAAAAATTCTGGAAACTGAACAGGCAAATGCAGAGAAAAGATCGGCCTATGACAATGGGAACAATTTATAGAGATGATGGTGTGCGCGTGACAACAGACAAAGAGAAAGGGGAGGCGTTTCTCCAGAGATTTTTTTAGAGCAGACCAATCATAATGATGTGGACACCAGGGATGCAGTTAGAGAGGAGTTATCTGGCACCACGAAGAATATGCAGTATGAAGACATCATACGGGTGGAAGATGTTAAACAAATTTTGAAAAGGCAAAAATAGGCATAATTGATGTGCTCATGAAATTTCCTATTAATGCAGCACAGTTCCATAGCATCAATCATCATTACAGGCCTGTTTTTAAATATCCAAGTAGCATCACAAAATCACATCCCATTCCATATGAGGAACTTATTAATTTCCAAGCAAATCAAATGAAATGAAATCAAATCAACTTTATTTTATAAGGGTCACAAATTGGGCACGCAGGCCCGTCTTACATTTGGCCCTTCCAATCACTCATCTTTCGTACATCAAGAGCATTATACATTCACATAGGAAGAAAAAAAAACATTGTGAAATGAATGTTGTAATCATAAACAAGGTAAATTACCATGTTATGAGGCCCATCTCCCACCTACCCACACATTACCCCACCCACATATCACCCCATTCACACACCCACCCCCACCCAGGGACACATACATACCCCACCAACCGACCCAATCCCCTCCCGCACATCCCCCACCCACACACACTGCCCTCACCTGTTCCCCCAACCCAAACACACTCACACAAACATCCCCCACCAACCCACACATCCCATGCCCACCCACATACACATCCTAACCCACACACCCATCCCCCACCCACACCTCCAACAACCCATCCCCCAACCACACCTCTATCGACCACATATTCCCTACCCACGCACACACATCCTCCACCAACCCACACATCGCACATCCACTCACATCCCCAAACCATACACACACATCCCCACCAACTGACATCTCCCTAACCACCTATACATCCCCAATGACTAAGGGGAGCCATAGTGGTGAAGTGGCTAGCATGCTGGCTGACCAGCCCAGTGGTCATGTGATGGAATCCCCCTCCAGGTGGGGAAGAAATGACCTAGGCTCCCAGGTTGACCCAGCCTAAAATGGGCTCCAGAAAATGTTGCAAAAAGTGAAGGCAGCTGGCGTGATAATGACCACATTACATCGCGGTAATGACCACATTACATCGCGGTAATGACCACATTACATCGCGGTAATGACCACATTACACATCGAGAACTGATTGTCCTAGAAAATTATAGGTCTGGTACAAGGTGTGGAAAACAGTTCATTTACTGTACTGTTTACTTAGCTGGAAAATCAGTTTTCCCCTCTATATATCTGGTATTGTCATTTCGACATGAGAAAACAAAACTAATTGCTCACTTAAAACAGATGAACAGACTTGAATGAGGTATCACTACATTACATCTTTCTAGATCTATTCAAACATGGAGGTTTCATTATTTCACATATTTTTTTAACAATTTGATCCAAACTGCACTCAGGATATGTCCACACGTGCTCTGTTTCCCTTAGCAGACGATATAGTGCAGGGCTTCTGATTGCTACTGTACAGTGTTTATTACGAGAGCACCAGTCCCTGCATGTGATCACACTTGCTATTGCCATAAGTGGTGCAAAATTTTTAAAAGGCTTAGTTGGGTTCATTTATCTATTAGGGTCGTTCATTTGAAACCCGTTCCAATGGCTTTATTACAAAAGCATGAAAGAAACATAAACAAGTGTGGTAGAATTAAACAAAGCATTCATTTTGAATGAATTATGCAACATGGATTGGTAAGAAGAAGTTGCCGTAGGCATTCAGGCAAGCATCCCATTGTTTATGTAGGCAGCGAATGCCGTCCACAAAAAAGGATTGTGGTTGCTCACTGAACCAAATGTTTACCGCGTTAATTACGTCTGCGTTTATGTGAAATTGTTGCCCCTTGAGAGTTATTTTTAGAGGTCCAAACAAATGAAAATCACATAGTGACAAATCAGGACTATAGGCTGGATGTTGCAGAATTTCCCACTTCTTCCAAGCTAATGCTCCCTGCACAATCTTTCCAACATGCGAACGAGCATTATCGTGCAACAAAATCACACTGCGAGAAAGCATGCCAGTTCGTTTATTCTTCATGGCTTTCTGCAGCTTGTCTAGTGTTTCCAAGTAGTGGGTAGAGTTGATGTTGACACCAGGTTCTTTAAAGTCACCCAACAATAGCCCTTCATGGCAAAAAAATGCGCTCAGCATAACCTTACCAGTGGAAACATGTAACTTGAATTTTTTGGCTTTTGGTGATCCAGCATGCTTCCATTGCATGCTCTCTCTTTTGCTGCTGGGCTCAAAGTGGTGACACCATGATTCATCGCCTGCCACTATGCGGAAGAGAAATGCACCACCCTACACTCTATAACGCAGCAAGTGGTTCAAACATCATCCCATGCGTTCCTCTTTTTGGTGGTCGGTCAACATCCATGGTGAACGTATGCTTCGACAAAGTTCATCTGTACTGCTGCATCAATTTTGGCGATGGTTTTTTCTGTTGCAACAATATCCGCTTGACCTGGCCGTCGAAGATCTGTCATGAACTGACGTCCTTTCCGAAACAGTCTGTCACTGTTGTCTTCAACACACATTTGTTACCGTACGCTGCCTGCATTCTTCGATGAATGTCCGCTGGTCGACATCTTTCAAATGAAAGAAAATGAATCACTGCTCTTTGAGCTTTTTTGGACGGATTTTGGATCAACCCGGTATTTTCTCAATGGTCAGAAACAGAACCTATGCATCATGGGACGATAAGAATGTGCTCTTTTATTCATTGGTCAGTACTTATCACATAACTATGACATGATCATGTTCAACATACACAATTCCGCAGTGCGGCACGAACGGATTTAAAATGAACACATCTTATACATTGGTGTCAGCTGCAACAACCTGTCATATGTGATGAGTATTGTGTCCCGTAGTGAATTTAAATAATGAAGACACAAACAATAGATTTACCAATGTTCCATTAGATGAGACAGTAAAAATAATAGGTGAACGCATTAAAGACCAACTACTTGTGGGGAGCATTTTGTGTGGTATTCACTGGCACAGGAACGGAGCATAATAGGGATGACCTGTTGCTGTGAAGTTGGAACTTCGACTAACTAACTAACTAACTAACTAACTAACTACTAAAACTAGGCATACCGACTTCTATTATAGAGAGGCTATTATTACTATGTACCACCAACACAATTTTCAATTCAATGTTCTAAAAATGTCACACCACCAAATTGACAGAGTGGCCATGGGGTGTCCTCTTGGTCCTATTCTAGTGGACATCTTCATGGCACATTTAGAAGAAAAGTGATCCTCAGACATTAACAACTTGGTATTCTACCATTGTTATGTGGATGATATAATAAACATCACCACAGACGAGCTACAAGCAACATCATTCCAGGCCATAATGAACATGGCGCATAAAAACATTTCTTTATCTATGGAGCACGAACACAACGAAGCGTTGCTGTTCCTAGATATTCTAATGAGAAGAAGAGCCGACGGCACAATTCAAAGATTGGTGTACCACAAAGAAACTTGGACTGGCCAATACCTAAATTTTCAGAGCTTCACACCTGTCCAGTATAAACCTGGCTTAGTATGGACACTACTTGACTGAGCCAGGAAGTTATGCACCCAAGACATACTAACAGAGAAATTTGAAACTCTGAATTATGTCTTACACCTGAATGGGTACTCCACTGGATTGATAAATCACCACTGGCAACAGGCGAAATCAAAACCCAATGAAACATCAGTCCCTAAATTCAAGGTATTTATCCAGATAACCTTTCAAGGGGATGACGTAATGCAGCATCTACAGGACTGGCTCATTTACAGCAGTCGGCCAAACATTCTATGCTGCAACTCCAGTTATTAGGTACAGAACCATACCTATTCTCATCCCAGCAGTAAAGGAACCTGTCCCTATGAACACCAAATCGAACTGTAATTATCAGTTTACATGCATGTGCTAGTCTACATACATTGGCAGAACAGAAAGGCAGTTAAACAACAAGGTAATAGACATATACCCAATTGGATTAAAATAATAAAAAAACACAGACGCTGGGAACCTGGCCAAGCCATCACAAACCTCCTACATCATCGGTTGGAGAGCACATTTTGGAAAACATGATTGAAAGGGACAATGCGTTTCGCGTGTTGTTTAACACACAAAATGGTCACTTGTTAAAGGTTGCTGAAGCTATCGGCATTAATCGGCAGAAGCCAGTTTTAAGCAAACAGAAAGACATGACAGTCAGTTTAAAATTAGTTTATGCTGTGTAATTTTTTGCAGTATGTACCTGACAGGCTGCAGCAAACTATGTCAGGCTATACATCCTGCAATCTAGTGCTTGTGTCTTCGTTATTCAAATATTGTGTCCTTTGTCCAACCTCAATGTCTCCTCAATTGGTGCCCTTGAGGACAGCACATCAGCTCTCACAATACTTTGTATCTCTACAGTAGATCAATTTGAGGCAATGAAGAGATGATATAACTATATAACTTGACCATTCCATCTGTGAAGGACTATCTGATACATAGCTGAAGGGTCAGACACTATAGAATCCCCTGTGTGTGGAGTCCCCTGTGTGTGGAATCCCCTGTGTGTGGAATCCCCTGTGTATGGAGTCCCCTGTGTGTGGAGTCTTGGAGAATCATCAGAGCTGCAATGACTGTCACAAACTCCATTCCCATATTGGGTGTAGTTTTTAACATGTGATCTATTCTCAAAATCTAGCTGAGAATCCACAATGTGACCTCTTACTGTGAAGCACAGATCTAAAAGTCTATATCATGACATCATTTCTTCAATTATCTGTAAACTGTTGCAACTGTATTTCCATTCTCACAAGGAACCACACCCTATGCCAAGGGAATTCAAGTGAACCAGAACTAAGTTTATGTAAACAGTAGTTTTACATATGCAGTCCCTTTGTTCAAGAAATAAAAACATGTTTACAATGAGTAAATATACATTATGTTGAGTAAATTAAAAACACAGTATTTTTTCAGAAATGCATTTTGTAATACTTTTGTACAGAACAATAACAATTGGAGACTAAATGTATTCAGATAAACAGAAACACCAGTAAGAATTATAAATAAGTCAAGCAAATACTGATAAAACCATAATTTTCCATTTATTCATTCTAATACATGTTACTCAAACACTGATTCTGCAAATAGCGAACACTCCCCAGACAGAAAAATGAAGCTCTGAACGGGTGATAGAATTACAATGTTTCTTCATTCTGCTCTTTCATGAACTGTTTTGCAAACTTTAATACACTCAAGCCACTACTAAGCTTATTTCATTGTCTTTTGCTAGCCTTATTCTGAAAATGGATATTTATGAAAAGCTGTTCTTGTTCTGCCAATGTCACAGATTTCACCACTTATACTCGTGCCCAGAAGTTTTTGTAGCATAGTTCACTCACATGCCAGCACCGGCAACCTGGATTCAATACTATCAGAATGGGATTGTATATGTGACGACATGGCTCTGGGTTCGACACAATCATAAAATAGGTACCAGAAAATGTTCTGAGAGGTACAGCAGCCAGTATAATACTGACCACATTACCCACCGAGTGGCGTTTGATCAAGAAAATATGGGCCTATCACCATCTCGACACTATGCCAGGATGGCAGGGAAACAGGGTCCTTGAACTTGTTCACATTTTGTACCTGTGACTGCTTCATGTGCACTTTACAATACAAAAAATTTTACTAGTAATAAAATTACTTGATATTCTTCGATGGTGGTTCTTCCGTACATCCTTTTCTTCTCTTTTCTCTGAAACAACAAATTGTCAAGAAACAATGGAGTCAGAAATTCAGAAATACAATGCACAATTGAAACAACACATCTCTATATACCTAATGGTACTCTAATAATGAGAATCTGCTCTGGCACATGAACAAAAATCAGACATCCCAAGCATGTTTTGTGCACACACAAGCAACAGTTAGGGAAGCATGTACATGCAAACACACTCAAATGCGCGCGCGCACACATGCACACACACAAACACACACACATATATCCAGGGTGGGGGTTGAAGCGTGGGGTTAACATCCCCACCTTTGTAAAAACCTTTCTTTGTTACGAAACAAATACATGAGCCTCGATAACCTCAATGGCTCGGAACGCTGAAGAAGAAGAAGAAGATATATATATATATATATATATATATATATATATATATATATATATATATATATATATATATATATATATATATCAACAATTTGCCTATATGCCCTTTCTGAAAAAACTTTTTTCTAACACAGAAATTATCTTTTTAAGTATAAAGCACAAATAAGATGTAACATACTACACAACACAGTTATTAACATAACTGATTCACTCGCTCCACTAAAATACAATTAGACTAAGTCTGGAGAAGTTACTTCATAGACAGACATGGCAGGCAGACAAGCACACACACAGATCATATACTGACCCGTCTTTACCTATGGTTTACGTGACAGAAGCTTGTCAACATCCGGTCTGTTTTTAAGCTCTTCAGGCCTTTCCCATACTGACTTCCGTTTGCTTGGATCATAAAAGAAGTGTCTCCCATCACTTGTTCGTACCACAGACCTGATAGAACCAGCAGCAGCAACAATATTAATCCTACTGACACCTCAAATAAAAGACAACTCACAACTTATATGAGAATTGGGCGCTATGACAAAGTAGATGGATGGTGTTTCAGCCGTGAATAGTTTATATCAGCTTTAGACATCACACTGTCAAGCGCAGAAAAATGTAGATTTGGAATTCTCGGAAGGAGCCAAACATTTATTATAGGGTTAGGCAAAGTAGCTTAAAGGTAATGTGTCAACCTGCAACTCGAGAAGATCAGGCACCAATCATGGTGTGGATTTTTTTACAAAAGAAGCCCAAAGATGGTATACTCTTTCCCTTAATTTCTGTTTAATGATCCAGATGCCTAGCATTCTCAGATAAGTGGGAGGAAATAAACAACCTGTGTGCACAAAATCCTTTGGAAGATGAAAACTGCAAAGTGCACATCAAGTAGGGACCGCCGAGGCTAAATTTCAAAATGAGAAAAACTACTCAAAACAGCATTTTTTTGGTCATGTGATGAGAAGAGAGGCGCTGGAGAACATCGTGACAACTGGAAAGATCGAGGGGAAGAGAGGCAGAGGCAGACTAAGAGAAATGATGCTGGATGGATTGTGACGGTGGCATGGAGGAATATCAACGGCAGAGTTGATCCAGAAAACCAAAGACCGAGATCTGTGGAGAGTCATGAACGCCTACGCCAGTCTGCACGGCACTTGATGATGATGATGACTGAAAACAGAATAAAGTATTCTTGGAAAGGAGATGGCCACCACTTAATAATTCTCTTGCCCCATGAAATACTCTGATGGTCAACTAACACAAAGTATTGATGCTTTCATCATGGTACCTTATAACCCACAAATGCATTACTGGTTAATTTGATGTTAATATAAACTTTAACAAGATGCAAAACAATAAGCCATCACTTGTTCTAACATGTTACAGAAACTACAGCAGGAACCCTAGTCTACAAATACAATTACATCAGCATGTTATAACACAAAAGGCATATGTGAGAAATGCTAAATATGTGTGTATGATCCTGACTACACCATCTTTCATGTGTTGACTGGTCAATGAAATTATAGGCTTGATACACTATCAAATATCCCTAAAATGCCCTGATGACAAGCAATTAGACTATTTATATTTCAATGACGCATTGAAGAACTAGGGTTAGAATTAAATTGTAAGAACACACACACACAGATTATGGTCGTCACTAGGAGGAAAGAAATATCACAATGTAATATACCGGTAAATGGGAATATTCTTAAACAAGTGAATGGGTACGGCTATCTCGGAACAGTCATAACATCTGATGGGAGGTGCCTTGAAGAGGTTAGAACAAGAATCGCTATGGTGACTACAATGAATGACATGATATTCTAGTATGATAATTTTGTTGCGTCTAGTGTGAGTCATGTAATCAAGTGGTTGCACAACCGTCTCACATGCCAGTGATTTGGGGTTTGATCCTGGGTCCAGTCAGGGATATGTATTACTGACGAGCTCAAATGAGAGTGATACTCAAGTCTAGTGCTTCCAATCTGACGTGGACAAGGTCCAAGGTTCATACCGGAATACGATCAGCGGTGCCAGTAAGGGGTTGTGCTAATCTTCAAACCTCAAATCCCGAAACAACCAAATAAATCAACTTGATTATTTCTTGCTAGACCTTAGGTGCCTGGTGTGCCTTGCCAGATAGAGAAGACCTGATCATTCAGGGGCCACATCAATTGACAGATATCAGTTGTGGCGATCGGGCAAACTTTGAGTATAGCCTACAATGGATGACGTTGTGATATTCTAGTATGATAATTTGGTCGCGTCTATGGTTGTCGCGAAATGAGCTAATTTTGGCGTGTCTTTGCAGTAGGGAATTCCCCGTAGGCGAGCCTAGCGAAGTTATCTAAATCTAGGGCTATTTATAACTTCGGGGAAGCCAGTTAGGTTGTAGATCTAAGATTGTTCTGGACTGTTCTCGGTGTTGCTACTACGAGATTCCATTTTCAACCTTTGGGTTGAATTCGAGTGGGTTCCTCGTGGGTAAAACCCATGTTTCACGTGGAAAATGACTTAGTCCAGAACAAGCGAGAATTGCGATCTTCGAGAAAATGGGGCTGGATGGTAGGTCCCCAGAAAGGGTATTCCCCGGGGAGGGCTGCAAAGAAGGGTTAAAAGACAGTGGAAAACATTGATGGGGACAGCTGAGTTTTGGGACCCAACAGTGGAGGTCGGCGGTCTGGAAAATTGAATGCTAGCGGAGTTAGCGAGAGAAATGGATCCCGGATGATCCCCCATTAACCTCTCTATTGGAGCAACAACTGTGCACATCACACATCTACTGGAGAAACAGGATGAGATTGGTCGTTGTCTAGATCCTGATGCTCCTTCTATATCACTGCAGAGTATAAGCTGGGTTAGCCACATGTCCCACAACACAAGTCATTACTGTAGTACAGATCTATTAGTCACTGTCAAGAATTGGCCGCCTTAACATCCCAGAATATTTTTCTCGGTCTCCAAATTTGAGAGGCCAAATTGAGAAAGAATGAATTAATCACACTACTCCAAAATTATCTAGTCGTGAGGTAAGATTATTCACAAAACGCCTCTAGCCATGACGTAAGCTTGCAGATGGCAAGTAAAATGGCAACTAGATAATTAGTATACACCTTGGGAAACTGCTGACCCAGACATGCTGAATCAACAATGAAGGGGCCATGGACTGTGTAATTGAAACTGACCAGGCATGACACCTGATAAGAATAGCTAGGAAATCGCCCAGGTGTGAACAACATTAACCTAGGGAAAGATAATAGCCCCAGGGCTGTAAACTAAGCCCCGCCCACTCTGACTGGCAGACTCAGGGAGGTGTGAACCAGGTCTGATAAGACAATTAACACTGAGGACTTGGGGCCAGACAGAGAGGAGCAAGGTGTGATGGCCAGTTGCACTGATAAGGGCAATTACTGTCAGGAGGAGATAAGAAGAATTTATGACGGGAATGCCAAGGAGATAATATGGTCTGCTTGACTTAGCTTAAATAAGGGTCCCTAGCCTGTTTTATGTTAGATTAAATTTGACTTCAGAACAGGTAGGAACTATCTCAATGTCTGTAGTCATATGCATGAATATTATGTTGGCTGCTAGGAATTATTTCTTAGTAACTAGTCCCGTAGTAAGTCTCTTAGTTTCTTAGATGGATGGACCGAGTTTCAGTCTATATCTGATCTAGGTTATTGCAAGAACTATCATTGTCATAGGTTACTTGAGTGGTCTTTCTGAGTTCTGTGTTCAATATAATTGTGCTGTAAGTGCTACTCTTCTGAGAAGTAGAAACTTATGGAAGGCAGGTCTTGTCTAGATATACTTGAGGTATCGTAGCAGATGCTTGCCATTTCTTTGTAAACTAGTCTAGTCTCTTTTTGGTGTGTGCATTTGTTGTACAGAATATAGTCGACTGACTATTTCTTTAATTCTTACAACAGCAGTAACTAACTAGTGCATTATGCTATGATGTTAAAGTATCATAATATGTCTAGTTTAATCAATATGTTTATGTGTATTGGATGTTTGATAAATTGATTTGTCATATGCAAACCTACCAATATGAAGTGTTATGCTATTGTGTGCGCATTGGCACACTAACCATCGATTGCATTTGTAGCAGAGGTGTAATGGTACAGACATTACCCACAAGTGTTATGGGGTATATGGTGCTAAACCTTTTTCATCATATGGTGGAGGGTAATGCATGAAAACCTGGCACAGCTACTGGTCACGGCTTGTAAGCCCGGTTGATCAGGCATTATTATAATACCATTACCAACCCCGTGAGCTGCTAAACAAACATTGGACGGAGCGGCTGTACGACACAGAATTTCTGTATTAGCGACATGGACATGGAGCGGCAGAAATGTAATCATTACAGGCGTGTGAGACCATTGAAAAGCCCGTCCCAGGCTAAAGACAGTAGGGAGAAGGAGGAGGGTGAACGCAGTCGAGCTGAAAGATAAACTTGGCCAGACTGGTCATTGTATATGTTTGTGTTATATGTTTTAATTAGGATTGCGCTGATGTAGAACTGATATAACACATTCTTGACTTTCTTTCAAGCTCTCACAAGGAGCCCTATGTTATAGATCTCAAGACTAGAGACTACTGACTAGGAGTGTCAGGACTGACAGGATCTCAGAATACCGGCAAGCTGTTCTTTTTCTGTTGTGTGTGTCTATTGGAGAGTGGGGATCTGGACCACAGATCCAGATAGATGGAGTAACAAGTAAAGTTACGTAATGTTTGTCATCAATATCAATATGTATATGATTTCATCATCCTCATATTGACAATCATCCTATGTCTGTTGTTATGATTAGCAAATAAATGTTGTAGTATTGTAACTCATAGTTCTGTCATTATATTTTTTTCCAATTGTGCATACGTATTGTTGTGTACATTGGTGGGGGTTCACTTACACACCAAGGAAAGGAGCAGTCAGGGAGAAAACCTGTACTGAGATAGTCGTCTATACTAATATATTTAGACTTAAAACATCTATCTTAAGCTAACCTTCTCTTTCCTATACCTTGGCGAATATTCAGCACAGTTCATTTCATTTTGTAACGAGCCACTTAGAGCTGTACGTTGGATATTCAGGGCTTAATCTGTAGTTCAGCCATATAGATTTTGTCCCTAGTCAGTTTCTGACTATCTGGGGTTGCTCGCCAGTGAATAATCCATTCATCAAGCTGGTGGGGCACCCCGACTTATGACAGATTGGTGTCTCGTCTCCGGGATTTAATTTTAACCCAATCTGACAGATTGGGCTTCTCGTACGGTATTTGAATTCGGACTTCTCGCTTTCAATAGACTCCGGTACTAGACCCTAGACATACGATTTTTAAAGTTAACTCTTGAAATCTTCAGTCATCAAAATAGACTATCATCAGATGTAGCTAATTTTAGTTGAGGAAGTTACAGAGTAGAGATATAACTTTTCAAAAGTGTATAACAGATAAGAACTTATGAGAACTACCTCATCTATCATTTATTGATAAGTATTTTAATTCTTATCAGTTAGTGTATCATTCATCATGTAATGATAACTGATCACTTTAATCATAATTACATTGATGTGTTTGATGATTTAACTGCTTGACTGATTTGCCATTTTATGCTTACTTATGCCATTTTAATTAGGACATGTATGCAGTGCATTTTAATATTTATTTAGGTAAATATTACTGATTACTGTGTAGTATATCTCTCACACTTACTTCACTGCGGTCGCCAGAAACTACTTGAATATTACTTTCAGTTGTCTTTCACTGCTGAGGGTTAACTCTACACATTGGTTTTGATTCTGCTGTCATTGGTTCACTCTTGTCTTTCTAGCTTAGCTTTGAATTTGATAGATACATAGGAGCTTACCATTAGCAAATATGGACTCACCTTCCCAGGATCTAGATTATCTGAAGGCGCGCACAGATTACTTAGAGTCCACGAGAAGGTTAGGCATAATAGAGGGCTTAACAGGAGAACAATTAGAAATATACATCAGAGATGAGATGAAAGAGTGGGACATGGCGGAGGAACAGATGAATAAAACAATTAATGAGTTATTTGAAGCAAAAGAGCGTAGCAAAACTGAAGAAGCAGAGATTAATAAACAGCATAGGGAAGTAGTCAATGCAGAGAAGCTAACCTTTCTAGCGGGACATAAGGTAGGAGATATGGATGCTCACCCAACCAAGAAGGAAGGGACATCTTTGCCACCCACCGCGGAATCAGAGTTAGTGGACCGGGAACTACAGGTTCTCATTCGACCCTGTCCTAAACGGAAAAGAGGGAAGAAAAAACGTGCCAAAGGCACTTCAAACAGTCACAAACGTGATAACTGTTTGTACCACGGCAATGGTGGTTTAACTGTACAGGACCTTCAGGAAAACCACTTGACTTCTATGAGAAATGAATCTCGAGAGAAAGAGGAACTGAAGATAACCTTTAATGAGGTCGCAGGCGGAGACCTAGCCGATTCTCACATTCCCTTCTGTTCACAGAATCATGAAGTGGAATTACATCTGACTGAAATAGGGAGGATGGAAGTAACGGAATCCCAGGTGAATTTCATTACTGCAACGCGGGAAGAATCACTAATTATCAGTTCAGATAATTTAACTGGTCCGCCAGTACAAGACTCCCAGGAATCTCATTTTACTTCAACGAGAGGTGAAACTCAAGAGGAAGATGACCTGAGGACATCTTTTAAGGAGGTCGGAGATCGAAAGGTAACCGACTTTATTATTCCCTTCAGCTCAGGAGAGGATGAAGTGGGATTAAATTTGACTGACAGTGGGATGAAGGACGACCCGGAACCCCTTGTGATCTTTGAGGCTGCAGCTCAGGAAAAAACACTAGACATCAGTTCAAATGATTTACGTAGTGTGATGAATTGTTTAGACACCAGCCCATCACAGGATTTACCTCAACTGGACTTAGCCCATGAAAGCATGACCAGAGAGGAACATCCAGACCAGGAAACATTTCCAGTTGTTATCTCACAGTATACCAGTTCGGAGACTCAGGAAACACAAAGAATTGTCTTGAGCCAGAATATGGACTCTGATATTGTGCAGACATTGTCTGTAGTTGCTAAAGAAGAAAATTCTTTGCACAAGATGGAGGAAGAAACGCCTATCATCTCATTAGCTGAAGTTATCAGGGAATTCCAGCAACAGGGACCTGAAGTAACAGAAGTCAAGAGTGGTTTGGAACCAACACTCTTAGGACTCAATCTACCCTTCAGTCAGGTCGATTTGATAGGAGTAGATCAGCTATTTGTGGATACTTTATTCAAAAGTAACACCACTTTATCGCCCTGGAGTAACTGTGTTATTTCTCAAGGCAGGACAACTTGGCACACTAAATTTCCAATTTCTAGCACGGTTTTCACACGAAACTCTAATGCAGAGAAACTCAGCCCATTAACTGATTATCAGGGGAAGAAACCGCGACACCGAGGAGGGACGATTGTTACTCCCGACTTTGAAGGAGGAAAGCGCCAGTTGAATTTACATCATGGGACCATGATGTATAACATTATTCCTTTCAAAAGGAAGATAGTGATAGATCTGTTAAGAATCTATAAAGGACGGAGGAAAATCACGGAGACAAGCTTTGCTGTGGCCAGCTTATGCAAGACCTCACTACGGGTACATCCTCGGCTGAAAGGAGTAAATCACGTGAGTGAATGGTGTAAAACAATTGCTGCCCAGAGGCGAAGAAGAATCCCGTTGATTGTGATCTTTCCCGGAGGGGTAAAATTACAACCTCCTGACAATTACCGGATTTTACCAAGCTATTGCATGGAATCCCGGCCGAAAACCAGGTACAAGGATCTATCCAGAGTATCTTTGGGTTATGGAAATGGGACGTCTTTATGCAGAAGCAGGACAACCCACTGCCACAAGGAATATTGGAAACCTTTAGGCAGATACAGAACGGAGAGTGCTTAGGCATTATTCTGGGATGTACGGCGTGCTTTGACAAAAGATTTCTGGCAGAAACTTTTTTTTTAAGGGGAAAGCTCTGTCACGAATTGGCCGCCTTAACATCCCAGAATATTTTTCTCGGTCTCCAAATTTGAGAGGCCAAATTGAGAAAGAATGAATTAATCACACTACTCCAAAATTATCTAGTCGTGAGGTAAGATTATTCACAAAACGCCTCTAGCCATGACGTAAGCTTGCAGATGGCAAGTAAAATGGCAACTAGATAATTAGTATACACCTTGGGAAACTGCTGACCCAGACATGCTGAATCAACAATGAAGGGGCCATGGACTGTGTAATTGAAACTGACCAGGCATGACACCTGATAAGAATAGCTAGGAAATCGCCCAGGTGTGAACAACATTAACCCAGGGAAAGATAATAGCCCCAGGGCTGTAAACTAAGCCCCGCCCACTCTGACTGGCAGACTCAGGGAGGTGTGAACCAGGTCTGATAAGACAATTAACACTGAGGACTTGGGGCCAGACAGAGAGGAGCAAGGTGTGATGGCCAGTTGCACTGATAAGGGCAATTACTGTCAGGAGGAGATAAGAAGAATTTATGACGGGAATGCCAAGGAGATAATATGGTCTGCTTGACTTAGCTTAAATAAGGGTCCCTAGCCTGTTTTATGTTAGATTAAATTTGACTTCAGAACAGGTAGGAACTATCTCAATGTCTGTAGTCATATGCATGAATATTATGTTGGCTGCTAGGAATTATTTCTTAGTAACTAGTCCCGTAGTAAGTCTCTTAGTTTCTTAGATGGATGGACCGAGTTTCAGTCTATATCTGATCTAGGTTATTGCAAGAACTATCATTGTCATAGGTTACTTGAGTGGTCTTTCTGAGTTCTGTGTTCAATATAATTGTGCTGTAAGTGCTACTCTTCTGAGAAGTAGAAACTTATGGAAGGCAGGTCTTGTCTAGATATACTTGAGGTATCGTAGCAGATGCTTGCCATTTCTTTGTAAACTAGTCTAGTCTCTTTTTGGTGTGTGCATTTGTTGTACAGAATATAGTCGACTGACTATTTCTTTAATTCTTACAACAGCAGTAACTAACTAGTGCATTATGCTATGATGTTAAAGTATCATAATATGTCTAGTTTAATCAATATGTTTATGTGTATTGGATGTTTGATAAATTGATTTGTCATATGCAAACCTACCAATATGAAGTGTTATGCTATTGTGTGCGCATTGGCACACTAACCATCGATTGCATTTGTAGCAGAGGTGTAATGGTACAGACATTACCCACAAGTGTTATGGGGTATATGGTGCTAAACCTTTTTCATCATATGGTGGAGGGTAATGCATGAAAACCTGGCACAGCTACTGGTCACGGCTTGTAAGCCCGGTTGATCAGGCATTATTATAATACCATTACCAACCCCGTGAGCTGCTAAACAAACATTGGACGGAGCGGCTGTACGACACAGAATTTCTGTATTAGCGACATGGACATGGAGCGGCAGAAATGTAATCATTACAGGCGTGTGAGACCATTGAAAAGCCCGTCCCAGGCTAAAGACAGTAGGGAGAAGGAGGAGGGTGAACGCAGTCGAGCTGAAAGATAAACTTGGCCAGACTGGTCATTGTATATGTTTGTGTTATATGTTTTAATTAGGATTGCGATGATGTAGAACTGATATAACACATTCTTGACTTTCTTTCAAGCTCTCACAAGGAGCCCTATGTTATAGATCTCAAGACTAGAGACTACTGACTAGGAGTGTCAGGACTGACAGGATCTCAGAATACCGGCAAGCTGTTCTTTTTCTGTTGTGTGTGTCTATTGGAGAGTGGGGATCTGGACCACAGATCCAGATAGATGGAGTAACAAGTAAAGTTACGTAATGTTTGTCATCAATATCAATATGTATATGATTTCATCATCCTCATATTGACAATCATCCTATGTCTGTTGTTATGATTAGCAAATAAATGTTGTAGTATTGTAACTCATAGTTCTGTCATTATATTTTTTCCAATTGTGCATACGTATTGTTGTGTACATTGGTGGGGGTTCACTTACACACCAAGGAAAGGAGCAGTCAGGGAGAAAACCTGTACTGAGATAGTCGTCTATACTAATATATTTAGACTTAAAACATCTATCTTAAGCTAACCTTCTCTTTCCTATACCTTGGCGAATATTCAGCACAGTTCATTTCATTTTGTAACGAGCCACTTAGAGCTGTACGTTGGATATTCAGGGCTTAATCTGTAGTTCAGCCATATAGATTTTGTCCCTAGTCAGTTTCTGACTATCTGGGGTTGCTCGCCAGTGAATAATCCATTCATCAAGCTGGTGGGGCACCCCGACTTATGACAGTCACTAAACAAGATTGAGTTTGCGCACATAGTATCACTTTAATGATGAATGAACACGGAAACGAGCAACATATATAAATCCAGTAACAGTACTTCCCGAATATATCCTCATCACAACCTTACACTCGAATAACACTGCCTTCTCCAGGCCTACTTAATCTCTTCCACCACCACAGTTAACCAGCCACTCTTCCCGGCCCGAACTCACTCGATCCAACCCACTCTGGGTCTAGACCTTAACAAACTATCCGACCCTCTCGGGGTCTACGCTTCAACTCCCTATCACTGAAAAACACAGGGCGGAGTTCTCTCGATAACTCCACTAGCATTCAATTTTCCAGACTGCCGGGTCCCAAAACTCAACTGTCCCCATCAATGTTTTCCACTGTCTTTTAACCCTTCTTTGCAGCCCTCCCCGGGGAATGCCCTTTCCGGGGACCTACCCCCCAGCCCCATTTTCTCAGGCCCAGTCACTTGTTTATGTACTAGCACTTTCGCTCCGGGCAATCATCCCAATGTTGATGAACCCAGGCATGTTACAACTACCTAGTAAATGAAACATGTTTAAAGCATGGTAAAATATTTCAGTAACACAGTTTGGGTTTGTTGTAGAAAAGTGTACAAGAAATGCAATATTCACTTTGTCAATGGGCATAGAAAGATAATGCATCCAGATACAAAATGGCAGGGTGTATGATGATGATGATGAGTTAACATCAAGAAAAATAAATATGACAAGCACAAACATCATCTTACTGAACAGTTGTGTGGTCTGTGCTTCTGTATGGATGCAAATGTTGGACAATCAGAAATGAAACTGAGAAAGATGGTGGCAAATGAGATATTTTTGAGAAGAATGCTGAGAATGCAAGGTATATTGGAAAGAAGAAAACAAAGGCTGGGGTACTGACAACTTCAGGTATCATTAGATCGCTCATGCCTACTCCAAATCAGGCAAGTAAAGATGAATATTACATGAGAATATAATGTTGTATGAGTGTGCAATGTTAACGGAGACTGTATTGTTATATGAGATTGTAATGCTTGTGGTATTAAACATACCAAACTGTGCCAGGTATTGGTGTTTTTGCAACTGGTTTTGACTTATTATCCGGTTTCTGTTCTGGTTTCTTTTCTTCGACTGCCTCTGACTGCTTCTTCCTCACCTAAGAAATGTTTTAAAATGAAATATTTACAACTAAATAAGACCACACATCAGGAGTAAACAATTCTACACACTTTAAATCATGACTTCTTTTGAAAACCACTAACAGATGTGAAACCTCAAAAAATGGGTACCAACAAATAATTTTGACCATATTATGTGTTGTTTGAGCACTGAAAATATTTATCTAACTCAATATCTTTGGTATATCTTCAATTTATCAATCAAGTGCCAGCTCCACAATGAAGTTTGGTTGTTATAGATCTCAAACTCTTTCTGTCCCTTGCTTTGGCCGCACACTCTGATAGATGGTTGGTTGTCCATATCCTGACATTACCTTCTTGACACTACCTTTGGCTACTTTGTGCTCAGTTGCCTTCAGTTTTCCCCTCAAAATTGTGTCCCCCCCCCTCTCCCAACGCAGACACACCAATTTGTTCTCCAGTCTTTGAATAATCTCTTCTTTGGTCTAAAATTGGGTGACATGTAAGGGTGGATTTCAACTTTAGTAACAAGAATGGAGCGGTTGAGGGACAATAGTTGTCTTTTGCTTTGCCCAAAAGTCACAAACAAGTACTTCATCATACAACTGTATTCCTTCATCACCACTTCTTGTTGTTGGTGCACATACTTGTATAAAACGGTTACAAATAAATTACAAACATTCATTAATTGGTGCCTATGATAAATAGAAAGCCTACAATGGTATGACAAATAACCAATGTGAAGGTCATGGAAAAAGCTAGACTAATGCAAATGAACCAAGAGGTTAAGAAGAGGTGCTGGCGCTGGATAGGTCATATATTAAGAAAATCCAAGAAAATTATAACTGGAGAGACCTTTGTCTGGAATCCACGGGGCAAAAGAAATAGAGAAAGACCTAGAAACACACGGAGAAGAGAAGTAGCATAGCAACAGAAATGAATAATATGGGGAGGACATGGGCAGAGCAGCATGGGATATATTGTGTTGGGGTCGCTGGGGTCGATTTCATTGTCCTTTACAATGGAGAATTAAATCTAGAAGATATACTAATCTAATGAAATAAGTCTATAATATATACTGATTAATGAAATAACTTCAGAATATAAACTGACTAATGAAATAACTCTATAATATATACTGATCTAATGAAATAACTTTAGAATATATACCAATTAATGAAATAATTCTAGAAATATATACTGAAACTCTAGAATATATACTGATCAAATAAGATAATACTAGGATTAATTAACAGTTAATTCAGAACCGACATGAATATACCCTAGGTAAAAACACAGATGTTCTGCCTCCTCCTCCAGCAAATGTTGCAAGCTCTAGATGCTAATTGTTCCAGCAACACACTGGCTGTAAACACTTTAGATTATCTCCTCATCAGTCCCTCTTTCCCTGAACCACATTTAAACTTCAACTCAGGAATCTTTAATTAGGTGTCTCATTTGCTATGACGCAAATTAGCAGACTTTCATAAAGTCTTCAAAATATCCCCCTTGTCAATCATGTGTTCTAGCTAGCAGGACTTTTGAAGCCAACAGATCTGTTAGCTTGTTGCCTCGTTTAACCCAGAAGCATATCTATGTCCAGAAGTATACCAATGTAAGCTTTTATAAAAGAGACGTGTCTATACTACAACATAAGCTCCAGTATAAATACCAGATATGGCAAAGTCTGACCTCAACAACTTCCTTGGCTGCATTCTGCTGCACAGTCTGTGCCTGTGAAATTCCTGCCAACCTAAGTTTTTCTATTGCCAGTACAAAAATAATGAAATATGAATTCAATGTAAAATTCCAACTTTGCAACAGAAACATAATGACATATGTGTTTTAGAAAAAAATGAAACTAAAGCAGTTCATTAATTTGGCACTCTAATTAGCTGTAATAAAATATAACAACTTGAAACAGTATTTTTAGGTTTTTCTTTCCTTGCAGCTGGTCAAAGTGGATAGAATGCCTGGTTCTCCTTCAGGAGACCCAGGTTTGGTTCCCTGATAAAGTGTGGATGTTTTTCTGTCAGGGGCAAATAGAAAACCTTATCTTGCACATTTCGTGCTGACTGCACCAACCAGTCAGCCTTAATTCCTCAGGCTCAAGATCCCCCCTGTACTACACTGCAGGTAATAGCCTGTAGATGACAGCTTTCCATGCAAAGGTTTGTTTCACAGAAGCAATCAACAATGTGACTTTAAACATGTGAAATATAGAACCTCAGCTACCAGAATATAATTGTGAGACAACTGTCATTTACTGCCAATATAGTACCTTGTGGTGTATGGCAGGAGGGTCTTGAGCCTGAGGATTTAAGGCCACCTGGCTAATACATTTGCCACAAACTGTGCAGGTTAGAGTTTTTGCCCCTGACAGAAAAAAACTCCACACCTAACCGAGGATTTGAACCCGGGGCTCCCGAAGGAGAATCCAGCATTCTAGCCACTCGGCCAGCTACTCCTCAGATCAGAAAAATAAATTTTGTTGCGTATCCCTTACGGGATGTTGCAGTCAACACCAGCATTTTTCAGTTGCTGTTGATGTACTAGGCAAGTGTCACGTTCAGTAGTTTGCCATTGCTTTCTGAACGACCGGCTCCCATACCAGCACGTTATAACACAACGCGACACTGTGTGTACAAATCGGTCGCAACCGAGCTTCGAACACCTGGTACCCGGATCACGAACCGCATTCGCAAGCCTTTAGCCATGGAGCCGGCAGATCAGAATATATGTTGCATTCTCAAAAAACATTTTACAAATATATCAACAAAGCTGGTGGCAGAATGACTTTGAGGTCCAGCAACTGGCTCTAACTTGAGAAGGTCATGCATGATTCAGGCTATTAATCTTTAACAAAATAAGAAACCAGAGGATGTTACCCTTACCCCCTGACATTAATGTTACCTAGGGTTCCCAGAAAAACCATGTGGAACCAGGTGCATGTGTGCATGAAACAAATGCCCTGGCATTTTAAAACTGAAAAAAAAAACTGTCCAAGATAAATTACAAAAAAAGTATTTATGGCATACATAGTTCATATAGGGGGTACCCACTTATCCTGACAATTTAAAAGGTTGCCAAAGACTGAGAATGGGGATCCTTGTCTGTGCTACTAATTTGTGCACTGTGTTTGAACACCTTGAAAGATCTACTGAAGGAGTTTATAACACTTATGGAAGTATTTGTGTGCAATGGATGGCCTTTAAAAACTAATTATAAACATTCAAACAGAACAGACAAAATACAAAGTTGAAAATTAAAAGTCCTCTAAAATGATGGGGTGGAAGATATGAAAAATACCATCTTGGCCTCAGCTTAATGAAAGGAAACTTGAAGTAGTAAAGCACTGGAAAGGAACAAAGTTTGGCAAATGCAGTGAAGAAAAATGAGAATCCATCAGAAGAAGTGGACAACTGACCTCCTGTGCAGAGTATAGCACTCACTTGTCCTGACTGCCAGACATTGCTGTCAAAGAAGATGTCAAAGGAGAAGGTAACAAACCACCCGTGAAGATGTGGGAGTGTGGCGAAAGCCATGGCCTGTCCATTAAATCCTGCTAAAAGGAAACAGAGGATAGTAGAATAACATTATATAGCTGTGTGCAGGTTACCATAAAACATTTACTAGTAACGTAATACTAGTTTAGCTTACGGGTTTTATGTAGTTTGGTCGAACAGAGACAACCAAGCAAAATGGCCAGGGTAGTCAAAGTGCCAAATAGGTTACAGTCTTCCGGCTAGTACCTCGTGAAACAGCCAACTCAACTGGTCGACAATTTGAAATCTCTAGCTAAAAAGCGAGACAGAAAATATTGAATATATCATCAGTGGTTGCATTGCACCACAACTGTTTAATATCAAGGCCGGTTGAGGTATAGAGGTCGGCAGATTCGAAAACTGGATTGTTGGGTCATCAGCAACACCATCATTGCCACACTCATCACGAGAAGCAACCAACCAACAAATAACCTAATAATAATAGTCTACAAATTCATAGGACTAAACTTAGCTGCCAGAGAGCAGCAACAAAACCTGTGATTGTTTTTTTAACACCAGCCCAGAGTTGCCAGTAGAAGTTCTGGGAGAACACTGTTCAACAAACATTTGGACTAACCAATAAATAAGAAGAAAAGACAATAACATTAGTTATATACCAGGTACTAGTCACAGTGCCACCCTCAAGACAAATCATAGTGGACCAGCACCACGAGAAGCGAAGCAGCGGCTAGTACAGACGATCTTGGGACGAGGAGAGCAGCAGCTAAGTGCCTGGCAACCCACTTCCTATGCCAGGAGACCTACATCGGACCCTCACATCACTAATATCTTACAGTGATTACACTGAGCATGTTGACTCAATAAACTAATAAATATAGTAGTGTTCTAGAATCAAATAGGAAAAGAATAATCAAAATTATATAAAATAAACCATTTGAGTGTAGTTGGAAAATTTCTAAATAACGGCTCTGTTATAATTTTACTTAAGCGCTATCGAGTGACAGAGTGAAAGATTGTACTGTATCAATATAGCCTTGTCTATCTTCTTGTGGTGAGACAGTGCAAGACTTGGGGGATTTTATTTTTCTTCTCAGGCACATGTAGCAGGATAAATAGGCCTGCAATCTATATTTAAAGTATTGCTGTCAACCTTACCTTCCTTAGCCTGGACACTGTTAGAATACCTGATAATTTCTTGGGTCAATAATTCCATACGGTCCAGATTCACGAGCCTTTTTATCTCGTCTTCGGCATGAATAGTCTTTCTATTTCTGAAAGTCTTATTGTCGCTACTTTGAAAGTGAATCCTACGCTACAGGGAGTCAAGGGGAAACTGCCAAATAATCTGACAAAAATTAAGTTTGCAAGCATGTAACAAATATGAATTAGAAAAGATATGATCAGAAACTCCATACCAGTCTTTGGACTGAATAACGTAATACAACATATGATTTTAAACACTGCATACACTGACAGTTTGTTGATGACAATAAAGAAGACTGTATCACCCTGAACAAAGCCATTTTTGACTTCAGAACATGAACAATTTATTTAGAGTTCAATAAACCAACAATGACTCTCTGAGTGGCAACATGCTGAGTACGTGTCTAGTTTGGTCACGTTATTTGCCACAATTTTCTTCCAAAAATTAATCTCCAGGTTTTAGAGAGCAGGCAAGCAGAAGAGGCAGGAAAAATAAGCCAGACTGATGCAATTATGTAACAGTTTGGCTATAAAAGTGTCACTTACATGTACTGATAAATAACAGGGAAATGGAGGACCCTGATAATAAATGCATACATGCATACAGATATGGTTAGAGGAGGAGGAGCAGGAGAGGCAAGTGGAGGTGGTATTAATAGTAGATGAAGCTATATTTTGCAAATCCTATTTACAGGACATCACTGTCAACACCAGCATTTTATTGCTGTTGTTGATGTCTTGGCAAGTTTACGTTCAGTAGTTTGCACTGCTTTCTGAACAACAGGCTCCCATACCAACACGAAAAAACCTAGTGCGACACGGTCTGCTGGCAAATCGGTCGCAGCTGTGTTTTGAACACAGGTAAGCGGGCTTACAAATTGCGTTCGCAACACCTTAGCCATGGAGACCAGCAGATGAAGCTTAAAACCATAAATAAAAATGAAACCATTAATTCTGAAGCAGCAAAACTTTTAATTCTCTGTTGCCTTTAAAATAAGCTTAAGACAGGAAAAAGTTATAGAAAGCCAGCTAACAACTGCTTTCTGAAAACTGATGCATTGAACTAAAAGTCATTGATAATAGCAAGCCATAAAATTCATGAACCAAGCCATAAGATTCATGACAATATATTTTATTCTTAAAGTACAATAAACAAACATGGATGAAGAGAGAATTTTGGGTTGACCATGATATGAAAACACACACAGACATCTATGCACTCACATAAGATGCTTCATAATGTGAACACAGCATGCTTGCACACACACACACACACACACACACAGACAGACATACATACGTATATAAATGCAGCATTACCTTCTAAGTCTAACAGAACCTGTGGCTTCTCATAAACAGACTCCTTTGTAGAAATGTTGTGGTAGTAGGTTCTACCCAAAGGGTTTTTGTATTGTCTCCATTGTGTCCAATCTGATGGATCCTGGTGGAGAAACAATATATGTTGTTTGTTCATTACTTACTACACATGAAATAATAAAGGTTTACTCATTCTACATACTTTGTGTCCGTCTCATTTGATGCTGTTGTTTCTAAAATTATACTTGTAACAAAATAGGTTGGGTACATATAGGCAACATACCCAAGTCATACTATCCTGATGATGGGTTAAAGAAGGAGAGATGAATTTATGTTTGGACCTTCGGGGTGACAGAAGACACCCGTAGGAAAATCCCTCTTTTTGCACGAGAATGCACTAAAAAGAAATATTATTTTTGCGTAGAGAATTTTGGTGTTGACAAGGAGGATGACAACATTAGTTGACAACAACACAGATAGAGAAGATGATAACAGCCGGAAAGGAAGGATGCAGAACATCAGAGCAGATCAGAAAGGATTACGCCCAGAAGAATAGTGAAAAATGGTTCAATTGATCGAGATGTCAGTACGTGAATTTTGCATCAGTAGATTGTCTGACCGTATATGTTTATACCGAGAAAGTTGTTTGCTTTTGCCCGATGACTGGCAGCAATTGTATCATTGACAGTTTTTAATGTTTGGGAACTTCACATCAATATGTTCAACATGAGGTTGTCGTTGAATCAGATTCAATAAAATTTCAGATTGAAATTCTTCTAGGTGAAAAATGTGTGATGTTTTTTATCATAACGGATGAAGTCACAGGCAGGCCAATTATTACTCCCGGGATGGGATGTCTATTCGTTGGAACATGTGAAGTACTGAGAGCATTAACTATGCCCCACTATGTCGATCAACAAGGTCTGAGTCATCTGGAATAGGATTGTTGGTCTGTTACTTGAGTACTTATTGCATGTAGAACCCCACAGTGAATAAATAAATTAAAACATAAATGACCTACATGAAGACTATAACAAGTCACAGAATGGATGGTACAACTAGAAAGCCTTTTTAAGCATACAAAAACAAAAGTGCTGTTACAAATACATTAAAAAGGTCCTAAAGATGTCATAAATCCTAAAGCACAAAAATCAAACTGTGTGCCATGAACTCTGTAGGTTAGGCAAGAGACTGGGGAATATAGTAGGGAAAGTGTAAACTCAGGTGAAAAAAGTGTTGGGGAAAGGGAGTTAATGTCAGTCTCTATAGTGAAAACATGAGGGGGATGAACACAGTGCAAAGAAGAGGAAGAGTGCACAAATGGAGAAGTGCGATTAACAGTCAAGTGATGGGTGGAAAGGTTGTGAGAGAATCAGATTTAAAAAAAAAAGGAAATGTTAAATGAAAAAGTTGTTAGAGGTATGCTGTAGATTACCATCTGCTGTTTTAGTTGAAACTGAAGATACATCTTATAAACATGGAAATCAATACACTTTAGAACATTCAAGAATAATTTTACACAAACTGATGAACAATGCATGGTCACACCCTCTACATCTGCTTCAACTGCATACTGATCTGGCCACCAACCTACTGAGAGATGCCGCCTTGTTGCAGGAGATATCTTATTTGGTTTCCGTGATTGGGATCATGGTCCTGTTGCAGATGTCCTTATTTGTTGTTGAGACCAAGGTTTTTGCAAGCCTGCTACGGATGGCTTATTTGGTGTCACTACCCAACATTAAAAAAGTGGACTTCCACCCTGTTACATACCAGACATGGTATTAATGACTCAATATGCTTCTTCTTTTCCTTCGCACCTCTTTATAAGGAAGTGCATGACACCTTGTTATTCTCTTCCCTAGCTCAGTGGTCAGTGTCTCTGACTTTGGGTTGCATCTGTGGAATATTTACTTCCTTTACGCAGATTTCATCCAAAGTAACGGGTTGTTTATGTGTGAGTAGGTTTCTTCTTCTTCTTCTGCGTTCATCCGGAGTTTTTTTTAGGACGTGATTGGGTTGTGCCTGTTTACAGCAGAGCTGTGTTCTCGCGCCGTTACGCCAACACATCCGACTTCTGCGGGCATTTGTTGACCGGGTTAACCTTCCCGGGTGAGTAGGTTTTGTTTCCTAACAAATTTACCATGATAGCAGCCTGAGTCTTTTTGCGGTTTCCAACTGCTGCGAGATTTTTAATGTGAGCAGCATGCATAGAGAACTCTCTATTTTTCACTCTTATCCAAGAGAGCTGAGTGCTTAATCTCAATACCCAAGAAATCAGTATTTGAAATGAAGGGATTCTGGTAAAAATCTCTAGCCCAATTAATTATGATCAATATGTGACAATAGAAGGCTTTGAAAAAGATGCAAGAGACATAAGAATGACTTCCTAGTTTGACTTCATTGCACCAGATTTTAATCGACATGGCTTAGTCTCTTTCCGCAAGGCGGCATGCTGAATTCATCACACAAAGCACGAATCCATAGCCCCAGCAATGATGCCCAGAAGTCTCTGAAAAAATAATTAACCGTCAACCAAATGATGAAGTCTGGATTGAAATCCACAACCTTTAGAGTGAATGGCAGGTTGCTTAACCACTTTGCTACGAAGATCCACGCTATAGCTTAACCAATTCAATAAATTCAAATATTTGGGGAAATTCATAACATCAGACAGAAGATGCGTGACAGGAATTAAAAGCAGGATATACAAGCAAAGGTTGCTCTACATAAAATGAAAAGTATCTTATGTAATAAGAGAAACAGTATTTGCTGGTAATGTAATGAGAAGAGAGGCCAGGGAAACATCATGACTAGGAAGGTCAGCGGAGAAAAGAAGCAGGAGCAGACTGAGAGACATAATATTGTACTGAACTACGATGGTAGCATGAAGGAATCAATAGAATTGATACACAACAACAAGCACAGAGATCTGTGGCGGTGCATGAATGCCTAAGCCAGTTGACAGGGTACATGATGATTTTGATGATGCTGGGATTTGAACCTGGTAACTTCTGAGCCTGATGCAAGGACTGTAATAGCCAAATGCCAAAAAACACATCCATTAAATTTGCTACTTCTTCTTCTTCTGCGTTCATCCAGAGTTTTTTCGGACGTGATTGTGTTGTGCCTGTTTACAGCAGAGCTGCGTTCTTGCGCCGTTAGGCCGACACAGCCGACTTCTGCTGGCATTTCTTGACCGGGTTAACCTTCCGGGATAAATTTGCTACTTGATCTGGTTAATAAAAACAAACTTATGTCTATAGTGCTGCAGAAATAATTAGATTAAAATTATGTCTATATACCATAGTTGGGGGATAAAGTGGATGATGGATCTGGCTGGAGATAACATCTTTTTTGCGATGTCTGGCTAATTGTGTGTCAAAGCACACTTGTTTGTTAGTGAGGCAATGTTGTCATGAAGGGGTAAAAGGTTCAAATCCTGGAGTGTTTATAGCTTTACATCTAACCTTTGTTTAACCTATTTATTTCTGTTTATTTCCTTTGTCTTCTATTAGTGCCAAATAGTAATTTGTATTTATTTCCAAGGTTTTGTCAAGGACCTCATGTATATCTCAGTGATATATATTTAAATGTATGTTGCAAATATTAAACACCATTAACTAAGAGCATCAATATGAATATGACTAGGTCTATCAACACTATTCCAAGGTCTAATATCAAAGTTACCGAGCGCTATATGGCGGCAAATATACTGTAAAAATAAAATGACAACAACCGAGACATTAAAAAAATGTTGCATGTCTTTTGTGGGATGTTGCAATCAACCCCAAGTTAATTTTCTAGGCAATTTTACATTCAGTAGTTTGCCATTGCTTTCTGAATGAGAAGTCAACATTTAAGTTCAATTTAATGCTGGTGTTATGTAGCAAATAAACTTGAATACTGTCATAAGGTTGGATAGTCAGTCAGAAAACTGGTTAGTCATTAGTCAGGTTCCAACTTCACAGCAAAGAATCACCCCATAATGCTCCGTTTCTGTGACAGTGAATATCACAAACAATTCTCTCACTGTCCCATGTGATAAGTGAAACAGACGACAGTCCTGAAAATCTAACAGCAAAGGCATACATGCATAAGACCACTACCAGAATGCCAACTCAACTGTCCACCACTAGAAATATAGTTCATCATTGATGTCTATATAAATATACACCAATTTGTTCTCCAGTCTTTGAATAATCTCTTCTTTGGTCTGAAATTGAGTGACCTATAAGGGTGCATTTCAACTTTAGTAACAAGAATGGGGCGGTTCAGGGACAATAGTTGTCTTTTGCTTTGTCCAAAAGTCACAAACAAGTACTTCATCATACAACTGTATTCCTCCATCACCACTTCTTGTTGTTGGTGCATATACTTGTATAAAACGGTTACAAATAAATTACAAACATTCATTAATTGGTGCCCGTGATAAATAGAAAGCCTACAATGGTATGACAGAATAACCAATGTGAAGGTCATGGAAAAAACTAGACTAATGCAAATGAACCAAGAGGTTAAGAAGACATGCTGGCGCTGGATAGGTCATCTATGAAGAAAACCCAAGAAAAATATAACTGGAGAGGCCTTTGTCTGGAATCCATGGGGCAAAAGAAATAGAGGAAGACCTAGAAACACACGGAGAAGAGAAGTAGCAACAGAAATTAATAATATGGGGAGAACATGGGCAGAGCAGCAAGGGATATATTGTGCTGGGGTCGCTGGGGTCGACTGCATTGTCCTGTAAAGGACAATGCATTCAATGGAGAATTAACTCTAGAAGATATACTCATCTAATGAAATAAGTCTATAATATATACTGATTAATGAAATAACTTCAGAATATAAACTGACTAATGAAATAACTCTATAATATATACTGATCTAATGAAATAACTTTAGAATATATACCGATTAATGAAATCTTCTTCTTCTTCTTCAGCATTCCGAGCCATTGAGGTTCTTTGCTGCAGATACAAGCCATCTCCATTCGTCTCTCTGGTTGACCTTCTCTTGCCAGTCGCTGATTCCAAGTGCTTGTAGGTCTGTATATATATTATCTCTCCACCGTCTTCTTGGTCTACCTCGGGGTCTACGGTCATTTATTTCTTGAGTGTAAGCGAGTTTTGTTTCCCTATTATCTTCCATTCTTTCTATATGCCCCAGCTATTGCAGTCTATTAGCCTTCATAATACCAGTGATTAGCGGGGACTTAAACAGATCATAAATGGACACAGGAATCTTTAATTAGGTTACTCATTTGCTATGTCGTAAATTAGCAGACTTTCATAAATGGTCTTCAAAATATCCTCCTTGTCAATGATGTGTGTTCTAGCTGGTAGGACTTTTGAAGCCAACAAATCTGTTAGCTTGTTGCTTCATTTGACCCAGAAGCATAACTATGTCTAGAAGTATATCAATGTAAGCTTTTATAAAGGAGACATGTCTATGCTACGAAATATGGTTCAGTATAAATACCAGATATAGCGAAGTCTAACCTCAACAACTTCCTCCTCCGATTCATCAGTGCTGTCATCAGTGACCATAGCTGCATTCTGCTGTACATTTGTCTGTGCTTGTGAAACTCCTGCCATCCTAAGATTTTCTATTGCCAGTACAAACATATTGAAATATGAATTCAATGTAAAATTCCAACTTTGCAACAGAAACATGATGACATATGTGTTTTAGAAAAAATGAAACTAAAGCAGTTCATTAATCTGGCACTCTAATTAGTTGTAATAAAATATGACAATTTGAAACAGTATTTTTAGTTGTTGCTTTCCTTGCAGCTGGCCGAAGTGGCTAGATTGCCTGGTTCTCCTTCAGGAGACCCAGGTTTGATTTCTCGATAAAGTGCGGATGTTTTTCTGCTGGGGGAAAAAACAAAGCCTTAACCTGCACAATTTGCGCTGACTACACTACCCAGTTGATAGTTTAAATATCTAGGAACATTTATAACATCAGATGGAAGATGCACAACAGAGATTAAGAGCAGAATAGGGCAAGCAAAGGCTGCATTCAGAAAATGAAGAAAATCTTATGCAATAAGTCAATTTCATTGAATGTAAGAAAGAGAGTGCTAAGGTGCTATATAGAACCTCTATGAAAACACAGCTTTCAAAATCAGGTTACCAGTATGACCGAAAAGACAGGTGAAAGGGTGGGATACTGACACTGGTTCCACAAACCTGGAGAGAAGCAATCATGATACCTCTCATAAAACTATGGAGATACAGTTACCCACTACAAGAAATGGACAAGGTTAAATATCACCACAGAAAGGATGAGATCAACCCATAGGGGTGGAGATGGATAAGATGGAGAGGGCATAAGAACTGAGAAAGCGCAGAATTATGAAAATGCTACTACAAGCAGAAAAGTTCCTCAGCATGCCAGGCCATCCTATGAAGAGCTGATCTGAAAACCTAGCTATGGGGCGGTTGAAAAGAAGCAGTTTTATCCACCAGGCCAAATGACTATGGACACTAATATCTGATTTAGCCAACCAGTGCAAGGTCACCATACAGTGGATACCATCTCACTGTGGAGTGCCAGGAAGCAAGAGCGCTATCAACTAGTTAAAGGAGTAACAGAAGAACAACCCGATGTACCTGTCCCATGGTACCAAAAGAAAATAATCATTAAATCAATCTGAAAACCGCAACATTAGCACAAGACGATTACCATTTTATGGACAGACCAGAACAAATCGTTCTGAGCCTCAGAACAGGACATAATCAATTACGTAACCAAATTTATACAAAATTCAAGACTGGCGAATCAGCCATGTGCACATGTGGATTCACGCCACAGACAGCAGATCACATACTCCAAGACTGCACAAAATACGACATATTTAGGCAAACCTTCTGGCCTAGAGAAACAACACCAGAAGATAAATTTATGGACCACTGTGTGAGCTAAAATAGACAGTGAAAATTGTATAACAGGCAACATTGCAGATAAATTTCAACTGAACCAATGAAGAAGAAGACATGATAATCAGGCATAGAAAAGATGGCACCATCTAAAAAGATCAGTGTACTGGAAAGAAACACGGATAGGCCAGTACTTAAATTTCCACAGCTTCACTCTTGTCCAGTACAAACGTGGTCTAGCATGAAGCCTGTTAAAAAATAACTCATACCCACCGACACACTCACTCACATACATATTACCTGTGTCAGTTAAACCTTGAGCTGCGTTGTGAATATTTTCGAATTCAGCCTGCCTAACAATACATGCATTTTCAGGCCGTGTCCAGGAAGATACGCGAGTTACAACATCATAATAATACACCTATAAAAGGAAAGCAAAATGTTAAATCATTAAAACATAAATACACCCACTGGATTACCATATCACATATTAGATATATGGTGCTAGGTCCATATTTTTTAGACCAAATGACACTTGGCTGATGTGGTCAGTATCATGCTTTTTAACTTTCCAGACAATTTTCTAGCACCAATTTCTTAAAACTCTGGGATCAATCGGAGCCACGAGATCCAAAATAAAAATCCCTGCCTTGAGAGACCACAAGACACTACCGTGGCTCCTTAAAGTATGGCAGTTAAAATTATAAAAATCTATGAGAATTTATATATAAAATAACTAACTCTTCACTCTACAAAATAGAACAGATTACATGACATTGACAAAGATTCTTACAGAGGAAGAATATATAACTTAGTTTTAAACAGTTCCCAGAGCCTTTTGTGTGTGTGTGTGTGCACTCTATAATCATCAGTAACAACACATTTACATGAGATTTCTTTCAAAATTGTTCCCTTCAGTAACAATACAAGCTAACATTCATACAGCTGTTGGAAATAATTCTGGAGCCCATTCTTAAAAACCACTCCTAGGTGCATTTACGCATTCATAATAACATCATCCTTTTTCTTCTGCCTTTTATCATCAAAACTTTGGTGGTAGCTGTTGCTACGTTCATAATCCAGCCTATAGTCAGAAAAATCAACGTGGAAAAAAAGGCATTCTCTCTCTCTCTCTCTCTTGTGACCGATCTATCCAGAAATACTCAGAACATTTATTCATTTGATATTAAGGCTGGTGAGTACTTTACCATTACTATTTTTGATCAGCCCACTTGGTTGATTATGTTCCTGTGTTTTCCTTGTGGTGCTGTTAAGATCTTAGAGGTTTCCTTTCATTGCTGCTACATCTGCCTTTCTTGCTAGGGCATCTACATATTGTCTTTTATCCACGCTTATCTGCTTCCTAACTTATTAGCTTCTGGGTATTTTTCATGGGTTCTGACTTTAGTAGCTCAGCTTTAGCAATTGCTTAAATCTGCTTTTTAAAAAATTTTCCCTTCTTTTTTTAAGGTGTTGTGGTTGTTTGCACTCGCTCACTTTGAACTGAAGCATAGTCCATACACACCACTTTTAGTAACACTGGACTGAAATTTGCGTGTGGATTAGCTTTCCCTATTAACAGTGTCCCTCACCATCAGGTGAACCCACTCCGACTTCAGAGGTAGTTTAAGGTGTTCAAGTGCTCTATGTTTTGATTCCCTTTTTCCAAGGACTTCTATATACGATTATTTCAAAATGCTTTTAACTTATTGCCATACTGCCACCAGTCTTCCGTACTCACCTCATCTACTAATTGTTGCAGGACCTGGTACTTATTAGAGTATGACCATGCATTGATCATTAGTTTGTGTACAATTATTTTTGTATGTCCTAAAGTGTATATGCTGCGAACAGTTATTGAACGTGCTATAGAAGTAAACAAGGATATACATCTTTGCTTTATTGACTATACAAAGGCTTTTGATAGCGTTAGACATGTCAGCATGGTGGATATGCTTGCAGATCTACAAATTGATGGGAAAGACATTAGACTTATAAAAAACATATATTGGAAACAACAAGCTGCAATAAGGATTGATAATGAAGTGGGACAGTATCAACCTATTAAGAGAGGTGTTAGGCAGGGATGTGTGATGTCTCCAGATCTTTTTTCCCTATACAGTGAAAATATTTTCAGAAATGTAGAGGATATAAATGGAATCAGCATTGGAGGACGAAACATCAATAACATTAGATATGCAGATGATACAGTATTAATTGCAGACAATGAGCAGGACCTGCAACAATTAGTAGATGCGGTTGTTGTACACAGTGAGCAACTGGGGTTAGAATTAAATTGTAAAAAGACTCAGGTTATGGTCGTCAGTAGGAAGGAAGAAGTGCCACAATGTAATATACAAGTAAATGGAAATATTCTTCAACAAGTGAATCGGTACAATTATCTTGGAACAGTTATAACATCTGATGGGAGATGCCTTGAAGAGATTAGAACAAGAATCGCCATGGCGAAAGTAGCCTTTAGCAAGATGAAAAACATTCTGACCAATAAGAAGATGTCAATTGAAACGAGAAAAAGAGTGTTGAGGGGATACATAGAGCCTGTTCTTTTGTATGGATGTGAAACTTGGACAATGAGCAGTCAAGCTGAAAAGCATCTGATGGCTGCAGAAATGTGGTTTCTGAGGAAAATGCAAAGAATACCATGGACAGACAGAAAAACCAATGACCAAGTACTACAGGAGACAAATGAACATCGTAAACTGATTAGAGAAATTAGACGTAGACAGTCAAAATTTTTTGGACATGTTATGAGAAGAAATGGATTGGAGAACTTAGTGACAACTGGCAAGATCGAGGGGAACAGACCAAGAGGAAGACCGAGAGGAAAATACCTGGATGGCTTGGCCACATGGCATGGACGAGACAGGAACACTGAGCTGATCCACGACACTGGTGATCGAGTGAAATTGCGAGTCATGACCGCCCACGCTTTCCGGCATGGCACATGATTGATTGAAAGTGTATTGATTTCCATGTATGTCTCTTCAGTTTCAACTAAATATTACTTAACAGCAGATGGTGGTAACCTACAATATACCTTTAACTTTTTCATTTAACATTTCCTTATTTTTTAAAGATCTGATTCTCTCACAACCTTTCCACCCATCACTTGACTGTTAATCCCACTTCTCCGTTTGTGCACTCTTCCTCTTCTTTGCCCGGTGTTCATCCCACTCATGTCTTCACTATAGAGACTGACATTAACTCCCCTTCCCCAACACTTTTCTCACCTGAGTTTACATTTTCCCTACTATATTTCACCTTTCAGTCTCTTGGCTAACCTACAGAGTTCATGGCACACAGTTTGATTTTTGTGCTTTAAGATTTATGACATCTTTAGGACCTTTTTAATGTATTTGTAACAGCACTTTTGTTTTTGTATGATTAAAAAGGTTTTCTAGTTGTAGCATCCATTCTGTTACTTGTTATAGTTTTCTTGTAGGCCATTTATGTTTTTATTTATTTATTCACTGTGGGGTGCATACCTCAGAGTAGCTGCAGACACAGATCACCCGTTGCATGAGGTGCTGGATGAAGTTAAGGGTCAGAGACTGATAAGAGGGAAATCATGGATGGCTCAGGCGGAGGATACAATCAGACAGGTGTGCATCTTGGAGAACATTAGGCGAGGAGAGGAGTGGGTCAGAGTGCCAGGGGAGCAGTCAGACTTGTGCAGAGTTATAATCATACTGAGCCGGGAGTGTAGAGAGTGGTCAGCAGGGGCCACAGAAGTGGAAATCCAGCAACTAATTCAGGATAATACTTGCCCAGGTGATGTGATTATCTACACGGATGGTTCGGTGTTGAGAGGCAGGAGAAGTGCCTGGGGATTCTTAGCAAAAGCTAATGGTCAACGTTTGGTGCAGGAGAGCCTGGCATATGATACCACAACATCTAGCTTAAAAATGGAGGTGTAGGCAGTCAGTGCAGCTTTCCGCTGGATGGAGAACACGATACATACACACATCGTGATTGTAACTGACTCTGAAAGCATGCTGAGGAGGGTGAGGACAGGCAGGCTTCACGCAGAGTGGCTTGCTTCACTTCGGAGGTCACGGGTAGCAAGCATACCTGGATCTTTTCTTCGGGGCATGCCGGTGTGCTGAGGAATGAACAGGTGGACAGATTGGCTGGCTCAGCAAAACTTGGTGGGGTATTGATGCATGACAAAGCAGGTGTGGTTGCGGCCTTGTGGGAGCACGTGTACACCTTGGAGGAGCAAATGGATCACCATAGTCTGGTAAGAATGAGGCAGCGAGGAGTGACGAGAGGATCTGGCTGACGCTCAACGCTCAGAGGAAAGGCGAGATGGACATATAATCAGATAGCTACTGGAACTATTAGTGTTGGAACTCTTTGCTGGCTGCTGAGGATGGGGACGGAGCGCTTATGGGAATGCCCCGAATACTGTGATGTCGGTTCCTAAATCAATCAATCAATCAATCACTGTGGGGTTCTACATGTAATAAGTATTTGACTTCCCTGCAGTAGCAGTACTTAAATACCCACCTGGCCTGTAGGTAACATATATTCCACCCAAAGGATACTGTTTGGTTGCACTGGCTGCATGTTTGGTGGTGGATTACTGAAATCTGGCATGGCAGGCGGTGGCTGATTTACAAATGGAGGCAGCAGAAAAAAAAGAATTATAAAAGTTAGATTTATTGCAACATTACAATGCAAAAAAAAATTTTTTTTGAAATTAACAACAAAAATACAAGATTGCAATTTTTTTCTTGCGTTCACTCGCTTTGAACTCAAGCATAGTCCATGCATGTGCTACTGGATTGATTCATACGTATGAATTAGCTTTCCATATTACCAGTAGTCCATACATGTGCTACTGGATTGATTCATACGTATGAATTAGCTTTCCATATTACCAGTAGTCCATACATGTGCTACTGGATTGATTCATACGTATGAATTAGCTTTCCATATTACCAGTAGTCCATACAGTGCTAATACATCTAGTGCACTGGATTGATCAATGTGTGTGAATTAACTTTCCCCAGGAATGCTACCTGGTCAAAAATGCACGCTAAAGTCGATGTGTTGGCCTACGGGTTTCGGCCCAAGGGCGCATAACAGACACATCTGAAAAAACACTCCGGATGAACGAAAAGAAGAAGAAGAATTAACTTTCCACACTACCAGTGTCCCTCACCATCAGGTAAATCAACTTCAGGGTATTTGTAACATCCGTCCCTAAGTCAAGGACAAGAAGTCAACATTATAGTTCAACTAACCGGTGTAGGGGCTGAACCCGCCACCTTGGCATCAGCACACTGGATGTTTGTCCCACCTAGCTATGCACCTGTTGAACTGAGAGAACAGCGTGTCCAACTTTGACATCTAGACAGATTTTATCCAAGGTAACAGGATTTACTTCCTTGTGTGTCAGTTTTTTTACTTAACAATTTTTACCAGGGCAACCTACTCTTTGTGACTTCCAACTGCGATGGAATTTCTAATGTGCACAACTTGCACACACATCTCATTATTTTCGTCTGCATGCAAGAATGTTAGGTATCTTACGTCACCACCCAGGAGATCAAGAGGATGTTGCATAATTACAAACTAAAGGTTTTATCAAAAATTCCAATCCCTATATAGGGGCAATCAGGCAACTTCCAACCCAAGGTAAACACCAAAATCTCTCAGCCATTTCTTCACCCTCCTACCAAAAGCAATGTAATCTTTTTTTTGTTAAATCAAGACAAAGCACAATGCTGACCTCGACTTGCAAGAATTGATATCTCTACGAAACAAAAGGCAGGGAGCATCCAGATAAATGGAACACCCCTTAGAGAAGATAAAGAACCAACATACCTTGGAGTAACATTTGATGCCAGGCTGACGTGGAGAAAACACATCAAAAACGCAGTAGCAAAAGCCAGAAGGAAAATAGCCATCCTGAGAAAGCTAAGTGGAACCACACGGGCAGCCAGTGGGAAAATACTTAGCAAAGTTTATCAACAGAGCATACGACCACAACTCTAATACGGGTCAACTGCGTGGTGTTCAGCATCAAAAACCACACTACAAGAGCTGGACAGGGTGCAGAATCAAGCTCTTAGAGTCACCACAGGAGGGATGAGATCAACCCCTATAGTAGCAATGGAGAAAATGGGGAGGATCCAAGCACTGAGAGAGTGCAGAGATACGAAAACAATAATACAAGCAGAAAAGTTCCTCAGCTTGCCAGGCCACCCTATGAAGAACCGATTTGAAAATTTAGCTATGGGGCGGTTGAAAAGAAGTAGTTTTATCCACCAGGCCAAACGACTCTGCAGAGAAACCACCGATTTGCCCACAGGTATCCCCCTGACAACTATTCCAGAGCGAACTCCATGGAAAGATGCACATAGATTATCACTACAAATCCAGACTAAAGTGCGAGGAATATTTGACAAGGAAGAACAAAACAGTGTACAGCGCAGAACAGCCACTCTCAGCTTCCTTGATGACAAATACTCACAGGACCGCTGGATCCGAGTCTACACAGATGGGTCAGCACAAAATGCTGTCCGAAATGGAGGAGCGAGAGTGTACATAGAATACCCAAATAATACTAGGGACACGGTCAGAGTTCCAACAGGAAAGTACTGCCATAACTATGATGCTGAAATTGAGGCAATCAAGATAGCAACAGAGAAATTACTAAATACCAACCTGTGGTGTTGTTGACAGATGCAAAATCGGTGCTCGAGGCGCTCCTGTCTGGGAAATTGCCAGTACTAAGGACACTACTTTCTGAACTTAGCAGTCAGCATAAGGTCACCATGCAGTGGATACCATCCCACTGTGGAGTACCCGGAAACGAAAGAGCTGATCAATTGGCTAAGAAAGAAGCAAAAGAGGAACAGCCTGATGTGCCCATTACATACCACCAAAAGAAAAGAATGATCAAGTCAGTCAGAAGGCCACCAAAACCTGCTCAAGACGTCTACCACGTTATGGACAGACCAGAACAAGTCATTATTCTGCGCCTTAGAACAGGACACAACAAATTGCGCAACCACATGTATATAAAATTCAAGATTGGTGACTCAGCCATGTGCACATGTGGTTTGGCGCCGCAGACAGCAGAGTGCCCAAACTACAACATATCCAGGCGATCATTCTGGCCTAGAGAGACAACAGTGGAAGATGAACTCTATGGACCGCTGAGTGAACTAAAAAAGACTGTTAGATTCATACAGAAGACAACACTGCAGTTATAGATGTATTTCAAGCGAACGAAAGAGGAAGAAGATATCTTTAAATATCAGATTATTTTGAATGAACAATCAATGCAGCATAAATACCAGATTATTTTGAATGAACAATCAATGCAGCATATAAAAAGAATTCTTACATTACCAATAAATGAATCACATATTATTATGGCAATTGTAAATGTAGTTCTAAATATTGTTACATAAGAAAGTTATACGACTTCTTCATTCATACATTTTGGAAAAGCTGACCTGTTCAGCACAATGAAATTATAGTAAAATTTAAACATAAGAGGCAGCTTTCCCAAATGTATATTACATTTCCTTCTAAATAGTTCTTTCAGCAACCACACTTTTGCCAACATACATTGTCAGAGCTTTCCTGGAACCCATTCTATGAAACCTCTTTCATCTGCATTGTCACATCAGTGATAATGTTCTCTGTATTCCTAAAGTGCTGCCATTTTTAGTACTGTATTGTGATTAGGGAACAAAAAAACAAAACAAAAACCAGGCAATTCCAGGGTGGGAGAATATTTGGAATGTTCTGGGCAGTCACACTGTGGATTGTTACGGCATTGGGGTTGATGTGCTGGCAGTTATCTGCTGTGTGCATCACTATTGATATTAAACAATCATCATCATCTTCCACTTTTGCCGTCAAGCGTCGTGGGGAGGAATAATTGACGCTCCAGCACCCGATGAGTGGTACTTTGATGTCATCAGTCCATTTTCTTCTTGGACATCCTCTTGCTCTCATAGCAGATGTTCTTTGATGTAGGGCCAGTGATGGTAGTTGATGGTGTTGCATTATAACGAGATGGCCAAACCATTTCATCTTCTGTCTTTCCACTGTCTGTCTGACAACATCATTTCTTACTTGGTCTCAGATAGATGACAGCTCTCATCAAGCATCTCATCTCACAGGTGTTAATTTTGCGTCACTGTGATTATGCTATTTATTATCTGCCATTTTGCGGACATAGGTATATTTGACTGTTTCAGTATGGGTCTTAGTTGATGTGCAAGTGTACTTGCTTTTTGACATCTGATTTCGATTTCTCTGCCTAATCTTCTATTTTCTGTGATCATACTTCCAAGATATTTGAATTCTTTAACTTGTTTCAGAGTTGTGCTATTTATCTGTATACTTAGTGGACCAGGAGATCTGCTAACTTGCATTACTTCAGTTTTGGCTGTATTTATTATACTCATACGTATCTGCTGCATGTTGAACTCAGCTTATTATGATTTTTCAGTCTGCACTCATCACTATAAAACAGGCACTAACTTCTGCAAAAAGTTAATTTATTGTGTGTGAATCTGTTGTTTCATCTGAAGTAAAGAGTTCAAAATTTTCTGAATCTGTTCTGTCAAGGCTTGCTTCTTTTAATTTTCTGACTATGTAGATATTAAATATCAGAGAAGAGAGCACACATCCCTGTCTTACTCCTGTAGTGACTGTGAACATATTTGATAAACCTTTTTGTGTTCTTATTACTCAGAGTGATATACCTCTGTATGTGTTGCACTCTTTAATATTGCCTTTCTTTTTCCATATAGGCACTATTATTGCCTGTTGCCAATCATCTGGGATTTTTCTTTCTTCCCATGCTATATTAAAATGCCTTGTCAGTCATTTAACTCCTGTTTTTCCACAAGCCTGAATAATTTCTGTGGTTATTCTATCTGGATCCGGTTATTTACTTTTAGGACTATTCTGTATAACTGATTTTACTTCTGCAGGGATGAAGTTTGGTTCTTGTTGTCCACAGATTTTAGGCACAAAGTTGAGGTATTTTTATGTTATGTGTGGGGTTAAGTAGTTCTTGAAAGTATTCTGCCCTGCTTGCTAATCTTTGTTGCGGATTAAATAATGGTATACCTCTTTTGCTATTTGTGATTGTGGTTGGGTTGTATAGCATGCATCTCTGTTTATCATATTGTTGACACACAAAATTATCTTGGGAAGTCTGTGCTAAGGGTCGCCATCTGTTCACCGTATATATTCTCCAGGATTCATCTTTAGATGCTTTAATTGTTTGTTTGGCATTTCGATGTGCTATTCTGTAACTAACATAATCTTGTCCAGATTTAGTTGTGATAAATTTTTTAACACTATCTTCTTTCAGGATGTGCTATCTTTAATTTCATTGTTCCACCAAGCTGTTCTTAATCTTTTGTCCTGCCCTACTTTCTTGTTTCCCCATTTATTTTCCGGTGTGTGGCAGCCTTGAAAATTGACCATTCCTTATCTACACTAGAGTAATCATCAGGGATGTTATTATGCAGCTTTTTGATTTCTTGTTTGAATTCGTCTATGACCTTATTTTCCTGAAGTCTCCTATAATTGACGACATCTGCTGTTACCTTTTAGTTTCTTATATTCCTATATTTTGAATTCTATTTTATTACAACTGGATTGTAATCAGTATCAATGTCTGTATTTAGGAGTGCTCCTGAATCCATTAGTAGTCTTCTGTCTGATTTCCTAAGTAGAATAAAGTCAATCTGAGATGCTTCATCTATATTGTTCCGTTTATGCCAGGTTTTGGGTGGCTGCCAGCTCTGTGGCAAAGGGGTTACAGATGCAATTCATAATCCCACAAACTGTGTTCGAAACACAGCTGCAGCAAATGGGCAGGAGACTGCCTAGCGCCAGTTTTTTATAAAATGATATGAGTGTCGATTGCTCAGAAAGCAAACTACTGAATGTAAACTTGTCAAGACATCACAAATAGCTAAAAAATGCTGGGGTTGACTGCAACATCCTGCAAAGGATATGACCTAACTTTGGTGTGGCTACGACGATTGTTGGAAAAAACTATTTGCTATTATTAGTATAAAATAATACCAAAAACGAGTTTCATGGAAACAATCGTACCACTCAAAATCGTGCCAGTTCTTCATGTGGTAGCACCATACACTTTCTGAAGCTAGGATGTGAGAGTGAATTTCCATGCAAAACACAAAATTTTACATTTGTAAGTTGTCCAATCAAGAACAATTTCAACTCTGATGATATTATGTGCACAACACAAACTTCTATAACTTTGTTTCAGATTAAAGGAAAAGCTTACATTAGCAATATTGTTTCATCAAGGTCACAACTATATTTCAAAACTATAATTTCCCCAAAAAAATCAATCACTGTAACAGTAGTCATCTATTCCAAGAACAATGTGAAGTTACTTTACACATTTTAATGAATTTTCTCAGAAATGAGTTAATCAGTCTACAGGAATTCCTGTGCAGTCAAAAGGCCATAAAATGCCGCCCTCATCAATTTCTCAACACCTCAAAACATATGGGCATAGCGTGAACAAACAACAAACATTTTGTATGCTGTATAAATACCGGTCTCTGTGACTAAGGGCTTGCGAATGCGGTTTGTGAGCCCATTTACCAGGGTTCGAAACACAGCGGCGCTGGTTTTTTCAAAAAAGGTATAGGAGCCGGTCATTCAGAAAGCAATGGCAAACTACTGAACGTAAAATTTGCCCAGGAATCACGAACAGCGAAAATGCTGGGGTTGACTTCTACGTCCTGTGAAGGACATGCAACTTAATTACTTCAACAAATAATAAACAACTGCTCAAATAAAGTGAGTTGTTAATGCTCATTTCCCACCACACCAGCACATCCAACAAATGCTCTCTATTGTTTATTGCTGAATGGAAGCCTGCCACTCTCAGCAATTAGGTATATATGATTGGGTTTGGTCATTTAATTACTTTATTTCTGTCCTTGACATCCAACAAATTGTCATTATTATGTGACCCTTAACGTCAATTAGCAACTAATTTGTTGACAGGATAAGAGCGCTCCAGCTTTTAAACATCCAGTGCTCTGATTACAGATTAGGGGCTTCATCTCACACACCAGTCAGTTGGGACTTAAACGATGACTACTCGTTCAGAAATCAATGGCAAATTACTGATTGTAAAAATTGCCTTGATAATCATCCTGCAAACGAAATGCAATTTTAAAAAAATGTTCAGTCAACTAGGTTTCTGTGTTAACGATGACTTGAATCTAATGTCACCTCGTATAGCTTATGACTTGGCAAGTGCATGTCATGATGTCATGGATAGAAGGCCAGTAATGAAATATACTGACATGTAATTGCATACAATTGGCCAAACAGATCATTAGGGGCTACTTGTCTATTGAATTCCATCCATCATATGCCATGCCGGTAAGCGTGGGCGGTCATGTTTTGCCATCTCACTCGATCACCAGAGTCGTGGATCAGCTCCGTGTTTCTGTCTTGACCATGCCACGAGGCCAAGCCATCCAGGTATTTGCTTCTAGGTCTTCCCCTTAGTCTGTTCCCTTCGATCTTACCAGTTGTCACCAAGTTCTCCAATTCATTTCTTCTCATAACATGCCCAACAAATTTTGACTGTCTACGTCTAATGTCTCTAATCAGTTTACGATCTTCATTTGTTTCTTGAAGGACTTGTTCATTGGAGTTCATTGGTCTATTGAAATAATTTATACTTTATGTTAGCCATAATTCAGTTTACTCAATAAGAAAGAAACAAACACAAACTTAGTTCTTACCATTACTTGTGGCGGTAAGGGAGGTATTCCTAGATGTCCTATGCCTAATCTACTCATTCCTGGAATGCCCATGTTTTGTCCCAGAGGCCACATACTCGGCCCAGGACGTACCATACTCGGCCCAGGAGGTCCCATACTCGGCCCAGGAGGTCCCATACTTGGTCCAGGAAGTCCCACAGGTCCCATACCTGGTCCAGGGGGTCCCATATGTGGTCCAGGAGGTTGCATACCAGGTCCAGGAGGTCCCATACCAGGTCCAGGAGGTCCCATACCAGGTCCAGGAGGTCCCATACCTGGTCCAGGAGGTCCCATACCAGGTCCAGGAGGTCCCATACCTGGTCCAAGAGGTTGCATACCAGGTCCAGGAGGTCGCATACCAGGTCCAGGAGGTCCCATACCTGGTCCAGGAGGTCGCATACCTGGTCCAGGAGGTCCCACACCAGGTCCAGGAGGTCCCATACCTGGTCCAGGAGGTCCCATACCAGGTCCAGGAGGTCCCATACCTGGTCCAGGAGGTCGCATACCTGGTCCAGGAGGTCCCACACCTGGTCCAGGAGGTCCCACACCTGGTCCAGGAGGTCCCATACCAGGTCCAGGAGGTCCCATACCAGGTCCAGGAGGTCCCATACCTGGTCCAGGAGGTCCCATACCTGGTCCAGGAGGTCCCACACCTGGTCCTGGAGGTCCCACACCTGGTCCAGGAGGTCCCAGACCTGGTCCAGGAGGTCCCACACCTGGTCCAGGAGGTCCCACACCTGGTCCAGGAGGTCCCACACCTGGTCCAGGAGGTCCCACACCTGGTCCAGGAGGTCCCACACCTGGTCGAGGAGGTCCCACACCTGGTCCAGGAGGTCCCACACCTGGTCCAGGAGGTCCCATACCTGGTCCAGGAGGTCCCACACCTGGTCCAGGAGGTCCCACACCTTGTCCAGGAGGTCCCATACCAGGTCCAGGAGGTCCCATACCTGGTCCAGGAGGTCCCATACCAGGTCCAGGAGGTCTTATAAAACATCTCTGTGGTCTCATGTCTGGCTCAGGAGGTCCTCTACCGGGTCGAGGTCTCATTTGACGTCTGACTTGTCTCATTTCTGGTTCAGGAGATCCCATATCTTGAGGTCTTATAAAACATCTGTGTGGTCTCATGTCTGGCTCAGGAGGTCCTCTATCGGGTCGAGTTCTCATTTGACGTCTGACTTGTCTCATTTCTGGTCCAGGAGGTTCGAAAGCTCTGCGATGTCTCTTATCTGGCCTAAATCGCCGCTTTTTGGATTTATAAGGCTTCATCTTTGGTCTGTCAAGCATAATCCCTGGTCCTTATGATGTACCCTTTTCCTAGATTCATTTATCGTAGGATGACTTAAAGGTGCTCTGAAAGGTAGCAACAAATTTTTGTTAATATGCACAAACAGAAGCAGAACACAGATTGCTCTTCAATGTTATCAATGTGATATTTGTACGAGAAGTTGTGGCAAAGATTTCCAGAAATGTCAACCTACCCTATCAATACTTTTGTGGAACGTGCACATCAGGAAATAAGGCTTCTTTTATTATGTTGTTGTTCAAGTTGTTGGGAGGAAAGTAAATCAGAGGTTATTGCACCCACCCCTGGTTCAGGCTGAGAAGGTTTGTCTCACAGAGACGAAAAAAGAAAAATGATGGTATTGTTACCCTGACATTAGCGTAAAATACTGGATATTTAGACTTTCAGACAAGAGCGAACGAACAAGCTAACTTTATTTTCAAAGGGTCACAATTTGGGCCTAAAGGCTCGTCTTACATTCTGCCCTTCCAACCACTCATCTTTTGTACATCAATTATCTACCGTGCATGTTACATTCACATAGACAGAACATTGTCAAATGAATGCTGTGAACATAAACAATGCATATTACCATATAATGAGACAGGCACGCGCACACACGCACACACACACACATTCACGCACACACATATGTATTATCACATACATACAAACATACCTTCATAAATATTCATACATACATACATCATTTACACAAACTCGCAATTATACACCCACTCAATAACTCAAAAATACACACTCCCTTGCATGCACATATACCCGCTCATAATCACAAACATTAACAAACATTTACTCATACATACACACACACACTCTCTCTCTCGCTTGTTTGTCTGTCTGTCTGTCGGTCTGTCTGACCCGGCCCGGCTTCACCCAGTCCCTGGTGGGGAGCATCTCATTTAATTCATATAAGTAGTCATATAAGTTCCCGTTCCCGACTGTCTGTCTGTCTGTCTGATGACCCGGCTGTCTGTCTGTCTGCCTGCCCGTCCATCTCTCCCTCCGTCTATCCCACCCTCTCTATCTATCGGGTCAGATCTATCTATCTATTTATCTATCTATCTATCTATCTATCTATCTATCTATCTATCTATCTATCTATCTATCTATCTATCTATCTATAGCCAGGGGACTTAACCTAAGATACAGCAATGCTACTAAAAGTTATGTCCCTTTATATAACTTTTCTTATGTTGTCATGTAATTACACAATTAAATTTTAGTAAGTAAATAGCTGATTGTACAGTACCAACCTATGACAGTTGGCTGCACGGGAATGAAAAGAAAACATGTAGAAAATTTCATCTCAATCGGATGGACCGTTATCGAATGCATCCAATACATCCCTACCCACATACATACATACATTCTGTTATATATATATATATATATATATATATATATATATATATATATATATATATATATATATATATATACACACACACACTCACATATACACAAAAAGTACACACATACACATCACACACACATAATAGACACATACATGCATGCAAGCCTGTCTACATATTACACACAGTGAAAATCCCTCATCAGTTGGAAATTTTAAAAAGCAGGCCAAACTTGTCACTGCCCAGGCATAATTTCCAAATTAGAAAAAACTGCCATCTACTGCGTATAGTACCTTGCAGTGTAGGGGAGGGGGGGGGGGGGTGCCTTGAGCCTGAGGAATTAGGGCTGCCTGGCTAGTGCAGTCGCCGCAAACTGTGCAGGTTAGGATTTTCTTTTTGCCCCCGACACACAAAAAAATAAAAAAATCCATGCCTTACCAAGGGTTTGAACCCAGGTCTCCTGAAGGAGAACCTGGCATTCTTAGAAATTTAGAAAAGCTATCCATAAACATAGTACTACATAGGTCTTGTACTTTTGTATGGATATGAAGTGTGGACAATGAGCAAAAAAGCTGTAAAACATCTAATGGCAGTAGAAATGTGGTTTCTGAGGAAAATGCAAAGAATACCATGGACATACAGAAAAACCAATGAGTAAGTCCTACAAAAAAGCAAATGAAAGCTGCAAACTGATTAGAGAAATTAGATGTAGACAGTCAACATTTTTGGACGTTATATGAAGAAATAAATTACAGAACTTGATGACAACCGGCAAATTTGAGGGGAAAGGAACAAGAGGAAGGCAGAAAAGTAAATAACTGAATGGCTTTGCCAGGTGGCATGGTCGAGACAAAACACAGAGCTGATCCATGACAGTGGTGATCGTGTGAGATGGCAAAACATGACCGCCCACGCTTATTAGCATGGCACAAGATGATGACCCAGAAACAATTCATAAGCACATGTGATTTTGAGAAGCAGACGTTTGAAGCCTTGCTGGTGCTATAGAATTCATGAACTGTGCTGAGATTCTCCTTGTGTGATCTAAGGGAGATGGCTGGAGCAAGTATGGAGATATCCATGTGCATTGAAAGTAATCCTTTATAAACCAGCCAAGGAGCATCACATCCAGGTTTGCCATTTTTACGCTTTTGGCACCAAAGTTGGTGCTTTTCAAGTCATTTGGTGCCAAAATGTTGCAGTTGGCTTCACAATTTTTTGGGGTGCTTTTTGGTGCTTTTTTTGGGTGGGTAAAAATTACTTTAAAAATCATTTTGGGAACACTAAAAAGCTGAATTTGAACTGAAGTGAGGGAGTAAAACAGTCTTAATACGTTACCGAGCAATATTCAACTAATTTAACTCCCTTTAATATAATTTAGCTAAAAGCGAACGCCATCTTGCAGACAAGACAAGTACAAACGACAATACATTAGCTTGTAATTGAGTTCATAATTCATATCCATGTGCATTGAAAGTAATCCTTTATAAACCAGCCAAGGAGCATCACATCCAGGTTTGCCATTTTTACGCTTTTGGCACCAAAGTTGGTGCTTTTCAAGTCATTTGGTGCCAAAATGTTGCAGTTGGCTTCACAATTTTTTGGGGTGCTTTTTGGTGCTTTTTTGGGTGGGTAAAAATTACTTTAAAAATCATTTTGGGAACACTAAAAAGCTGAATTTGAACTGAAGTGAGGGAGTAAAACAGTCTTAATACGTTACCGAGCAATATTCAACTAATTTAACTCCCTTTAATATAATTTAGCTAAAAGCGAACGCCATCTTGCAGACAAGACAAGTACAAACGACAATACATTAGCTTGTAATTGAGTTCATAATTTTGTGGTGTCTACATTATCCTTTCATTTACGCTTATTTTTGTTTCACCATTAGCAAGAAATATTCTCAACATTTCTGAGAACAGTGGCTCAGTGACTCAAGATTTCAAAACTGGTTATTAAAAGTAAAAGGGGATAATACTAAGTGTTTTTGCAAATACTGCAAATGTTCAATGGCAGCCAGGTTAAGTGATATTGAGAGGCACAAGAATACAATGAAACATCAGAAAGCCGAACAACCACTCAGTACACACCAGTTCTTCGCAGCCGGTTTGGGAGGACTGATAAAACGATGGGATAAGTGCTTCATTGTTGGTGGAAATTATGGTGAGAAATAAAGGGACAATGTATGTATAAAAATAAACTGGTTTCAAGTTATATTTAATTATTTTTCTACAGCCATTTGTGACTTACTTATTGACTTCCCCTCTGTGTGTGAGTGCGTGTGTGTGTGTGTGTGTGTGTGTGTGTATATATATATATATATATATATATATATATATATATATATAAATCAAAGTGTATGTATGTAAATATGTATGTCCTTTATTTTTTCGCTAACGGCCCATCCGATTGAGATGAAAATTTCTACACGCCTTACTTTCATTCCAGAGCTGTCAACTGTCATAGTTTTTTTTCCTTCTTCCTCCTCCTCCCTCCTCCCCCTCCCAAAATACGTACGTAAATATATGATGATGATGATGAAAGAATCCCCGAACCAAAACGCTAGGGAAAGGGAAGAAAATGACGTGACTACACATTAGCTAAGGGACTTAACTCTAGAAAAAGTTATTTCAAGGGGCATAACTTTTAATAACATTGTTGTATAACTTATAGTCATATTGTTGTATCGTTTTCAATGATTTATAAACTCTTTGTCTATAGTTATGTACCGGCATATGAGTTATAATAAATAATGATACAATCTTTTAGACATTTTCAAAGTTTACATAAAAATAATGCATAATGCATAACATTGTAACTCATCTTTCTATACTTAAGAAGTTATCTAAAAGATGTTGAACAATATCATCGCATCTTTAGTGTTTTCTGCCATCATATCGACACGATTCGCTTGACAGCACTTCTCAGCGCTATCAAGCCAAGACGCCTTACACATTTCAAGCAGTCTGATACGGGGGGAAAATGGCACGTCGTAATAGCACAAAGAAACAAGCAGCTTCCAAGATGCATAGTGAGAAAACCGACCAGACTATCAAGAAGACGAACCTGCCTTTGGAGAGTCTGCATGCAAGCTGTAATAAAGTATCTGAACCTACAGTCAATGAAACTACCAATAAGAAGAGCGACGACTACCCACAGACGAACACAAAAACTTGTGAGAGGAAGGAGGACCAAGACACCAGAATCAGAAACACTGATTCAAACACAGTCAGATGGGTGGTCAAGCGGCTAAAAATGGAGCTTACTGATCAACAAATACAGAAGCAGCTGCAGGAAGAAAATCTTCACGTCAACATTTTGAAGGCAGAGCGGATTCTTACCTACTCAGAATTAAATGAGATGCTCCACACCAGGGACTGGGCGAACCCGGGCCGGGTCAGGCAGACAGACAGACAGACAGACAGACAGACAGACAGATAGATAGATAGATAGATAGATAGATAGATAGATAGATAGATAGATAGACAAAAAGACAGGGAGGGAGGGAGGGATAGACGGAGGGATGGGTCTATTAGACAGACAGACAGACAGACAGAGATAGATAGATAGACAAACAGACAGACAGACAGACAGGGAGGGAGGGAGGGAGGGAGGGATGGAGAGACGGAGGGAGAGACGGAGGGACGGGTAGGCAGACAGATAGACAGGGAGGGAGGGAGGGATAGACGAGGGAGAGACAGAGGGATGGGTCTATTTGACAGACAGACAGACAGACAGTCAGACAAGCAGACAGACAGACAGACAGATAGTCGGTAACGGGAACGAGAACTTATATGACTCATCTTTTGGTGCTTAATTGAAGAAGTTATCTACCGTAAATTTATTTGTACATGTAATAATTTTTATCTGGCCTTTTATAAGGGCCAAGAAAATATGAATTAAATGAGATTCTCCCCACCTTTTCGCTGCACAATGGAGCACCGAGAATAAACAAATGCCACGTCATACAGTACGTGGCATAACTACCTAACGGTAGTTTGTGGGCATTCGAGCTCCAGCCTTCGGTGAACTCAGAGCATTTCTGATACTTTCTAACAGGTAATACTCAAATGATTTGACATTAGAGCATGCGAGGGCGTTGGGGACATGTTGCTTACACCTACACACATCGACACTACGGACACAGGCGAGTTCACACTCCGTGGCCTAACAGTCCATCCAATTGTGTAGGTTTGATTTGTAGGCTAAAAGCGTGAATGAGGGTAGCATGTGAAGGACTGAAGTCTGGATCATCCTCTGCATTCCTTAACGTTGTACATTGATCCGTTGACAAATAACATCATTCAGAAACCACACATATATGTCTGTCTGTCTGTCTGTTTGTCTGTCTGTCTGTCTGTCTGTCTGTCTGTCTGTCTACCTATCCGTCTATTATATATATATATAAGATATATGTAGACAGAGAGTCGGGAACGGGAACTTATATTCTTCTTCTTCTTCTTTCGTTCGCTTGAAATATGTCTATATCTGCAATGTCGTCTCTTGCATGAATTGAACTGTTTTTTTTCAGTTCACACAGTGGTCCATAGAGTTTATCTTCCACCGTCGTCTCTCTAGGCCAGAAGGTTTGCCTAGATATGTTATATTTTGGGCAGTCTTGGAGTATGTGCTCTGCTGTCTGCGACGCCAATCCACATGTGCACATGGCTGTTTCACCAATCTTGAATTTTGTATACATGTGGTTGCGTAATCTATTGTGTCCTGTTCTGAGGCGCAGAATAATGACTTGTTCTGGTCTGTCCATAATGTGGTAGTCATCTTGAGCAGGTTTTGGTGGCTTTCTGACTGATTTGATCATTCTTTTCTTTTGGTGGTATGTAACGGGCACATCAGGCTGTTCCTCTTTGGCTCCTTCCTTAGCCAATTGATCAGCTCTGTCGTTTCCGGGTACTCCACAGTGGGATGGTATCCACTGTATGGTGACTTTATGCTGACTGCTAAGTTCAGAAAGTAGTGTCCTTAGTACTGGCAATTTCCCAGAGAGGAGCGCCTCGAGTACTGATTTTGCATCTGTTAGTAGCACCACAGGTTGTGTACCATTGCTGTTATTTAGTAATTTCTCTGTTGCTATCTTGATTGCCTCAATTTCGGCATCATAGTTATGGCAGTACTTTCCTGTCGGTACTCTGGCTGTGTCCCTAGTATTATTTGGGTATTCTATGTACACTCCCGCTCCTCCATTTCGAACAGCATTTTGTGCTGACCCATCTGTGTAGACTCGGATCCAGAGGTCCTGTGGGTATTCTTCATCAAGGAAGCTGAGAGTGGCTGTTCTGCGCTGCACACTGTTCTGTTCTTCCTTGTCAAATATTCCTCTCACTTTTGTCTGGATTTGTAATGATAGTCTATGCTCATCTTTCCATGGAGTTCGCTCTGGAATAGTTGTTAGGGGGATACCAACTGTGGGCAGATCAGTGGTTTCTCTGCAGAGTCGTTTGGCCTGGTGGATAAAACTACTTCTTTTCAACCGCCCCATAGCTAGGTTTTCAAATCTGTTCTTCATAGGGTGGCCTGGCAAGCTGAGGAACTTTTCTGCTTGTATTAGCGTTTTCGTATCTCTGCGCTCACTCAGTGCCTGTGTCCTCCCCATCTTCTCCATTTCCACTATAGGGGTTGATCTCATCCCTCCTGTGGTGACTCTAAGTGCTTGATTTTGCACCTTGTCCAGCTCTTGTAGTGTGGTATTTGATGCTGAACACCACGCAGTTGACCCATATTCCAGGTGTGGTCGTATGCTCTGTTGGTAAACTTTGCTAAGTATTTTCGTACTGGCTCCCCATGTGGTTCCACTTAGCTTTCTCAGGATGGCTATTTTCCTTCTGGCTTTTGCTACTGCTTTGTTGATGTGCTTTCTCCATGTCAGCTTGCCATCAAATGTTACTCCAAGGTATGTTGGTTCTTTATCTTCTCTTAGGGGTGTTCCATTTATCTGGATGATCCCTGCCTTTTGTTTTGGAGAGAGGGTAAATAGGGTGGTGCTGCACTTGTCAGTGTTTATGCTGACACACCATCTATTTGCCCATGCAGCAAATGTATCTACAGCTCTTTGTAGCAATCTGGTGGCCACTGATGCATATTCATTTGTGCTCCATAGAACCAGGTCATCGGCGTACATTGCCGCTTTAATTCCATGCGGTAGGTGAGCAACAAGATCATTGATGAAGATTAGAAAAAGTGTGGGGGACAAGACTCCGCCCTGGGGGACACCGTGACGCAGTAGTACTTTCTTGCTCTTGAGTCCGTCTATCTGTACTCGGGCTCTTCTGTTGTGCAAGTATGCTTTCACCCATTTGTACATTCTTCCATTGACTTTGCAGTTTCTCAGTTTCTTCATCAGACCTTCTTTCCAGACTTTGTCAAAGGCTTTCTTCAGATCTATCCATGCCGCAAGCACCAGCTTCTTCTCTTGGAATGCATCCTCAATTTCTTGAGAGAGGTAGGTTGTCTGATCTTCCGTAGAGTAGCACTGCCTAAAGCCAGCCTGCTGTGGCACAAGGATGTTTTTACTTTCAATGTACCACTGCAGTCTGTGATTGATGATGCGCTCCAGTGTTTTGCAGAGACAGCTGGTGAGGCTAATTGGTCTGTAGCTAGAGGCAATGGAACCATCTTTCCCTGATTTTAGGAGGGGTATCATGATTGCTTCTCTCCAGGCTTGTGGAACACTGCCTAAGGTCCAGCTGTTATTGAAGATCTGCAACAGCTTTGTTTTGGCCTCTGTTCCTAGGTTCCTGATCATTTCATTGGAGATACCATCAGCTCCTGGTGACTTTCTCATTTTCAGTTTTGATATGGCTAGCTCCAGTTCGCTGATTGTGATGGGTGCCTCCAGAACCTCATGTACTATTTCCTTCTGTCCTGTATGTTGTCGTTTCTCTCGAATCTCTTGTTGATTCTCTGGACTAATTTTGATATTGCTATCTTGTGCGAACGAGTCCGCAAAATGGTCAGCTGCTTGCTTTCTTGTTAAGATTTTTCCATCTTTATGTAGTGCAATTTTTGAGTTTCTCCCTGTGCCCTCGTCATTAAGCTGTTTTATTAGCTTCCACAATTTCCTTGTGTCTCTTTCAAAGTTCAGAGACTCCGTTTTCTCCTGCCAGCTTTTCCGTCTAGCCTGCAGCTTGGCCCTTTGAAATTTGGCTTTTGCATGCTGGAATTTATTGTGGTGCTCTTGGCTGGGTGTGGCCTCTGCTTGCTTTCTACACACTTCAACATCATTATGCAACTGTTCCAGTTCACTACTCCAGTAGGGTTTATATTGTTTACGGGCTCCTCTTGGTACTGTTTCTCGCGCTGCCTGTAGTATGCATTTCCCAAACTCTTCAACTGCTTTATTTATGTCTTTCTCAGTGTTCAGGTTTCTAACCAGTATGCTGGTGCGATGCTTGTACATTGCCCAGTCTGCTTTCTTGTAGTTCCACCTCGAGAGGGTGCTGCTTTCACTTACAAGCTCATTTTCTACGGTTAGAAAGACTGGCCGATGGTCACTGCCACCAAGTTGTTTCCCAACAGTTCGTGTAATGTTCCACTCCAGGTCTGGTGAATGAAAAGCCAGGTCAGGTGTAGTTGAAGAGTGCCATGATCTCGAGTAGAAAGTATGTGGGTCGGACGGCTTGTTAATCAACATGAATCTATTCTCATCTTGCCAGTCTTCCAGTCTCTCTCCTCTCTGGTCCATGTGATCATAGCCCCAGCTCTGCGAGTGGCTGTTGAAATCGCCACACACAATCATTTTTTCTTTTAGTGGTAGAGTGTCCAGTGCCTGTGGGCGGTCACTTGGACAGTAGTAATTGATCAGATGTAGATCTGTATTACCTGTCTTAAGTTTAAGTGTCTGATACTCAGCCCCTTCCATGTAGACTTTGATTTGGGAAGCCATGATGTTATTTCTTACAAGGGTCAGTATCCCACCTTTTCGCCTGTTCTTTCGGTCAGATCGGTAACACTGGTAGCCTCTGATTTTGAAGGCTATATTTTCATTGAGGTGAGTTTCTTGCAAGCAACATATGCTTACTTTCTCTTTGTCCAGGATGTTTTCTAATTCAACTTTTTTGTTGCTGACTCCCTCCGCATTCCAGTGCATTATTTTAAGTCTTAGTTTAGTATGGCCAGTCGTCCTATTCTCGTGTCCCCTGGCTCCACAGGACATCTGAGAAGGACCTCCAGTAGTTGGGGTTGGACCCTTTCGAGACATAGGGCCCGGCACTGCACCTGCCTGGGGGTCCAAAGCAGGGCGAGCACCATAACGATTAGCAGTAGTCGACATATTCCATTTTGCGTGATTGCGTGGCATCCTGATTTCTGTGGTGCGCCTCTTGGCTGGTTGCCTCCGTCTTCAGCACCTTTCTTTGCTAGAGCAGACTGTGGTCTCACTCGAGTGTAGATGTGTACGCGCGCACACGCCTGTCTGCGCATGCATGTCCGTGCATACACATCTAGAGCATACTGGTTATTTTCCGGCGCCAGAGACTCGCCGTCGCCCCTTCTCCTGTTAGTTTAAACAGGCCCGCCACGTGAAGGCCAGGAGTTGGACTTTTGCTGCATAGGTTATGTATTCACGAGCCATTGAGGTATTTGAGCAATGTTGGGCGCTCACCCCAACACCGCGCCTCGGCTACATACAGCAACATTTGGAACCCGGAACTTATATGACTACTTATATGAATTAAATGAGATGCTCCACACCAGGAGCTGGGCAATGCCGGGCCGGGTCAGACAGACAGACAGACAGACAGACAGACAGACAGACAGACAGACAGACAGACAGACAGACAGACAGACAGACAGACAGTCGGTAACGGGAACGGGAACTTATATGACTACTTATATGAATTAAATGAGATGCTCCCCACCAAGGACTGGGCGAAGCCGGGCCGGGTCAGCTAGTATATATATATATATATAAAAATTGGCACCTTCCTGTCTTGACAGACGATACTTTGGTACATCGAGCTTCAAAAAGGCATAACTACAACCCATGGCGGTGGTGAATGTGGCTAAGGCCAATTCGTGCTGTAAATGTTTGTCCACAGTGGATGCATGTGAAAACATAGTCATTTCCACCATCATGCACCATCTTACGTCTCTCATGCTCTGTATGTGCTTTATCTGCAATCATTTTCTCTTTTGTCTTTATTCTATTTCTGATAGTTGCCCTCCATGCAACACGTTCAGCAGTGACTTGCTCCATGTGCATTATCAATGCCTGTATCAATCATGTCCCGCCTACACACATCTTTGTATCGTAGTAGATGCTGACCCTGAGATCACCTACCCATCTGTAATTCGCCAAAAAAGATGTCTTTTGGTATTCTATCATTATCCATCCTCCTAACGTGTCCTATCCATCTAAGTCTACTAAGACTGAGCATGGAATACACTGTCACACAACCTGATCTTTCCAATACTTCAGTATTTGTGATTTTTTCTTGCCACTTAATACCAAGTATTCTTCGCAGACACCGCTTATGAAAGCTGTTTAAACGTTTCAATTGGCGTGAGTAAGTTGACCAGGCTTCACTGCCATAAAGAAGAGTACTAAGAACACAGGCTTGGTAGACAAGGACTTTTGTTTTGACAGTAAGCTTCTTGTTCTCCCGGACTCTTTTTCTTAACCTGTTCATTGTTGTTGCTGCCTTACCAATCCTGATGTTGATTTCCTGATCTAGGGATAATTTGGTTTTTACATCTGATCCTAGATATATGTAATGGTCAACTATCTCTAGTTCGGCGTCGCCAATAAAGATTAATGGTACCCCATGTGCGTCTTGTGACATAATCTGTGTCTTCTTTTTGTTAATTGTTAAACCAAATTCAGAACAAGAATTGGAGAATGCAAATAGTAGACGTAATTCTTCCTCAGAGTGGGTAGTAATTGTAGCATCATCTGCAAAAAGCAACTCTTTGATCAGTACCCTCCTAATTTTGGTCTTGGCCTTCAATCTCTGAGCATTATAGAGGCTGCCATCTGAGCGTGAGTGAATGTATAAACCGGCATCCTGACCATGAAAGGCATATTTCAGTAGAAGTGAAAAGTATATTCCAAAGAGGGTGGGGGGTAATACAGAACCTTGCTTAACTCCACTCTTGATTTCAAACTTTTCTGAAGTTGCACCATCAAACTTGCTTATACCCTTCATGCCTGTGTGAAACGATTCCACAATGGACAGAAGAGTTAGTGGGCAGCCAAACTTCTTTAGTGCTTGAACAGACCCTCACGACTGACCAAATCAAATGCCATTGTGAGGTTGATGAAGGCAATAAACAGTGATTGATTTAGTTCCTGGCATTTTTCTTGCATTTGTCGCAATGAGAATATCATATCAATGGTAGACTGGTTCTGTCAGAAGCCGTACTGTGATTCAGGGTAGACTTGATCTCCCAGGACATGAAGTCTGCGCAGAACAATTATGGCAAAAACTTTCCCAACAATACACAGATATTTACCCCTATAGTTGTTACAGTCTCTTCGATCACCCTTGTTCTTGTACAGTGTTATGATGCTTGAATCTTTGAAATCTTGTGGGACTTGTCCTCACCAGCATAGCTCTATTTGCTGGTGGATCTGTAGAGTGAGTGTGTCTTGCCCACTCCTGATAACCTCTATTGGAATCCCATCCTTACCTGGAGTCTTGCCAGATGCAAGTTCATTTAAATACAGCACACTTATCTTCTGTTACGGTGGGAAGTGTGTAAAGATGGTCAAGAGTTGGCAGGGCCTCTATGGCATTGACGGCATCATCTGCTAGTTTGGTTTAACTTGAGTAAAGCTCTAAAGAGTGCTCTACCCATCTATCCATCTGCTATTTCTTATCAGTGATGATTTCTCCAGTCAAACTTTTCAATGGTGCATTTCTTTTGATCATTGGACCATAGGCTTTCTTTATCCCTTCATACATGCTTCTGATGTTTCCCTAATCACTTGCATTTTGAATGGACTCACATAACTTGATCTAATAGTCAGTTGCACACTGCCTGGCAGCCTTTTGCACATCCTTCCTAGCTTGCTTCAGCTCACTGAGAGTGTTACGCAATGTTCTTTCCTTGTTTCTTAAGAGAGCTATCTTCTTTTTATCAATCATGGGCTGCAGTGTCTGGCTGTTTGCCGCAAACCAGTCCTGCCTCTTATGATCCACAGTGCTGTAAACCCCTACCACTGTTTTATAATGAGTTTCCTTAAGTTTACCCGACTTTCCACTAACTGTATAATTTTCTGATGTATCAGTGAAAGCGTCTTCAAGTTGCTGTTGAAACTCAAAGCACTTTTCAGGATTATGAGTGTTAATAATATTAATCCTGGGGCTAGATTTGTGTTTAGCTGTGTAGATTCTCTTTGGTCTCAGTCTCACCCTTGCAACAACCAAAGAATGATCCGTATCACAGTCAGCATTGTGGTAACTTCGAGTTAATGATGTACGGTTCAGATGTTGTCTCCGTGTGATGATGAAGTCCAGCTGATGCCAATGGCCGGATCTTGGATGTTTCCATGTGACCTTATGCAGCTCTTTTGTTTTAAAAAAGGAGTTTGTAATACATAGGTCATTTCTGGTACAATGCTCCAGCAGCCTTTGCCTATTTTCATTCATGCGACCGAAGTTGTAGTTTCCAAGACACACTGGCCATGAACTCGAGTCCTTGCCCACACAAGCATTGAAATCACTGAGCATATAAATGTATTCGGATTTTGGAAATGCCTTGATCACAGAGTCTAACTCTTCATAGAACGAATTCTTTACATCATCAGAGGAAGTGAGTGTCGGTGCATATGCAGTCATAATTGTGGCAAAACCACAAGAGGTTGCCAAGCGCAGGGATAATAGTCTTTCATTAACTCCAGCTGAAATTTCAATCATTCCCAGTAGCGAATTTTTCACTGCAAAGCCCACACCATGTTGCTTTTTTTTTTGCCTGCCCTCTGCCCTTCCAGAAAAGGTGTAATTGTTTTCCCTGAGTGACCCTTCTTCAGCAAGGCGAGTCTCCTGCAGGCCAGCAATACCAATGTTAAGACGATTGAGTTCGGCATCAATCACAGCTGTTTTTTCTCACATCTTCCATATTCGTCAAGTCAAAGGAAAATACTGGACACATGGTTCTTACGTTCCAGGTTGCAAGCCGTAGCTTGAGGTTTCTATTTTTCTTTTTATTAGTATCTGGTACATTGGTTTTACAGCCTGCAATTCAGATTTTGTAGCCCCAAGCACCCATTGAAGCAGGCAGGCTGTGGCGGATCAGCAACCAATTGACACACACACACACACGCACGCGCGCGCACGCGCACACACACTCTCTCTCTCTCTCTCTCTCTATCACTTGTTAATTATTCATGACACAATGGTTGAAAATCAGTTGGGTGAACTAATCCCACATTTCTTTGAACTGAACAATATAATTTGGAATGTTTAAGCACGGCAGAATATTAATATTAAAGTGAGTTCGTTTTACAAATCTGCACAGAACAAATGTATGGACCATATAGTTTGCTCAATTATTAATTAACTCATCAAAGAGTAATTACTTGAAACTGTAATTGGCAGCCATTTTGAACTATTATGCAAATCTATACATTTAAGATTACAGTGATAATGTGATCTTTACGTTCAGTTTATCAGCCCGCACAAAACAAATATCTGGCCCATAAGGTTTGCTCAATCATATTAGTTAATATATCTGGGATTAATGACTCGAAACATTAATTGATGGCCATTTTGAACCCCTTAATCTGGTCTAAACATTTAAGATTATAATTAACAGCAATGTGACCTTTATGTTCCACTCACTAATCTCCTAATTAAAAACTTATCGTTTCCAAGGCACTTTGGGCTTTTTCAAAAAGCGAAATGCAACATTCATTATTTGATTCTATTTATATTAATGGGTAGCAATTTTGAATATTAATATGTATGACACAATATTTCAAAAATTATTCTTTACTTAATTGCCGGCTCCATGGCCGAGGGGTTAGCAGCTTTCTCCGCTAACCCCGAATACTCTCGTCACGTGATGCGACGAGAATTAGCAGTGGTTCGAATCGCAAAAGTGACTTATGAGAGTATGGAGCCGGTCGCTCAGAAAGTCGTGGCGTGCTGATGAGCGTAATCTAGCCTAGGAATCAACATACAGCTGAAAGATGCTGGTGTTGACCGCAATATCCTGAAACAAGATGGAAACGCGAAAAAAAAAAAAAAAAAAAAAAAAAAAAAAAATTCTTTACTTAATTAGACCTCATTGTCATGAACACAGTGATATATGGTTGCTAAGGTCTTTGTTTGCAAATAAAATGGGTACATTGGCTTAAGTGTTTAAAAAACGTGATTTAAGTTTAAGTGTTTGGCCTCATTTTATGAAAGTGCTTGAACAACTTCAAAACAATATTTTCCTCTTTGTTCATTTTAAATGATATACTGACATTTTTTTTTTTTAATTTAGTTGCATACTTTTCACAGGACGTAACAGTCAACCCCAGCCTTTTGGCTGTTCGTGATTCCTGGGCAAATTTTATGTTCAGTTGTTTGCCATTGCTTTCTGAACGACCGGCACCTATACCTTTTTCGAAAAAACCAGCACAGCTGTGTTTCGAACCCGGATATACGGGATTACGAATTGCATCCGCAACCTCTTCGCCATGGAGCACGATTTACTGACATACAAAACATTAATAATAAATATCTCGGCTTAGAATTGACCTACAGACTTGAATAAAGTACCGTTGGATTTGTTTTTTAAAGAGGTATACAACTAATAATGCAAGTAGCATAATTACACAGCAATTAAGAAAATGTTTCTAAATGAAAATTAAAATGGCTACACAACGCAAAGCAAAGCAGACCTAACCTAGCCTAAGTTAGCGTGTTTGATCGTGCCATTACCCGAAATTAAAACGGAAGTGATGTACGGAGCTATTCCACAGGGATCCATCTTGTCCCGGAAAATGCTATCTATTCATTCACATCTAACGTGACAACAACACACGTCATCCTCGGTTTTCCAGGAAAGGTTTGCCTAATATTTCGTGCACGGCGATTGGTTGAAATCATTGTGACCTTTTATATAAAAGATATATTTTATACTTACCGTAATTAATTTTTTTTTTTTGCATTGTTAATAGATATACATAAATTTTAGATGGATTTTCAAATTCCCCATCCAAATTTACATACATTTGGAAAGTTTAGTCGCAATATATGCTTTTTTGTGTGGATGAAAACAAACTTTTCTGTGAGGATATGTTTTTGTTCTTTGGGCACATCGATCGGACGGGCATGTACACTTTGTAACACAATTCTGGCGCTGTTAATAGACATACATAAATTTTAGATGGATTTTCAAATTCTCCATCCAAATTTACATACATCCGGAAAGTTTCATTGCAGTATATGTTTTATTTGTTGATGAAAAACAACATTTTCTGCGAAGCGTGTCTTTGTGAATGGGGAAACGCACCATGGCAACTGCGCATGCGCATGTCGATCAAAATGGCATGTACACTTTCACTTTTCAACACTCAAAACATGCAATTTGACTTACTAAAGTTAAAGAGAACACAAGTGTAAAGGTTATTAATAATTTATTTGTATACTTGTAATATTTTTAATCAATTACCATGACGGAACATATTTTTAAAGTCAGTTTTCATAATCCGCCTATGACCCGTTTGGTTGAGGCAACCTTGCATGGAAGGAAATGGCACGCTGAACAGTAATTAATTTTTTTTTCTGGTGCTTTCAATAGAAAACCATCAATTGTCGATCTTTTAATTCTGCATCAAATGTTTCAGAAATTTGGAAATTTTCATCGTTAAACTTGCTTTAATTGTGGTTAACAAACAAGCGAAGATGTTACGATCATTGAGTGCCTTTGTGAATGGGAAACCCAAAACGGCGGCTTGACTATATAAATAATCTTTGCAGAACAATCATTGTGTCCTCGCTAGCATGGTCGTAAGCAGTCCGCCTGTCACGCGGGAGACTGGGGTTCTATTTCCGGCTGGGTATTTTTTTTTTTTTATTTTTCACAAAATTATTAGGTGATATAATAGAAAGTAATAAACATTACAAACTAAAATATTATATAGAACTAAGAAACTGGAAGTTTGTGAATAAAGTGTGCTCTATGGATCTGTGCAAGCTGCCGACTGCAGGGGAGCGCATCCCACAGAGGCAGCAGAATGATCACGTATCGGAATCGATGGATCCAATAGATGTCTTTGTTTAATGTGAATTTTAATTGCCATATAAAATATTGCCCCTGAATCAGCAGTTTCATCGCTAAACTTGCTCAGATTGTGGTTGAAAAACAGATTTTCTACGAAGATGTGACTTTGTGAATTGGAAACCCACGGGTCAGGATGGCCGCGCATATCGATTGCGCTACACTTTTCAACACACAAAACGTGCGATTTGACCTACTAAAGTTAAAGAGAACACAAGTTTAAAGATTATTAATAATTTATTTGTATACTTGTACTATTTTTTAATCATTTAATATGACGGAACATATTTTTAAAGTAAGTTTTCATATTGCTGGTGGAGGAAATGGACACGGTGGAGAGCGGTAATATCGGGTGAATCAGAATGAATAGCATGAGAAATCGCAACTCGTCTCACCCTTAACAAAAATGTGAATATCTTCACTTAGAATTGACATACAGGCATCATTGAGGTACCATTAGATTTTGAATTTCAAGGCCTATCTACTGTGGCGGTCTCATTAGTAAATACTCAAATTTAAAATCGTGATAATCCAGATAGTATTAGTAGTTCATGTTCATGCTACTGCTACTTGCTACTGCTACTGCTACCTAAGTTTAGTCTTCGTCCAAATCTCCGGCAGCTGATTTCGAACCCTCGACTCGGTATGACGGGGAATTGTGAAACGCGTTCACTGCCCCTATGCCACAGCGCGGCCTATTTGAGAAGATTATTAAATAGCCAATTTATAAAATTTTACCAAAGTACCTACCCGATATAAAGCAAAGTTAGTATCGCTTTGCATTTCTCGTTTTGAGAACGGACATCTTGTTAAAAAATGGGAGCAGGAAAACTACAAAGATACAGAACAAATACAAGATCACTTCACATTTAGAAAATGAAAACAATGTTTACCCGTAGTGGATTTGAATAACGAAGACACAAACCATATATAGTAGTACGATTTATAGCCTGGCACATTTCGCTGCATCTCGTCAGGTACTTACTGCAGATGTCACACAACGTAGAGTAAAATAATTAGATTCATTGTTCCAGTTGAAATATACATATAATATATTCGCACAGTAATATCAGTTGTTTACCATGGTAATTTTAAATTGAATATCATGTATTTCTTCTACTAAAATCAAAGGCGCTATCTCGTAACACCAAAATCACAATATACAAAACACTGATCAGACCAGTTGTGCTGTATGGCTCTGAAACCTGGAGTACAACGAAAGGAGGCGAAGCCTTGTTACAAACCTTTGAGAACAAAATTTTAAGACGCATCTTTGGACCCATTAGGGATACACAAAGTGGAGAGTGGAAAAGAAGAAGTAACAAAGACATTTAATTTTATGATCTGTTTAAGTCCCCGCTAATCACTGATATCATGAAGGCTAATAGACTACAATGGCTGGGGCATATAGAAAGAATGGAAGATAATAGGGAAACAAAACTCGCTTACACTCAGGAAATAAATGACCGTAGACCCCGAGGTAGACCAAGAAGACGGTGGAGAGATAATATATATACAGACCTACAAGCACTTGGAATCAATGACTGGCAAGAGAAGGTCCACCAGAGAGACGAATGGAGATGGCTTGTATCTGCAGCAAAGAACCGCAATCAATGGCTCGGAACGCTGAAGAAGAAGATCATGTCTTTCTGTTTGCACAAAATTGGCTTGTGCAGACGGATCATTATCTTGTATGACATCTGCAGTAAGTACCTGACGAGATGCGGCGAAATGTGCCAGGCAATAAATCTTACTATATATGGTTTGTGTCTTCGTTATTCAGACTTCACATTTAGCTTAACATATTTATACTTATATAGTGTGGAAGTCTCTGAGTCTCTGTGGCAAAGTCGTCAAGCCATTTGACTTGGCCTTTGAAGGTTGTGGGTTCGATTCCGGGCCGCGTCCTTTGGCTCACGAGTTAAATTTTTGGAGACTCCTGTGGGTCGTCATTAGAGCTACGGAGTTTGTGCGCTTTCAGCGCTGTGGAAAGAGACCGAGCCATATGGGATAAAACTCCGGTGCAATCCTGTCGACTTTTTAAGTCGCTAAGTCAACCCTGTCGACTTTCAAGCAACGCGGCCCGGAATCGAACCCACAACCCGCGTCTAGCGTTCGTTGTCTCGGATGGCTGTATGAGGTGCACCAAAATGGGATCCTCCCAGCCAACGTAAGTTAGCGAGGCAGGCGTTTCAAGAATGTAACCGCATCGTGCAGCCAGGGTCGTGGTTTGAGCGGGCAAAAGAGCAAAATTTGTACGACCGTTCGACAAAGTCTCGATAAGCTCCCACTCTCTCTCTCGATGAGTAGTGGGCCTGCAGTCAGTAAGCTCGTATAGCTTTTTTTTTTTTTCGGTTAGTCCTGCCGGCGTAGCTTGAAAGCTCGTCGGTAGGCGTCCAGTGGTTTTGCATGTATCACCTTGTACCGGGAGGGCGCGCTTTAGCGATGCTACTCTTGGCTTGCGTGTGCGTGAATAGTCCGTCTGTCCGATAGATATCTGGTTAATCCTGCCAGTAGTCATATGCTTGTCTCAAAGATTAAGCCATGCATGTCTAAGTTCACACTTTCTCACGGTGAAACCGCGAATGGCTCATTAAATCAGTCGAGGTTCCTTAGATGACACGATCCTACTTGGATAACTGTGGCAATTCTAGAGCTAATACATGCTTACCAAGCTCCGACCCTCGCGGAAAGAGCGCTTTTATTAGTTCAAAACCAATCGTCGTTGCCCTTCGCGGGGCGCGGCGTTCCCACTGGTGACTCTGGATAACTTTGTGCTGATCGCATGGCCTTACGTGCCGGCGACGCATCTTTCAAATGTCTGCCCTATCAAATGCCGATGGCGATTCCGGAGAGGGAGCATGAGAAACGGCTACCACATCCAAGGAAGGCAGCAGGCGCGCAACTTACCCACTCCCGGCACGGGGAGGTAGTGACGAAAAATAACAATACGGGACTCTATCGAGGCCCCGTAATTGGAATGAGTACACTTTAAACCCTTTAACTGCCGTGGTGGGGGAGCTTGCGTGTCCCATCGACCCCATGTGCTTGCCGATGGGTGAAAAACTACATATCGGACAGCATATGGGATAGGGACCAGACTAAGAGAGACACAACCTGCTGCTCTGCAGGTGAGACTGAGGATAGCAGTCTAAAATTTAAATCAGGCGCACGAAGGCAGAAGTTCTTGGTCCGGACAAAACACTAAAGGCTCCCTGTCGAGGGCTGTGGCTGAACGCCTCTAAGCCACAAACCCTCGGACCTGAGAGCCGGGCCGATAGCCACCTTTCGAAAAATAAAGGCGTGATACTGAGCAAGCTACATGCTCAGGTCTGATACAAGTTCGAAGGCTCTCAGCTAGGGGATATGAGAGATTCCCGGATGAGAGGCCAGGCCTTTTCTCGTTCACCGCTGCACGAAGGTAAGGTGCTGAGCCGGCAGCACAAGTAGCCTACCTCGTGAACGAGTACAAAAAGTCAAAAAGTGCCCCAGTCGAAGAAAATGGCTGCGAAAACTGTATCTAACTCATAGAGAGTGTAGACAAAAGTGGAAGAACGTCTCAATGACGCAAAATGGAACGCACGGCGAGCGAACCTATTGCCTGGTCCGAAGTCAAAAGCGTGGGTGTCGCTTGCAGTCTGACCGTCCCTGGTGTGTGCTTGAGCGATCAGTGGCAAACGAGTTGCCCAACACATGGAAGTGAGGAACTAAAGCAACCATGAGCAGGACGTGGCAACTCCACGGGTGAGCCCAGTCACAGAGCAATATGTGCCGGCTCTGCAATTATGGAAGCCTCCTTGGATAGCGAGGGAATGCTCATGGTCTGCCCCTGCCTTCCCTTGAGGGCCGACCACGATGTCGTTCATCGTTCTATCTTGACCAGCTGAGATGTTAGCGACATCACAACAGTCTAACGTGCCTCGAAACCAGAGGATGGCTAACCTCATTAAAAAATGCCCGCTGAAGTCGGAAGTGTCGTCCTACGGGTGGCAAACTAAAAATAGACACTACGCAATTACGTCCGAGTGAAATGTCTCGTCCGAATGTCTCTCGTGCTAGGAACAGCTCTGACTACCTAGTTTCCGAATGCCGCTCTTGTTCGGAACAGCTCTGACTGGGTAGTTTTCCGAATGTCTGTTGAGCCTGGAAAAGCTCTGATGGGCGCAACGACAAGCACATGTCCGAAAACTCGCTGAGTGGATGCCGTCTGCAAACCTGTCTGGTTTGTGCGGGAATGACCCGGGGAAACGAAATGACCAATATATTGAAGTGAGGATCTAAAGCAGCCATGAGCAGGACGTGACGATCTCCCTCGGTGAGCCCAGATCCAGGGCGTTATGTGTCGGCCCTGCAACTATGGAAGCAACCTTGGATGGCGGAAAATGCTATGGACTGTCCCTGCCTTCCTTTGAGGGATGACCGTTGTCTTCGACCGTTCCACCTTGGCCAGCATGGTTGCAGATGGCGCCACAAAAGTGAGAGTCTCCCAGGAATGCTACCTGGTCAAAAATGCACGCTAAAGTCGATGTGTTGGCCTACGGGTTTCGGCCCAAGGGCGCATAACAGACACACCGCAATCACATCTGAAAAAACACTCCGGATGAACGAAAAGAAGAAGAAGAACCCACAACCTTTTTTATTACACACAACATTTCAGAAGCCAACATTCGCTAGACGTGGGGGTATCAAACAAGCATTGACGATTTTAAACAGACTCAATTTTAAATCACATAATATTAACAATAAGAATATGTTCTTGGGGGATGAAATCGGTGAAAGATTCAGAGAGGCGGCATGCGTTGGAGACTTGCTTCTGTTAACCAAATTGGAACTGCAGGGTGTAGATTTAAACAGCAAAAATAGCATGAATGGCTGGACAGCTTTGCACTGGGCATGCAAGAGGAACTATATAGCTGTTGTGAAGTACTTGCTTGGCAGAGGTGCAGACAAAAATGTTAAGAATAAAGATGGACATATTCCAGCACAGCTTACATCAAATGAAGAAATCCGTCATCTGTTAGGAGTGCCCTCTGATTGTGAAGTAAAAACTTTCTCGCTGCCAATTCTGCCGAACTGTCAGCCCTGTTTTTCCTTATATAAGAGATAATCAGGTACGCTTGCCAGTGAACAACATGTACTATAAGGCTTCATGAGGTGGATGGCAGAGCTGCCTCAGACAGGAGGCATGCAACAGGACTGTTAACCCCCCACCCCTACAGTTTCTACTAGCTTCCCTGATGGAATGAGGCGCTGGAAACTCTTGCCTCCGGGTTAGATTGGGCCCGTTAGCTATTACAGCGGCCAATCTAGGAGATGGAAAACTCCGATTATAAACCCCAAGTTCTATGTGGACCAGCGTGCTAAGGAACTTGATGGCCATGGGTAAACTGGTCGTGAACGTTGGACGTCTGGCCGGCGTGCGGGGCGCCACCAGGCTTGTGGACTCATGTGGGACATCTCCTGCCTCTTCCCTAGCAAGCAGGCAATGCTAGGGTGACCGCAATATCCAAACTTTTCTTATGGAATTAATTAAACACGGGAGTCGTCATCAGAGCTACGGAGCACGTGCTCCGTGCTTAACACATCTTTCAGAGGTTAGCGAAGAGAGCGTGGGGAGGAGAAGACGAGTACATGGTGTGAGAAGAAGGCATAGAAATAGGAGGGCAGGTGCCAGAAGAACAAGACGAAAAGTGGAGAGACTAGGTTTCAACCATGTAAGAGTGGGATACTGGAATTGTCGTAGTGCCAGGCAGAGAGGTCCTGTATTGGAGAGGCTAATATATGATTTTGATGTCCTCATGCTTCAGGAGCTAAATACAGACAAATACCATTGCCATGGGTACGCCAGTTATATAAACCCTACTGTGCAGAAGAGACATGGACAAGGTCTGCTGGTGAAGGAAGGAGTGAAGCATGTGGTACTTGACTTGAGCCAGTGGAATCTCAGTGCAAGAGAGGTCCAGGGTATACAAATGGAAATGGGGGGTGGTGCTTAAGTTGGAACATCATAAATGTATATGCCACAGTGAACTGTTTTGTCAGAAAAGAACACTAGGACTGGCTTAAGAAATTGGAGGAATTACCAGGTGATAGGCTACTCATATGTGGAGACTTCAATGCGAGGAACAGAAATTGGGACAGTAGTGGAGAAAACCGACAGGGAATGGCCCTTGCGGATGCCATGGTGGACTCCGATGTGGTCTGCATAAATGATGGTAGGCCGACTAGAATAGCAATGAGGCCTGGCGATGCAGACACCGCTATTTACTTGGCACTTGTCTCCCAGTCATCATTCCTTGATGTAAAGTGGACTGATTTGAATGACCATGGGAGTGATCACATGCCATGCTCAGTCCTGATCTCTAAATCCAGGAAAGTTAAGGTTATGAGAGCGCGCAAGATCTTCCGGTATGAGTGGGCCGATAGCCTTCTTGGGCGCCTCAGACAGGAGGCATGCAACAGGACTGTTAAAACTCCTTTTTTTGCAATCCCCATGGTGGACTCCAGAAGTAGACCAGGCTTGGAAAGCAAAGAGAGCTGCAGTGAAGCAGCTAAGGAAAGTGCGACAGACACCCCGAAGCTCACGAGGGGAAGTGGACACAGCGGAAAATGTCAAGAAAGACAAGGTGGAGGTTTTCAAGCGCTGTGCTGCAGAGGCCAAAAACGCAAAATGGGAATTTTTCATGAAGGAGATTGGAGGTGATAAACTGTGCGAAAATTCTGGAAACTGCACAGAAGTAGTGTAAGTGGGGCTAAAGCACCTCCTTTTTTGAGGAGGGAATCGATATCCCTCCTCCTCCTCCTCCTCCTCAAAGGGCGATAACTCTTCAGGTTTTTAAGTAGGTGGTCAGAGGTGGCGTTGCCGTAGTGACTCATCATAAGTGGCGTGGTCTAGTGACTCATCATAGGTGACGTGGTCTAGTGACTCATCATAGGTGGCGTGGTCAAGTAATTATAGGTACGACATAAAAAATACAACATGAAACAATAAAGAAAACAAACGATTCAAGTAAGGTATATAATAATTTTATTAAATCATATATACACAAACAATACATATTAAATAAGTAATGGCATAGTCGAGATATTATCACTGTCAACCTTTCTTTTTATATAGAGATATGACAGTGAATTACGATGTTGTGTGTATGTATATACAGAAGAGTCTTGTGTTTTGAAGCCTATATTGGTTCCCCCACTCGGTGTTTGGGTGTTTAATACTTCCAAAAATGTGTCCTTGTTTAAATGGGTGTTGTGGTTTTTGGTCAAACCTTTGGTACTGATTTTATCATAATCACCGACACAAATATATGTTTTACTACACAATGAGACCATCCCCTCCCCTTCGTACTCTAGTTTGAAAAGCCCGGGGGTTCTCTTTTCATAGGCTTTGATAGTCTGGCAATCCTGACAGGTATCAGTACTAGGGGTAATTCTATGAACAGGGCAGGTTTCAGATGGGAACCAGTGATTATAGACTCTGTCATATTCTTGTCGTAGGTGTGGTCTAACCACCTCAGAGAGTGAGTCGGCGCTAAGGGCCAAATATAGAGAGTCAGTGTCCATTTCAGTGAGTTGGTAGTCTTCTTTAGCGATAAATTTGTCGAGAAAGTCGTAATAGAAAGCTAGCATGCGCAACTTGGCATACTGGTAGACAAAGAACCCAATCTGTAGAGGTAGATCCCAGACAGTTTTCTTTTTTAGGGTTTCTACTTCGAAGAGATCGTCTGTAACAGCAGTCATGCTTTTGAACCTAGGGTTATTGATTAGTTTGGTAGTGTCTTTTCCCTGACAGTAGGAGACATCAGTATGTTTGGCCTTATTGGTAAGTGTTTTCCCGTAAGCGGCGTTACCTAACAACTTCATAGTGTCGGCTGTAATAGACTCGGCCGGATTTTTGTCCCCTTGGCGACGGGCATTAGAGACTGCTTCCCCGAATTGTTTAAAACAACTAACCGGTCGATATTCTATTGTCTGGTAGATGTGGGTAACGACCAACCCATGAGCTAGATACCACTTTAAAAGAGGGGTGGCTAATAAAATTTTCTTCCCGAAATAACTACCGATCAATGTCCGTCGTGGGGTACTCAATAGTTTATTTTTTATGGCATAATCTTGCATAAACTCCCCAATATCATCTCTCGACACCTCCGTGTTCTTGAAAATAGGGGGCATTTCGGCAAATGACTCTTTTAAATCAGTCGGGGTCTCTATATCGCACTCAACCAACCCGAAAAATGTATCACTTTTTACAGCCTCAATTATCTGGTTTTCACTCAACGATATCCAAGGAAGTTCTGATGGTGGAAATGTTTCCCGCAAGAAACACTTGATGGTTGTGTTTGACCTCTTTAATCTCTGCCACTCACATTCCCAAATAACCTTAACGGTCACCCCAACAGTTTTTTCTAGATACTCGTGGATATCACACGTGTTCTGGTATAGTTCGACTAACGGTTTTTTATTGACGGGATTAATCGTTTTCCCAGCAGTTAGACGGCAAGCTGGGTGCCCGTGGAACAAACACCCATGGAATTGGTAAGCTGTTGTATTCTTTTTATCCCACCCATCTACGCGAATATGTCGGTCGCCGAGCTGCATCTCGTGGCTATTGAATTGGGTTTTTAAATCTATGTTGTTGTTGTATGACACCCAGGTTAACCACTCTCGACTCTGACGTGTGTACTTGTGTAATCTGTGTGCTCTAAACCCATCCTCGCGGCTTCGATATATGGGGAAGTCTGATGGCATCTCTTTCATAAGAGACCAAAGGTATAAGGCATTCGCATCAAATCCTTTAATGCTTTTTACCATCTTATTACCCCTGATACGGGTCTCATTGACTTGATGGTAGCGATGGAAAATGATACTCGGTCCACCCACGACGTTATCTCGTAACAACTTGTGCACCTTCTCCTCCTTCTTCGAAAACAAAATAAAAGAAACATCTTTATTCATAGTGTTGAATAGGTACTGTAGAGTAATACCGGGGACTGAGATGGCCTGCTTGCACATGTCTATATTTAACCCGGCATAAAAGGCTACTTGTTTTTCCAGGGCTTGTAGAAAAGGAGACACGTCTTTGATGTTGTACCAAATTAGAAAGTCCCGCAAGGTAGTCATGTTATTATCGGTCCACGCTTTCTGACAAACGGCGTATTCTGCTTCGGAAATGTTACGGTTTTTAAGCTTTGAGAAAAAGGCGGCATGCGGTGGTAGGGCTGTCTCATTTAGCTTACTGAGGTCGGTCAGATACTCATATGGGAAAAAGCCTTTTGTCTCTTTTATCCCAAACGAGGCTAAATATTGCGCGTAGCTTACTCCCGGGACCAGAAAGTTGGAGACGTCGAGGAATTTCAGTCTTTCTGTCGCTATGCACATAAAATTATTATTTCTCTTGACTATAAACTTGAATGGGTTAGCCTCCCGATCAAGGAAATACCGTACCAAATAAGGTTTCAGAAGGTTAATGTCATACTTACCGCTATTCAGTCCAAACAGAGGGAGGTCCATCAGAAAACCTTCGAGCCTCTCACTTAATTTTTGTTGGTCACCTAATTTAGCAAAGACTGACTCGAACTTTTTGAGTAACAATTCATACGACTTAGCAGCTATTTCATGGAGATAGTCCAACATTTCATTTACGAGGACCTGCGGATCACCGGCGGTGATGAAACATTTAGGGGTGTCGAACCCAGGGACATTAGAGGCGACCGCACAGGAGAGGGGGACGTGTCTGGCCATGAAGGTCGTCGACTTTGAGTCAGCCGGTAAATTTTCATTGGAGAAAAAAGATTCCATATCATAGCACGCTCTAAAAGGGAAAATAAAATTTTCGTCCACGTCAAACCCGTGGTCACGGAGCAATTCCAAGATCGATTCGGTGGGGCGATAAACCCCACCTTTATACGTTTCGATAGTGGCTACGCCTTTACACCTAAGTTCGTGGGGTGTCAATCGCTTGTACATCTTAAATAGCTTACCGCATTTCCCACAAGAAAAACACCGAGCGGCCCTGGCCACATCAACAATATACATGAAATGGTTTTCATGCAGAAGAAGATTCACTATATCTGGATGTGTACTGGTGCTTCTAATTTTCGGAACCAGATGTTCCTCCTCTGTAAAGGCAAACACATTGATTTGTGTTTTAAAACATTCTTCCAGGGCAGGTAAATCAACTAAACTAACACCTGGATACGCTTTGATTGATTTCAATCCTTTATACCGCACCCATTCTTTGAATAGTGTTCGTGTATCTTTTCTAACATTCCTAACAGATCTTCCCCCTGATTTAAACACAGATATACAGCGAAATATACACAAGTTGTCTGTGTACGGCCTACCGTGTTCGTCGTTTTGAAGTATATTAATAAAATTATTGTGTTTGATATGGTTTGGAATATTAGTAATACAACAACCAACAGGGAACTCTACTAGTTTATACACGTAAAAAGTTATACTGGGAATTGTTTCTACATAATACTTTGTATCGGGTCGGGTTAGTGTCGCTGAATTGACCAAGTCAACAGCATTCACCTTGGTCACAAAGGCCTCGAAATCAGACCTATTGGATACTAAAAAGGGTGTAGGGAACAAGGAAGAGTTATTGGAACTGGCATGGTATAATCGTAGGGCTTGTGTCTCTCGATGTCTTAGTATTGTGTGCAGACTGGCGATTATTTTGAAGCGGGAGTTTTGAACATTAAAAAGCCGGAATAAACGAGAACTCCAATCTGTCGGCATGTCAGTATCTGGTCGATTAAAAAATGTCCATTCACACAGATACCGACCGTGTCGTATGTGTGATCTAATCGTATTCCAGTGCTCATTATACACAGCTCGAACATCCGGGGGTAATTTTTGTAATGACAAATATTCAGTAGTTGTGTTAACACCAGAGGTTCCCGCCGATTCGTTGCCAGCCGTGACACGTGATGATAGTTGAGTATTATTAGTAGCCGAAACGTGATCGGCCGTACCACTCGACAGGGCACCTGGTGTTAGTAACTGTTCATCTGTGGTCGGTGAAACACGATCGGTCGACAAGCCACCGGATGTTGATAACGCCTGCCCGCTACGTCTGGCGGCAGAACGGGCGGATGCTGCTGGTTGTGTTGATGTGCTAGTTGATGGTATATCAGTTTCTGTAACTGACGACGCTGTGTCATTCGATGTTTGTTGTTTGGTTGACTTCTGGCGTTTACCAGTAGATTGTTCGTCTGTATTCGGCTCTCGTCGCCGCTTGCGACTTGTGGATTGTTGATTATTAGCAGCACTAGATGATGGCTGAGTGGTCGACACGGCACTGAATAGTAGTTCATGTTCAGACTTTATATGTCTCCGTAAATTATCATATCTATTGTAACTGTAATCGCAAAAATCGCAAGTAAACTGTTGTGTAGAATGAGTAGTTGTACGATGTCGTAACAAATTGTCAAGACGTGTAAAGGTTTTATTACACAGAGTACACGTATGCTTCTGTGTAGCTGACATTCTCTGATAAAATGACCGAACTATTTGTGAATGTTATCCAGCCGGATGAAGTTTGTAAGATGACGCAATTATTAGATGTTTTGATTCGTCAACATGCAACGTTATTTGAGTCTGTTGTAGGCAATATACCAAGTGATCAAGCATATCATACCTTTGAGAATATCGCAGACGAAGTATTTTCAGATGCCCGCGTCAACGGTGGTCGGATAATAGTTTTAATGTCTTTGAGCAGATATATGAAGCAAAAACTCGTTGATTCGTTGTACAATTCTGACACTGATGTCGAGAAAATTGTCACCAGTTTCGCGCAGAAGACAAGTAGCTTTCTGTATCAGAAGACACGATTGTTAAAATCCAAGGAATTAGAAAATATGTTGAAATTATTTTCCTCTGAATAAAAACATCCTTCCTCGTTAACTGCCAGAACTCAAATGACTTCACATGCGTTTCATGAATTACTTGTCGTGCGTGTTTGTCGTATATTTGAAATATCTTTGTTTAACAGAAAAAAAAAAACCCACCCGAATGTTTGCGTCAGACAAAAACATTGCTACAAACCCACAAAATACATTATACGGAAAGACATTATTTAATAAAACAACACACATTTACAAAGACATTACTACAAAAAAGACGCAAACATTCGGGTGGGTTTTTTTTTTTCTGTTAAACAAAGATATATGACTCACGCAAAACTGACACTAAACTGAAGACGTTAAATTATCGTGCCTCGGGTACACAATAATCATGTTTCTAGGAAATTACCGTTATGTTTCGAGAGAGAGACATTTTTATAATTTCTGTGTCAGAGAAATTAACATCTTACCGGGCAATTACGCCGGCAGCAAAAACTGTTTGAAGTAAGGACAGAATACTTACAGAACTGTCTCTGGTTAGGTGCACTGCCATTAAAACCCAATTATCTTTCCCTCCCGGAGATAGAAAAAACGTACGAAAGAGATGCAATTACGATTTGACACAAAGTACCTAGGTACGTAATTATGGTGGCAGACAATGACAAAGAGTGTAGTAGATAATGTATAGTCGATGAAAAGTCGTGGTTCTTTCTGCGTGATTATGAATCTATACTCGAGTGAAATGTGCCAGCCACAAACCGCCTTTTGACAGTTCGCCCGCCTCCGTGTGACAGTGGCAGAGTATCGGTCAAGCGATGTGACAGTGGTTACTTATTTTCCCGACATCTGATTGGTTGATTCAAATGACACTTCTCTCCCAACTTGTTCGTTTCAAATATACGACAAACACGCACGACAAGTAATTCATGAAACGCATGTGAAGTCATTTGAGTTCTGGCAGTTAACGAGGAAGGATGTTTTTATTCAGAGGAAAATAATTTCAACATATTTTCTAATTCCTTGGATTTTAACAATCGTGTCTTCTGATACAGAAAGCTACTTGTCTTCTGCGCGAAACTGGTGACAATTTTCTCGACATCAGTGTCAGAATTGTACAACGAATCAACGAGTTTTTGCTTCATATATCTGCTCAAAGACATTAAAACTATTATCCGACCACCGTTGACGCGGGCATCTGAAAATACTTCGTCTGCGATATTCTCAAAGGTATGATATGCTTGATCACTTGGTATATTGCCTACAACAGACTCAAATAACGTTGCATGTTGACGAATCAAAACATCTAATAATTGCGTCATCTTACAAACTTCATCCGGCTGGATAACATTCACAAATAGTTCGGTCATTTTATCAGAGAATGTCAGCTACACAGAAGCATACGTGTACTCTGTGTAATAAAACCTTTACACGTCTTGACAATTTGTTACGACATCGTACAACTACTCATTCTACACAACAGTTTACTTGCGATTTTTGCGATTACAGTTACAATAGATATGATAATTTACGGAGACATATAAAGTCTGAACATGAACTACTATTCAGTGCCGTGTCGACCACTCAGCCATCATCTAGTGCTGCTAATAATCAACAATCCACAAGTCGCAAGCGGCGACGAGAGCCGAATACAGACGAACAATCTACTGGTAAACGCCAGAAGTCAACCAAACAACAAACATCGAATGACACAGCGTCGTCAGTTACAGAAACTGATATACCATCAACTAGCACATCAACACAACCAGCAGCATCCGCCCGTTCTGCCGCCAGACGTAGCGGGCAGGCGTTATCAACATCCGGTGGCTTGTCGACCGATCGTGTTTCACCGACCACAGATGAACAGTTACTAACACCAGGTGCCCTGTCGAGTGGTACGGCCGATCACGTTTCGGCTACTAATAATACTCAACTATCATCACGTGTCACGGCTGGCAACGAATCGGCGGGAACCTCTGGTGTTAACACAACTACTGAATATTTGTCATTACAAAAATTACCCCCGGATGTTCGAGCTGTGTATAATGAGCACTGGAATACGATTAGATCACACATACGACACGGTCGGTATCTGTGTGAATGGACATTTTTTAATCGACCAGATACTGACATGCCGACAGATTGGAGTTCTCGTTTATTCCGGCTTTTTAATGTTCAAAACTCCCGCTTCAAAATAATCGCCAGTCTGCACACAATACTAAGACATCGAGAGACACAAGCCCTACGATTATACCATGCCAGTTCCAATAACTCTTCCTTGTTCCCTACACCCTTTTTAGTATCCAATAGGTCTGATTTCGAGGCCTTTGTGACCAAGGTGAATGCTGTTGACTTGGTCAATTCAGCGACACTAACCCGACCCGATACAAAGTATTATGTAGAAACAATTCCCAGTATAACTTTTTACGTGTATAAACTAGTAGAGTTCCCTGTTGGTTGTTGTATTACTAATATTCCAAACCATATCAAACACAATAATTTTATTAATATACTTCAAAACGACGAACACGGTAGGCCGTACACAGACAACTTGTGTATATTTCGCTGTATATCTGTGTTTAAATCAGGGGGAAGATCTGTTAGGAATGTTAGAAAAGATACACGAACACTATTCAAAGAATGGGTGCGGTATAAAGGATTGAAATCAATCAAAGCGTATCCAGGTGTTAGTTTAGTTGATTTACCTGCCCTGGAAGAATGTTTTAAAACACAAATCAATGTGTTTGCCTTTACAGAGGAGGAACATCTGGTTCCGAAAATTAGAAGCACCAGTACACATCCAGATATAGTGAATCTTCTTCTGCATGAAAACCATTTCATGTATATTGTTGATGTGGCCAGGGCCGCTCGGTGTTTTTCTTGTGGGAAATGCGGTAAGCTATTTAAGATGTACAAGCGATTGACACCCCACGAACTTAGGTGTAAAGGCGTAGCCACTATCGAAACGTATAAAGGTGGGGTTTATCGCCCCACCGAATCGATCTTGGAATTGCTCCGTGACCACGGGTTTGACGTGGACGAAAATTTTATTTTCCCTTTTAGAGCGTGCTATGATATGGAATCTTTTTTCTCCAATGAAAATTTACCGGCTGACTCAAAGTCGACGACCTTCATGGCCAGACACGTCCCCCTCTCCTGTGCGGTCGCCTCTAATGTCCCTGGGTTCGACACCCCTAAATGTTTCATCACCGCCGGTGATCCGCAGGTCCTCGTAAATGAAATGTTGGACTATCTCCATGAAATAGCTGCTAAGTCGTATGAATTGTTACTCAAAAAGTTCGAGTCAGTCTTTGCTAAATTAGGTGACCAACAAAAATTAAGTGAGAGGCTCGAAGGTTTTCTGATGGACCTCCCTCTGTTTGGACTGAATAGCGGTAAGTATGACATTAACCTTCTGAAACCTTATTTGGTACGGTATTTCCTTGATCGGGAGGCTAACCCATTCAAGTTTATAGTCAAGAGAAATAATAATTTTATGTGCATAGCGACAGAAAGACTGAAATTCCTCGACGTCTCCAACTTTCTGGTCCCGGGAGTAAGCTACGCGCAATATTTAGCCTCGTTTGGGATAAAAGAGACAAAAGGCTTTTTCCCATATGAGTATCTGACCGACCTCAGTAAGCTAAATGAGACAGCCCTACCACCGCATGCCGCCTTTTTCTCAAAGCTTAAAAACCGTAACATTTCCGAAGCAGAATACGCCGTTTGTCAGAAAGCGTGGACCGATAATAACATGACTACCTTGCGGGACTTTCTAATTTGGTACAACATCAAAGACGTGTCTCCTTTTCTACAAGCCCTGGAAAAACAAGTAGCCTTTTATGCCGGGTTAAATATAGACATGTGCAAGCAGGCCATCTCAGTCCCCGGTATTACTCTACAGTACCTATTCAACACTATGAATAAAGATGTTTCTTTTATTTTGTTTTCGAAGAAGGAGGAGAAGGTGCACAAGTTGTTACGAGATAACGTCGTGGGTGGACCGAGTATCATTTTCCATCGCTACCATCAAGTCAATGAGACCCGTATCAGGGGTAATAAGATGGTAAAAAGCATTAAAGGATTTGATGCGAATGCCTTATACCTTTGGTCTCTTATGAAAGAGATGCCATCAGACTTCCCCATATATCGAAGCCGCGAGGATGGGTTTAGAGCACACAGATTACACAAGTACACACGTCAGAGTCGAGAGTGGTTAACCTGGGTGTCATACAACAACAACATAGATTTAAAAACCCAATTCAATAGCCACGAGATGCAGCTCGGCGACCGACATATTCGCGTAGATGGGTGGGATAAAAAGAATACAACAGCTTACCAATTCCATGGGTGTTTGTTCCACGGGCACCCAGCTTGCCGTCTAACTGCTGGGAAAACGATTAATCCCGTCAATAAAAAACCGTTAGTCGAACTATACCAGAACACGTGTGATATCCACGAGTATCTAGAAAAAACTGTTGGGGTGACCGTTAAGGTTATTTGGGAATGTGAGTGGCAGAGATTAAAGAGGTCAAACACAACCATCAAGTGTTTCTTGCGGGAAACATTTCCACCATCAGAACTTCCTTGGATATCGTTGAGTGAAAACCAGATAATTGAGGCTGTAAAAAGTGATACATTTTTCGGGTTGGTTGAGTGCGATATAGAGACCCCGACTGATTTAAAAGAGTCATTTGCCGAAATGCCCCCTATTTTCAAGAACACGGAGGTGTCGAGAGATGATATTGGGGAGTTTATGCAAGATTATGCCATAAAAAATAAACTATTGAGTACCCCACGACGGACATTGATCGGTAGTTATTTCGGGAAGAAAATTTTATTAGCCACCCCTCTTTTAAAGTGGTATCTAGCTCATGGGTTGGTCGTTACCCACATCTACCAGACAATAGAATATCGACCGGTTAGTTGTTTTAAACAATTCGGGGAAGCAGTCTCTAATGCCCGTCGCCAAGGGGACAAAAATCCGGCCGAGTCTATTACAGCCGACACTATGAAGTTGTTAGGTAACGCCGCTTACGGGAAAACACTTACCAATAAGGCCAAACATACTGATGTCTCCTACTGTCAGGGAAAAGACACTACCAAACTAATCAATAACCCTAGGTTCAAAAGCATGACTGCTGTTACAGACGATCTCTTCGAAGTAGAAACCCTAAAAAAGAAAACTGTCTGGGATCTACCTCTACAGATTGGGTTCTTTGTCTACCAGTATGCCAAGTTGCGCATGCTAGCTTTCTATTACGACTTTCTCGACAAATTTATCGCTAAAGAAGACTACCAACTCACTGAAATGGACACTGACTCTCTATATTTGGCCCTTAGCGCCGACTCACTCTCTGAGGTGGTTAGACCACACCTACGACAAGAATATGACAGAGTCTATAATCACTGGTTCCCATCTGAAACCTGCCCTGTTCATAGAATTACCCCTAGTACTGATACCTGTCAGGATTGCCAGACTATCAAAGCCTATGAAAAGAGAACCCCCGGGCTTTTCAAACTAGAGTACGAAGGGGAGGGGATGGTCTCATTGTGTAGTAAAACATATATTTGTGTCGGTGATTATGATAAAATCAGTACCAAAGGTTTGACCAAAAACCACAACACCCATTTAAACAAGGACACATTTTTGGAAGTATTAAACACCCAAACACCGAGTGGGGGAACCAATATAGGCTTCAAAACACAAGACTCTTCTGTATATACATACACACAACATCGTAATTCACTGTCATATCTCTATATAAAAAGAAAGGTTGACAGTGATAATATCTCGACTATGCCATTACTTATTTAATATGTATTGTTTGTGTATATATGATTTAATAAAATTATTATATACCTTACTTGAATCGTTTGTTTTCTTTATTGTTTCATGTTGTATTTTTTATGTCGTACCTATAATTACTTGACCACGCCACCTATGATGAGTCACTAGACCACGTCACCTATGATGAGTCACTAGACCACGCCACTTATGATGAGTCACTACGGCAACGCCACCTCTGACCACCTACTTAAAAACCTGAAGAGTTATCGCCCTTTGAGGAGGAGGAGGAGGAGGAGGAGGGATATCGATTCCCTCCTCAAAAAAGGAGGTGCTTTAGCCCCACTTACACTACTCACAGACAAATGCAAAGAAAAGATCGGCCTATGACAGTGGGAACAATTTACAGAGATGATGGTGTGCGCGTGACAACAGACAAAGAGAAAGGAGCGGCGTTTCACCATTTATTTTTAGAGCAGACCAATCATAATGATGCTGACACCAGAGATGCAGTTAGAGAGGAGTTATCTGGCACTATGAAGAATATGCATTATGAAAACATCATACGGGTTGAAGATGTTAAGCATATTTTGAAAAACGCAAAAGACACGGCACTAGGGCACGATGGGGTTAGTTATGGCTACATGGAGGCTTTGAGCGATGCAGACCTGAAGGAAAAGACTGACTGCTTTAACCAGAGCATTAGGACAGCATCAGTACCGCAGGATTGGGTGCACAGCTATCTCATCCCTCTCCCAAAACCATTCACGGATCATTCAAAGCTTAGCGGCTTTAGGATTATCACCCTTCAAAATACATTTGGGAAGGTTCTAGAGAAGATAGTCGCTGTCAAGCTGCAAGAGTTTTTGGAAAGGGGAAAGATTTTTCCAAGAGGCCTGGGGAGCTACAGGCCAGGAAAAGATACCTGGTCAAATGCAGCCACTTTTGCATTTGACGTTTATGAGAGGTTCCAGAGTAGATAGGAAACGATGGCGACAGCGCTTGATCTCGAGGATGCATACAACAGAGTTCGATATGATATTTTGATGACCACACTGATGGAGAAGGGGGTCAGTCTCTGTTTGGTGAACTGGATAGCAGCCGTCCTGCATTCTCGTCGGGTTGCTCTCAGTCTGGGTGCATGGACCTCAGAGCCACATATGTTAACCCCAGGACTACCAAAGGGATCTGCAATTTCACCGGTGCTCTTTAACGTATATACGAGCAAGATTGCAAACCTAGAAGCACCAGGGGTTGGAAGGATACTAACATTTGTAGATGATATTCTTGCATATAGGCAGGGGAGAGATAAGGAGCAAACAGCCCGGGAGTTACAGACGATAGTAGACAAAGTGATTGACTGGTGCACTGAAATGAGTGCTGTCATCCACCCGGAAAAGGCGGCTGTTTTGTGGTGCTCTCTGGACAACAGGACTGTGAGAGCTGACGTCCCAAGCCTCGCGATAGATGGTAGAAGCGTCAACAGAGAGAATAAACTGAAGTATCTGGGAATCACATTTAACAGGTGCCTTTCCTTCAAGGACCATGTGGAGACGGTTGTGACAAGATCTCAAAAGGGACTCAATGCACTTAAAACTATGGCTGCAATTGACACAGAGCAGAGAATGCTTTTCACACTATTCATTCATTCATTCATTCAGTAGCATGTCCTTTGCAGAACCTCGCTCCCATAACAACCTTCCGGAAAACTTCTCGATCACAAGCAAGATGTCCCGCGTCTGATACACCCATCTGGAGATCATCCGCCACATCCTGCACCCATCTTCTCTTTGGCCTTCCTCTTCCTCTCTTCCCAGGCATATACCCTTCCATTATTGTTCTCTCCAAACTGTCGTGACGTTTCAAGTGACCAAAATACACTATACCAGCACTTAATCCTCTCAGTGATTAATTATGGACTAGGACTGCTCACTGTCTCAATGAGTCAGCTGGTGAAATTAGAGCGCATACAGAACGAAGATATGCGGGTCATTCTGGGATGCACCAGAGACACCCCAGTAGTGTGTATGCGTTACATCCTTGGTTTGCCGGCTGTTGCCGGTAGGCTTAAGGTGATGCAGGCGAAGGCATACCTCAGAGTAGCTGCAGACACAGATCACCCGTTGCATGAGGCACTTGACGCAGTTACGGGTCAGCGACTGATAAGAGAGAAATCATGGATGGCTCAGGCGGAGGATACGATCAGACAGGTGTGCCCCTTGGAGAACATAAGCGAGGAGAGGAGTGGGTCAGAGTGCCAGTGGAGCAGTCAGACTTGTGCGGATTTATAATCACATTGAGCCGGGAGTGCAGAGAGTGGCCGGCAGGGACCACGGAAGTGGAAATCCAGCAATTAATTCAGGATAATGCTCGCTCGGGTGATGTGATTATCTACACAGATGGTTCGGTGTTGAAGGGTAGGAGAAGTGCTTGGGAGTTCTTAGCAAAAGCTAATGGTCGACGTTTGGTCAGGAGAGTCTGGCATTTGATACCACAACATGTAGCTTAAGAATACAGGTGGATGCGGTCAGTGCAGCTTTTCGCTGGATGGAGAATACGACACACACACACACACACAAACACACACACGCACGCACGCACGCACGCACGCACGCACGTACGCACGCACACACACACACACATCGTGATTGTAACTGACTCTGAAAGCATGCTGAGGAAGGTGAGGACAGACAGGCTTCGTGCAGAGTGGCTTGCTTCGCTTCGGAGGTCATGGGTGGCAAGGATCGCCTGGATCTTTTCTCCGGGGCATGCCGGTGTGCTGGGGAATGAACAGGCGGACAGATTGGCTGGCTCTTTATAACTTGGTGGAGTATTGATGCATGACAAGGCAGACGTGGTTGCGGCCTTGTGGGAGCTCCTGTACACCTCGGAGGAGCAAATGGATCACCATGGTCTGGTGTCGCTTATCGTCCCTGGAGGAAAGTGAACTCGACAAGCACATCTTTAATATCCTTCTACTATTGGGAGTATTGAATGACTTTTGTCTACACTCCTCCCTTCCGTCTTTCATACACTATATCTTTCTCTCTCTCTCTCTCTCTCCTTCATAACATACCCTGACAACAGTTTCCTCCAACAATTAATAACCTGTTTATTGTTGAAAACTATGTCAGTTGTATGTATTGAATGTGTATCTGTAGTTGTTAGTGTCTGCTAATGTGAGTGCAAGATAGGACTTGTAGACGTTAGTCTTCGTAGTTTCTCTAGCCTATTCAAACGGCCAAAACATCGGACATTCACATAGAATTGAAACGGTCTCACCCTGGATGCTCCTTTCCGGCTTGAGTCTGGACTTAATCCAATTGCATGGGTGGTGGTCGCTGCCATGGTGTCCTAGGACACCCCATCTACACACTGTAGTGAGTGAAGGTGAAACTAGCGCCAGATCAATAGCACTGAATATATCGAATATATATCGAATATCGAATTATAACCATGCAGAATACAATAGGCAAGCTGCTGGAGAAGGTAATTGCCAGGAAAATATCAAGCCAACTAGAGAGGCAAGGTGTTTTCCCACCTACCCTGGGTGGGTACCGTCCAAAAAGAGAAACCTGGACCAATGCAGCAGTCTTTGCCCATGATGTCTATGAAGGTTTCCACTCAGGCACTGAAACCGTTGCTGCAGCGATTGATCTTGAGGACGCATACAACAGAGTACCACTGGATTTTTTAATGTTTCAGCTTCTTGAACTAAACGTAAGTCCATTCCTCCTTAGTTGGATCGCTGCAGCTCTCTTCCAACGGAAAGTAGTTTTTAGATGTGGCAGTTGGACTTCGGAACCAACAACAATATATCCTGGCCTACCACAGGGATCACCATTATCTCCGGTACTGTTCAACGCCTACACAGTGAGAATCACCAGTGAGCAGATCACTGGACCTGGCAGGACATTGTCATATGCCGATGATGTTTTAGTGTATCGTCAGGGTAAGGATAGAGAGGAGGTTGCTGTGGAGCTACAAACCGAACTCAATCGCATAAGTACTTGGTGTGATGAAGCCGGGGCAATGGTCAACCCAACAAAGGCAACAGTGACTTGGTTCTCGTTGAATAATCATATTGTCAACAATCCAACACCAACTGTAATGCTGTGTTCAGAGACGGTGGAAAGAACGCAGGCAATGAATTACCTGGGGATACGGTTTGATCGAAGCCTTGCTTATAATGTGCACATAGACCAGGTGATAACAAAGGCCAAGCGGGGTTTGGCAGCGATGCGGGTGATGGCGGCAGCAAACTGTGAGCAGCGCCATCTATGTCTTCTGTACGAGGGGCTGGTCATGTCTGTTTTGGAGTATGCAATGGCAATCCTGACTGTCAGCCATAAGCAGATAGAAAGGATGGAAAGGATACAGAATGAAGCTATGCGCATTATTCTTGGATGTACAAGAGATACAGCATGCAGGGCGATGCGCTACCTTCTTGATTTTCCAACCATTGAAGAGAGAATGCAAGTTTGCAGGGCACGCGCCTACCTCAGAATTAACGCAAACACACAGCATCCACTGCATAGTGAAATTAGGAAGGTGAAGGGCAGCAGGATAAAAAGAGGACGGTCGTGGATGGGTCAAGCCGAGGACATTCTTCAACAGGTGTGTTCACTTGAGGACTTAGAACCTGGCGAGGAGTGGGTGCAAGTGCCAACAGACTTCTGCACATCCTTTTCAGTTTGCATCCAACTAGATAGAAAATGCAGACAAGAAAATCCGGCTGCTGTTGAGGCTGAAGTACAAGCGTTGATTTTCGAGAATTCGCTAGACAGTGACGCGGTCATCTACACAGATGGGTCGGTCATCCGACATGTGAGAAGCTCATGGGCCTTTACAGCTCGGGCCGGAGGGAGAATTGTGAAGGAGGACTCTGGTGCTTTCACTGAAACCACAAGTAGCCTGACCATGGAAGTCATGGCAGTAAGTAAAGCAATAACATGGCTCGAGACACAGACATTCACTAGGGCTTGTTTCCTTAGCGACTCAATGAACATGATCAAGAGGATAGAGGAGGGGTCGATCCGAAGAGAATGGTTGCTGCCTCTGAAGCGGTCTCGGCTGGCAAAGATTAGTTTCATCTTCGTGCCAGGGCATGCGGGAGTACAAGGAAATGAGCGGGCTGACAAGCTCGCAGGTGAGGCTACTGTTGAGGGCGGACGCGCCATGGACCAGGCTGACATTCTGAATGCTCTACGAGAAGTGAGACTTTTGCAAGAACCAAGTGATGACTGTGAATCTACAACAATGGCCAGACTGCGAGAGCAGCAAATTAAAAGAGGGGTGGCCAAACAAGAACACTACGCAGGAAGCCAAAGAAGATTGATAAACCAACACAGAACTGGCGTCGTTAGCCGCTACACGCTGCGGGATTTGCTGAGGAGGGGATCCGAGCACTTATGGACTGAATGGTCCGATGTGCAACGAGGATGATCTGTCGACTAACTAACTAACTTAATCCAATTATGGAAAACAATTGTCAATGTTTTATCATCAGAAACATAATCCAATAAAGGTAAGTCACTGAAGTTCAGATATGTCCCGTTTTGGAAGGGAGTATAGTCCACCACTGAATACACATCATCACTGTATCTCATCTCATCTCATCTCATCATGTTCCTCTTGTACCTTGCGGTGTCGAGGTGAAGTATAAACTTCGTGAGAGTGCCCGGTTATGGGCTTCGTATATCGACATTCCCATGGATTCTGTTATTCCCTCCGTCCAGCGTTTACGTGGTCGGCCTCTTCCTCTGTTTCCATCTGGTCTGTACGTCATTGCCTGTTGTGGCATGCTGTTGACTGGTAGCCTACTTGCATGGCCAAACCATTTGACTTGCTGCTTTCTAATAAAATCTAGAGCAGCTTTAACCCCCACTTTAGTCCTGATTTCTTCATTTCTGATCTTATCTCTTCTTGATACGTTGAGTATTCTTCTCAGGAACCTCATTTCTGTTGTTGTGATTTTTCTTTTCTCTTTTTCTGTCATTGTCCAGGTTTGGCATTGGTAGCACAGAGTTGGTAGGAAGATTGTGTTGTAAAGTGCTTTCTTAGTAGTTATTGATACATGTTTGTTCTTTAGTATTGGTGCCATTTGTCCAATGAGTTGATTTGCCTTATTGCACCTATTTTCGATCTCGTCTTCTGATCTGCCATTTGATGATATTATACTTCCTAGGTACTTGAAGCTCTTTACTTGTTTCAAGGGATGTTCGTTTAGGTGAATTGTTGCTGTTTGTTCTTCTTTAGTTATAGTCATTACCTCTGTTTTGCTTGTGCTAATTTTCATGTTATGTTCCCTACACATTTCGTTTAGACTATTCATGTGGTCTTGTAATTCAGCTTCTGATTTTGCTATTAGTGCTTGGTCGTCCGCAAACAGGAGTTCTCTAATGGTTAGATTTGCAGATGGTTCTTCTTCTGTGTTCTCGTCATGCGGTATTCTTGCTGTCTCTGCTTGGCTGGTTTCTTTACATATGTTGTCTATATATGTTATGAACAAGAGAGGGGACAGGACACAACCTTGTCGTACTCCAGATCTTATGGTGAAGGGTTCTGAGTGTCCTCCAGTTGCTCTCACTATGCATTCACTGTTGTCGTATAAACTTCTACATAGGTTTGTTAGATGTGTGCTCACTCCATATTGTTTAAGGATTTCCCACAGCTTGTTTCTATCTACCCTATCAAATGCCTTTTCTTGGTCAACAAAGGCTAAGTAGAGTGTTTCATTGAATTCAATTGATTTTTCTATAAGTTGTCTAAGAGCAAAAATGGCGTCTGTGCATCCTTTGTTTTTCCTAAATCCAAGCTGCGTTTCGCTTAGCTGGGGTTCTAAAGTAGTTCGTAATCTTTTTTCAAGAATTTTGCAAAATATTTTCCCAGTATGACTCAACAGTGAAATGCCTCTGTATTGTGTGCACTTCTTAGTTTTTCTACGAGCAGCATCACTGTATATGAATGTCTATTTCTATGTTAAATGTTCTCGTGTTCTTCAATGTTTCTTTTAGGTGATTACCTAATTGCACTATATTTTAGCCTATTTGCTCTGCTTGAATAAAGGTCTTTCACTGAATTTCACCAAAACCTATGTCTTGCCATTCGTTATGTCACCCCCTCTTATTGACTGTTTAGGTTGAATTGGCTATAGTGACATATTTTCACTGCACCTGTGAAGTGACTGATTAAAGTGACAGTTCTTTCCTTTATTATCAACACGGCTTTCTCTGTACAAGAGATGTACTGGTTTATCTTCTTTGATATGTCAGGCTGTGTAGTGGAACCTGGGTAATAAACATTAAATCAGATGATTTAAGTCTGCTTCATATTACTGTTTATGTGATTGTCTTTCTCCAGCCGTAATGACCAGCTTCCGAAAGAATACTCTGACATAAACAGCAGAATTCACTAAAGTCTAAACTATTCACTAAATAGAAAGCAATAGTAAACCCTAAGCACAAACACATATTTCCCTATGCTAATATTACTCTAATATTAGTGTTACCTTATATATATAGAATTAATGTAAGTCCTCGAATCGAAATTTATCCGCACATAAGCACTCTATCCCATTATAAGGGAGGATATTTCTTTTCATTTACAGGACACATAAATCCAGCTTTCCGTCCAGTTTGGTAGCACACTAAATACAAAACCACTTTTCTACCAATTTATACTCAGTGTCCAATCCTTCGTTGTTTGTTTGATCTACAATCAAATTTGCCGTAAGTCCCCACCTCAAACGTCTGTGAATTCACGTATTGTTAATTGCTCGTTCCTTTCTGTTCCTCCGTTCATCGCTCGTCGCACTTCAAAGAGATCTATTCTTTGATCACCGTCTTTCTGTTCCCCGTTCTTCTGTCCGTTCGTTTTCCCGTCGGCCGATACGAGCGGCAGCCACTGACCTCGGCGAGCACCTGTCCCTGATAATCGGTCAATAACCTTCCATTTATCCTTCTCTCAGATTGAACGACTCGATTGTTAACCCTTCTCCGATATTGCCATTAATGTTACATTTAATTTTATCTGGGAATCACTAAACTATCATCATTCTGTGACATCTGGCAAGAATGAGGCAGCGAGGAGTTACGAGGGGATCTGGCCGACGCTCGACGCTCAGGGGAAAGGCGAGACGGACATATAATCAGATTGCTACTGGTATATTGGTGTTGGAACTCTTCGCTGGCTGCTGAGGATGGGGACGGAGCACTTATTGGAATGCCCAGAATGCTGTGATGTCGGTTCCTAAATCAATCAATCAGTCAATCAATCAAGCGACTTTTTATACTTATATAGTGATTTCTTACCGCGTTTATGCCCACTTTATCAGTGTGAAAACTTATAGAGCAGAATGAAAGAGGCTGCAGACGTGTACAGTGGACAACAGATCATGATACGATTATTTGAAACACCCGGTATCAATAACACCCAAGGTGATTCATTCAATCAGGTTCCGTCTCCACAGTGAAGGTTGGCTGCAATGGATCTCCAATATTGTCTGTCTCTCGCCCTGACTGTACATTCTGTCAGATTGATATTCATCCATCTCTTGATGTTATCTTTCCACTTGTATCGTTGTTACCTCTTGCCCTCCAGTATGGTTTTAAATGAGTATTATTCTTGTCCATCCATCCATCATGTTCCATGCCGGTAAGCGTGGGCGGTCCTCATTCGCCATTTCACTCGATCACCAGAGTCGTGGATCAGCTCAGTGTTCTTGTCTTGACCATGCCACATGGTCAAGCCATCCAAGTATTTACTTCTTTGTCTTCCCCATGTTCTCTTCCCCTCGATCTTGCCAGTTGTCACCAAGTTATATTTATTTCTTCTCATAACATGTCCAAAAAATGTTGACTGTCTACGTCTAATTTCTCTAATCAGTTTACGATTTTCACTTGTTTGTAGGACCGTTGTAGGACTTGGTCGTTGGTTTTTCAGTCTCCTAAGAAATCACATTTCCATAGGCATCAAATGTTTTTTTCAGCTTGACTGCTCATTGTCCAAGCTTCACATCTATACAAAAGCACAGGCTCTATGTAGCACCTCAACATTCTTTTTCTCGTAGCAATTGACATCTTTTTATTGGTCAGTATGTTTTTCAGCTTGCAAAAGGCTATCTTCGCCATGGCAATTCTTGTTCTAGCCTCTTCAAGGTATCTCCCATCAGATGTTATGACTGTTCCAAGATAATTGGCCCGACTCACTTGTTCAAGAATATACCCATTTACCTGTATTTTTTCCCCGCATATCCTTTTACGGGACATTGCAGCCAACACCAGCATTTTTCAGCTACTGTTGATGTCTTGGCAAGTTTTTACGTTCAGTAGTTTGCCATTGCTTTCTGAACGACCGGCTCTCATACCCCCGTAAGTAACCAACGCGACGCGATCCGCTGCCGAATCTCGCGCAGCTGTGTTTCGTACGAGAGTATATAGGATTACGAACAACGTCCTTAACCCCTAAGCCAGGGAGGGACGGCACCTGTATATTACTTTGTGGTATTTGACTATTTCGTTCTTCCTAGTGACAACCATAATCTGTGTCTTCTTACAATTTAATTCTAACCCTAGTTGCTCACTGTACAACAACCGGATCTACCAATTGTTGCAGATCCTGCGCATTGTCTGCAATAAATACTGTATCATCTGCAAATCTAATGTTATTGATGTTTCGTCCTCTAATGATGATTCCTTTCATATCTTATACGTTTCTGAAAATATTTTCACCATACAGGGAAAAACAGATCTGGAGACATTATATTTATACATCCCTGTCTCACACCTCTTTTAATAGGCCGATGTTGACCTACTTCATTATCAATTCTGATGGCAACTTGTTCTTTCCAATATATGTTATTTTACAAGTCTAAGGTTTTCCCATCAATTTGTAGATCTGCAAGCATCTTTATAATGTTGACATGTCTTACTCTATCGAAAGCTTTTGTGTAACAATAAAGCAAAGACGTATATCTTTATTTACTTCAATAGAACGTTTAATTGTACTGTTCTCAGCATGTACACAGCATTTACTGTACCCATACATTCTACAAACCCATATTGTTCTTCTCCTATTTCGGGTTGCATTTTCTTCCCAAACTCTTTGCATGATAATTCTTAGCAAAATCTTCGTGATGTGGCTCATTATACTAATTGTTCTATGTTGATCACATTCCAAGGCTCCTGATTTCTTTGAAATTGCAACAAATACAGAATTATATAATTAATGAGGTATATCTCCAGTATCATATATTGTGTTCAGCGGTCTCGTGACTTGATATTTTCCATATTCTTCTAATGCAGTGGTTCTCAACCTTTTTTGGCCCGTGCCCCCCTTCATCATATTTTTAGGACGTCATTCCCCCCCCCCCCTCACCATATTTTTAGAACGTCATTCCCCCCTTTCGTATTTCCTCCCTAAAAATTTCCCCCTACCCTTACACAGTATACGTAATAATTAAAGCTAAATTTAATAGCACATACTAAAACAAATCTAGACATCTACATAAAACGTGATTTGCGGATCTACTTACGTTATAAAATGAATTTCAGAAGGGTGATACATACAGAACCGTAAAGTATGAAGGGAAAAACAATATCAAGTAATCAGTTCTTGTATTAACGCAATCTAGAAATAATCTTAATCCCCTCCCCCCTGGAAACCCTAAAATCCCCCCCCCCCCGGGGGAATTCCCCACCGGTTGAGAACCACTGTTCTTATGCTTTAATCATTTCTGTTGTGATGTTATCTGAACCCTGGGTCTTGCCAGTTATCATATGGTTAAGAACATTCTGAACCTCCATCTTCAAAAGTGATGGTTCTTCATTATTATTTCGAATATCATACGGCTCTTCTCTGTTATCACCATAAAGGTTTTTCACATAACCTGACCATACATGTAAAATCTGATCATTTTCTTTTATGATTTTTCCAACTTTTGTTTTTAGGCAGCCTGCTTATGTACGTGTTCTTTTATTAGTAAGCTCTTGGATTCGTTTGTGCAGTCATTTGGTATTTTTACTGCTGTGTTTTGTTTATCAATTTCCAAGCAATCTGTCTCAAGCCATGATGTCTTCCCCCCCCCCCCCCCCCATCATATAATGTTTTGACTTTTTTGTGAATTTCTTCATTTTTTGGCAGGATTATTTTTGTTGTGTTTTCTTGTTTCCATTAGTTGTAACATTTCTTCACTCATCCATTTCTTATGATCCACTTTCTTTAATTTCTTTTAACGTGGCCGAAATATTTCACTTACCTCTTTGTTATTTCTTTCATCAAATCTATTTTCATTTCCAGTGTTTTCCTAGAACCTCTGTATTTGATTGTTTTTGTTTCATGAAATACGACATATTCTTCTGTATATCTACATCTCCAGGGTCTCTGTTCGACTTTCCATTTGCTTGTTCAATGCCCAGGCTTCCGCGCCATACAGCAGTGTTGAATGTACGTAACATTTGACAATTATCATTTTTAATGCGTTATTATTATCTTTGGATGTTAATACTGATTTCATGCTGCTGAAAGCATTTTTGGCCATTCCTATTCTCTTTTTTAATTTCTATTTCACTTCTGCCATCATCTGTTATTACATGCCCAAGATAGGAGAAACTTGTATTACTTGTAACTTGTTTTAGTATCTCGCCGTTTAGTGTGATGTTTATTGATGACCCTTTCTTTCCACTGCTAATTATCATAGTTTTTTTTTTTTTTTTTTAATGTTAATATCTAAGCCGCTTTCTGCACTATGCCTTTTTACTTGTTCCACTAGGTTTTGTAGCTCTTGTCTGCATTCTGCTAGTAACACGGTATCGTCTGCATACCTAAGATTGTTTATTATACTTAAATTGTTGTTAAGTCCAGACAGGTCGACTTGTTTAAAAATTCCTGCTATGTATAGGTTAAAGAGGCTTGAGGACAACACACATCCATGTCGTACTCCTCTTTTAATCTCTATGGGCGACGAATGATCATTTCCGCATCTAATTGACGCCACTTGTTCCCAGTACAATTTACTATTAAGTCTGATGTCCTTAGTAGTATATAGATACAAGAGCCGCTCCTTTTGTGGTGGATATCGATATTCTACCACAAAGGGCGATAACTCCTTGGTTTGTAAGTAGTCTAGTGGTAGTCAAGTGACCCCCTGTAATTATAGGTACGTCTAGTATACGACATTTAACATAAAACAGCCAAAATAACAAACGATTCAAGTAAGGTATATAATAATTTTAATAAAACTTATATAGACAAACAATACAATGCATATTGAACAATTAAATAAGTAGTGGTATGGTCGATAAATTATCAGATTGTACCTGTCTATTTATATACAAATATGACAGGGAAGCCCGATGTTGTTGATAAGTATACACAGCAGTCTTGTGTCTTGAATCCGATATTGGTCCCCCCCCCCCCACCCGCCTCTTGGGTAGTGAGTACTTCCAAAAAAGTGTCCTTGTTTAGATGAGTGTTGTGTTGTTTGGTCAGACCTTTGGTACTAATTTTATCATAATCTCCGACACAAATATACACCTTGCTGCATAACAACACCATCCCCTCCCCTCCGTATTCTAATTTAAAAAGCCCTGGGGTTTACTTTCATATGCTTTGATATCCACAGTCCTAACAGGTAGTGGTACTAGGGGTAGTTCTATGAACAGGGCAGACTTCAGACGGGAACCACTGATTGTAGACTCTATCGTATTCTTCTCGTAGGTGTGGTCTAACCACCTCAGAGAGTGAATAAGCTCTAAGGGCCAAATAGAGAGAGAGAGAGAGAGAGTCAGTGTCCATCTCAGTGAGTTGGTAGTCTTCTTTAGAGACAAATTTGTCGAGAAACTCGTAATAGAAAGCTAGTATGCGCAACTTGGCATACTGGTAGACAAAGAAGCCAATCTGTAGAGGTAGATACCAGACAGTTTTCTTCTTTAGTGTTTCTACTTCGAAGAGATCATCTGTAATAGCAGTCATGCTTTTGAACCTGGGGTTATTGACTAGTTTGGTAGTGTCTTTTCCCTGGCAGTAGGAGACGTCAGTATGTTTGGCTTTATTGGTTAGTATTTTCCCATAAGCGGCGTTACCTAACAATTTCATAGTGTCGGCTGTAATAGACTCAGTTGGATTTTTGTCCCCTTGGTGTGGGCATTAGAGACTGTTTCCCCGAATTGTTTAAAACAACTAACCGGTCGATACTCTATTGTCTGGTAGATGTGGGTAACTACCAACCCATGAGCTAGATACCATTTTAAAAGAGGGTGCCATATGCCTGGATCAGGCTATAGATTGTAAGACACAATTTGCACGGCATTAGTTAAAGAGGAATAGAAAATGTGCAAGACGTTTTGGTGCAAGCACGAAAACGTCACGAAAAAGGCAGTTGGACACGGTTTCTTGTCACTACGGCACGGCTAATATTATGCCGCCTTTTCTTTAAAATAGTGTGTGTAGGTTGTCAGGTATGTTTGGAGCTTTATGTGGAGCGACTGTTTTGTTTCCAAAATCGTCGTATTAAAGTAGACTGTGAAAAAACTATCGTCTTGTGAAGGTTGGTTGCAGTGGCCGCTTTTTGATTTTCATTTAACAAACAAGGAGGATTAGACAACATATGTATAGTAAACGTTCTCGCTCCTTGGCATATGGGCTGCGCAGTGGTAATTATGAACCCGTTATTGTATTATTGACTTATATTGGAGTTGTAAACGATTTATCATTCAATAGATCGAGCCGAATACAAGTGAAGGCCAAGGTCGCATAAAGATTTTTATCATGACGTCATTATATATCATTTACTCTAGGTGGAATAATCCGGAATTTTTTTTTTTTGAGGGTGGGTAAGCGGGTAAAACCAAGTATTTAGTTGTTAGAATTGTTGTAATAATTGTACATATAATAGAGGGGGAAAAATGATACATCATATTTTTTTTTCTGGGAGGGGGCATTATGCCACATGACGGCACGCGCCACCAAATATAAATAAGGAGAAAATAGGATTTTTCCCATACAGTCACAAAAGTGGACGGCAATAAGAGAAACCAAGGAGAATGTGGACAACGTCAGAAGACGGCAACGGGAGACGCTGTGAGTTTGTGATTCCGAAAGGACGTGTCTTCGGAAGGCTCTGTGTGAGGGTGACACCTGGATGCGGTGATTTCGGGATGAAGCAGCTGGGAGTCCGGAGAGGAATTTGTTGAGGACGATCCAACAGTGGAAAGACCGGGAATAGAAATCTAGATTTTTTATCCAAGTGTCTGAACGGAGGAATGCATGATTAGGCTTCAAGGGCAACGTAGCGGACTGGGAGCTCATCGGTAGATATTATTTAAGTGAGCGCCGACCCTGTCTATAGGGGTCAGCTTACATATCTGCGAGGGATTGTCCTTTTTTGTCTGCGGCAGATTAAACTTCTGAAAACGTTCGCACGACTTGAATATGCCATTTTTCATGTTCCGGTTCAGGTGAGGAAGAACATGTTTGTTGTTCCGATGTTTTGTTGACGAGTTCGCTTAGAATACCTTGAGTGTCCAGTCGCATTTGATTTGGCCGGCAAGGCACCTAGAGGCAGAGGGGTGGCTAATAAAATATTCTTTCCGAAATAACTACCAATAATAGTCCATCCTGGGGTAGTCAGTAGTTTATTTTTTATGGCGTATTCTTTCATAAATTCGCCAATGTCGTCTCTCGACACTTCTGTGTTCTTGAAAATAGGGGGCATCTCGGACAAGGACTCTTGTAAATCAGCCGGAGTCACAATATCGCATTCAACCAACCCGAAAAATGTATAGCTTTTTACAGCCTCGAGGATCTGTTTTTCACTCAAAGAACCCCAAGGAAGTTGTGAGGGTGGAAACTTCTCTTTCAGGAAACACTTGATTGCTGTGCTTGACCCCTTTAATCTCTGCCACTCACACTCCCAAATAACCTTAACTGTCACCCCAACAGATTTCTGTAGACACTCGTGAATCTCACACGTATTCTGGTCTAGTTTTTCTAGTTGTTTCTCATTAACGGGATTAATCGTTTTCCCAGCAGTTAGACGGCAAGATTGGTGCCCATGGAATAAACACTCATGGAATTGGTAAGCTGTCTTATTCTTTTTATCCCACCCATCTACTCGAATATGCCGATCGCCGAGTTGCATCTCATGACTATTGAATTAGGTTTTTAAATGTATGTTGTTATTATGTGACACCCAGGTTAACCACTCTCGACTCCGACGTGTGTTTTTGTGTAATATGTGATCTAAAACCATCCTCTCTCCTTCGACATATGGGGAAGTCTGTTGGCATATCTTTCATCAGAGACCAAAGGTATAAGGCATTCGCATCAAAGCGGTTAATACTTTTTACCAGCTTATTACCCCTGATACGGGTCTGGTGGGCTTTGTGATAATGAAATATAATACTCGGCCCACTCACCACGTTATCTCGTAACAACTTGTGCAACTTCTCCTCCTTCTTTGAACACAAAACAAAGGAAACATCTTTATTCATGGTGTTGAATAGGTAATGTAAAGTAATACCGGGGACAGAGATGGCCTGCTTACACATGTCTATATTTAACTCAGCATAAAAGGCTACTCGTTTTTCCAGTGCTTTTAGAAACGGAGCCACGTCTTTGATGTTGTACCAAATTAGAAAATCCCGCAAAGTAGTCATCTTATTGTCCGGTCCACGCTTTTTGACAAACGGCGTATTCTGCCTCGGAAATGTTATGGTTTTTAAGTTTTGAGAAAAAAGCTGCATGCTGTGGTAGGACTGTCTCATTTAACTTTCCCAGATCAGTCAGATAGTCATAGCACAGAAAGCCTTTCATCTCCTCTATGGCAAAAGAGGCCAGATATTGAGAGTAACTTACCCCCGGAACCAGAAAGTTGGAGACGTCGAGGAATTTTAACATTTCTGTCGCTATGCACATGAAATTATTATTTCTTTTGACAATAAACTTGAAAGGAATAGCCTCTGGATCAAGGAAATACTGTATTAAATAAGATTTAATCAGGTTTATGTCATACTTTCCACTATTCAACCCAAACAGAGGTAACACGTTCAGAAAGGATTTGAGCCTTTCACTTAATTATGGGTGGTCACCTAATTGCGCAAAGACTGACTCAAACTTTTTGAGTAACAACTCATATGACTTAGATATTTCATGGAGATAGTGCAACATTTCATTTACGAGGACCTGTGGATCACCTGTGGTGATGAAACATTTAGGGGTGTCCAACCCAGGGACATTAGAGGTGACCGCACACGAAATGGGGACGTGTCTGGCAATGAATTTTGTCAACTTTGAGTTAGCTGGTAAATTTGCATTAGAGAAAAAAGATTCCAATAAAAAGATGTCATTTTCAATGAGAAAAAGAGTGTTGAGGTGCTGCATAGAACATATACTTTTGTATGGATGTGAAGAGTGGACAATGAGCAGACAAGCTGAGAAACATCTGATGGCTGTGGAATTGTGGTTTCTGAGGAAAATGCAAAGAATACCATGAGCAGAAAGAAAAAGCAATGATCAACCAATGGTCCTAAAAGAAACAAATGAAATTCATAAATGATTAGAGAAATTAGACATAGACAGTCAAAATTATTTGGTCATGTTATGAGAAGAAATAAATTGGAGAATTTGGTGACTTCTTCTTCTTCTGCTGCTTTTGTTCGCTAGAAATATGTCTATATGCAATGTTACCTCTCGTATGAATTTAACTTTTTTTTTTTTTAGTTCACTCAGTGGTCTATAGAGTTTATCTTCCACTGTCATCTTTCTAGACCAGATGGTTTGCCTAGATATGTTGTATTTTGGGCAGTCTTGGAGTATGTGCACTGCTGTCTGCGACGCCAATCCACATGTGCACATGGCTGATCACCAATCTTGAATTGTGTATACATGTGGTTGCGTAATCTATTGTGTCCTGTTCTGAGGCGCAGAATAATGACTTGTTCTTGTCTGTCCATAATTTGGTAGTCGTCTTAATTAAGGCTTGGTGGCTTTCTGACTAATCTGATCATTCTTTTCTTTTGGTGGTATGTAATAGGTACAACAGGCTGTTCTTCTTTTGATCCTTCCTTAGCTAATCGATCAGCTCTCTCATTTCCAGGTACCCCACAGTGGTATGGTATCCACTGTATGGTGACCTTATGCTGGCTGCTGAGTTCAGAAAGTAGTGTTATTAGTTCTGGCAATTTCTCAGACAGAAGTGCATCGAGTACTGATTTTGCATCTATCAATACCACCACAGGTTGTGTACCATGGCTGTTATTTAGTAATTTCTCTGTTGCTATCTTCATTATCTTTACCCTGGCTTTTCTGTTGTGCAAGTATGCTTTCGCCCATTTGTACATTCTTCCATTGACTTTAGTTTCTCGGTTTCTTCATCAGACCTTCTTTCCAGACTTTGTCAAAGGCTTTTTTTTTATTCAGATCTATCCATGCCACAAGCGCCAGCTTCTTCTCTTGGAATGCATCCTCAATTTCTTGAGAGAGGTAGGTTGTCTGATCTTCCGTAGAATAGCACTGCCTAAAGCCAGCCTGCTGTGACACAAGGATGTTTTCACTTTCAATGTACCACTGCAGTCTGTGATTGATGATGTGCTCCATCGTTTTGCAGAGACAGCTGGCGAGGCTAAATGGTCTGTAGCTGGAGGCAATGGAATTATCTTTCCCTGATTTTAAGAGAGATATCATGATTGCTTCTCTCCAGGCTTGTGGAACGCTGCCTAAGGTCCAGCTATTATTGAAGATCTGCAACAGCTTTTCTTTGGCCTCTGTTCTTATGTTCATGATCATTTCATTGGAGATACCATCAGCTCCTGGTGACTTTCTAACTATCAGTTTTGATATGGTTAGCTCCAGTTCGCTAATTGTGATAGGTGCCTCCAGAACCTCATGTACTATTTCATTCTGTCCTGTATGTTGCCATTTCTCTCGAATCTCTTGTTGTTTCTCTGGAATAATTTCGATATTGTTATCTTGTGCAAATGAGTTTGCAAAATGTCAGCTGCTTGCTTTCCTAGTAAGATGTTTCCGTCTTTATGTAGTGCAATTTTTGAGTTTCTCCCTGTGCCATCATCGTAAAGTTATTTTATTAGTTTCCACAACTTCCTTGTGTCTCTTTCAAAGTTCACTGACTCTGTTTTCACCTGCCAGCTTTTCCATCTAGCTTGCAGCTTGGCCCTTTGAAATTTGGCTTTTGCGTGCTGGTATTTATTGTGGTGCTCTCTTCCATGTAAACTTCAATTTGGGAAGCAGTGATGTTATTTTGCACGAACCATGGGGTATTTATGCAAGGATTGGTGCTCACCCCAACATTCCTGGTATTGTGAAAAAGAAGATTAATCATGCTTCTATATATCTCAAGATCTCCATGTGCCAATATTTCTTCTTCATGATGACAGGCTGAGAAGAACCTTCTCTCATTGTCTTCCTCTATATCTTCTTCCATTAATCTTTCCAGCTGTTACAGTATGTTCGGTTTCTCTCTTCTCAAAATGTGGCCTAAAAGGCTGACTGCCTCTTTCTGATGTTTGCGATAAGCTGTCTTTGTCTTAGCTTCTTTCAAAACATTCAGACTATTCATTTGGGCTGTCCAGGTATTTTCAGCATTTTTCAGTTCATATTTTCAAAATATTACACTTGCTTAAATGATGATTCAAATTATTTTACTTTATGTTGTGTGACATCTGCAGTAAGTACCTGACGAGATGCAGTGAAATGTGCCAGGCAATAAATCGTACTATATATGGTTTGTGTCTTCGTTATTCAAATACACTTGTTTTGCCAGAAGCGGTGCTCTGGTGCAGCGGTTATGTAGTTACGATGAAAATGGCACCAGAGAACGGTCGAAGAGTGTTCGATACCTGCACTCACCATTTTCTATGGGAGGGAAAGACTGGCCACCTAGTCCACTGTGCTCTCAGGCCTAAAAAAATGTGATGGTCTTAAAACACTTCACATACCTACAGCACATTCAGAAACTGCCAGAGCATGTAAATTTGGACAGGACATAGAACAGAAACTAATATGTATTTTTCATATCAACAAGGTAATGTTTGCTTAAAAATTAATTACAAATAAAATTTCAGGTGCAAAATAAGAATTCAGATACATTCCACACACAATAAGAACAATTATGTTCCAGTCAATATTTTATAAAGGTATTCAACCATTATAGTTTGTAGAGGTTTTCTTTAGTCACCTGCAAGTTAAAGGGTATTTTTTGGTCATGTGTACTTCTCTTTCTTTATGACATGAACGATGTTATGCCTTTGGTCATTTCAGCACAAAGTGAAAGATGTCCCACTTTGTATTCTCGGAGTCAACGTTAATTCCTCCATTAATTTTACTGTTGCAATTATCTTAGACCTACTACTATCATTTTCGTCAGACTGATGTTTGCCTCGCTAGTCAATCTTCATTACTCCTAGAACAGAATCCCAACACTGTCTGTTGTCTACTGCCTATAGTACCTTGTGGTGTAGGACAGGAGAAGAAGGGGGGGGGGGGGGAGGTCTTGAGCCTGAGGAATTAAGGCCGCCTGTCTAGTACTGCCACCACAAACTGTGCAGGTTAGGGTTTTCCTTCTGCCACCGACATAAAAACATCCACACCTTACCGAGAATTCAAATACGGGTCTCCCAAAGGAGAACTCTACATTCTAGGCACTCCGTAGCCACTCCTCAATATTCAACACTAACTGTATACAGTTGAAATCAATATTCAACACTAACTGTATACAGTTGAAATCAATATTCAACACTAACTGTATACAATTGAAATCAATATTGCTGTTACCATCAAAGGTTGAAAAACAGGCCAATATTATTGGCTAATGCACTTCTGTGAAATTACAAAAAACAATTTAATCAACTCTCAGCATTTATAAAGTTCAAATATGGTCGTATATGATATATCCTACACACTGTCATGCAAACAACCAAAACAGAAAAACTGGCGAGTCAGAGTAATTTTCATTGGCACCTTGCCATCTTTACACACGGGCATCCAATCTCATTACACAGAGACTAGGGGAAATTGTATTACTAGAAGTCCATGTGAAAAAATCCCGGTCCTCACCGGGGCTTGAACCCGGGGCCTCCAACACTCGAGGCGGACACCATACCTCGAGACCATGCAGCCTCCTTGTACAGTGTTATGATGTTTGAATCTTTGAAATCCTGAGAGAGTAATTATAATACAATGCATTGTGGGTCACAGAATACAATTTACAAGCCGGAGTCACTTCAGCCTGTAACAGGAGCAGCAGCAGAAGATAATGAATGAGATGGTTGATTTCTCTCACTCAGTTCATCGATGTAGGCTTGAAGCATTTGCTCCCTTTCATTACTAATATATGTAAGGGCAGTATACCTCTTGTCACTCTGTGGACATACACAAATCAATAATAAGATTGCAATCATAGTAACAGTGTTCTGTCAGTTTTTGCAAGTAATTTTTTCACACTGAAATGCCTTCTTCTCTTCTTGTCCAGTGTAGGATGTGTTTACTGTATCTTTCAATGAACACATGACATTTTATTTTCTGGCTTCATCTTCCCAGGTAGCATCATAAGACATTTCACTGTTATAATGTGTTGATGACATCTGCACCCACTTTATCACCAGGCCTTTATCTAGCCCATAAAAAGGAAGTCACGTGCATGACTTTCAGCCCTCAATGGGATGCTGGAGCAACACAAGGACTTTCCCTAACAACCACAGAGGTGTCCATTACCGCAGAGACAAAACAAGATGTGATTCCTGGTTCAACCCAAGGAAACATCACATCCTACACAGTCTCACTTCTTTTCACTCATGGTTTGGAAGTGGGCTGAGTGCTAGAGTCTTCATCACTTATGATTTCTGGTGACTGTGTCTCTCGGGGTCCATTAACTTGGAGGTCCAATGCTACCCATTGCAGTCATGCCTGATATTTATCTGTGGTGTATGATGAGGATGTATGGCAGAAGTCTTGGTTCTGTAGAACCAACACAGCAAGAAGGCATCCACAGCAAGATATGTGGTATTTTTTTGTACTCAAGACATTGGCATTAACTTCTCCTCATGCCTATGATGGAAACCACCACACCACTGATGTGTCTCAAGACCACCTCAAGGCAACCCATCAACAGTTCTCAAATTACTTGCAGCACAGCACCAATGAAATATATGTTTCCCGCATTATGTTTTTCTTTTAATTCCAGACACTCTGTCCTTCTTTCACTTCCATGCAGTATGTCCTTCTTTCAGTATGTGGCACAACGTTGTTCTCCTGGCAATATGTTTTTCTTTCAATTCTTAAGAGCTTGTTATTCCTTCAGTTTCTAGCAGGTTTTCTTCTTTCAGTGCACTGCAGAATTTCTTTAGTTATTTGCAGCTTGGTCTTGTTCCTGGAAATATGTTCTGTCACTTCATAAAAATATGTGAAGGTCACTACCATGCCAGTTTTCAACCATTTTAGTGCCAGTGAGAACTCTTGTTTAATGTATGTGTGCTTATTTTCAGGTAAAGCTTGTTTGTTAGTCATTTTGCAGGATATTGCCAAAACTTTGTTTGAATGAATAATTGTTAATTAGTAAAGTATAGTAACATAAAATAGTGGGAGAAGGGCAGAAGAAGAAGATATTAATAGTTATAATTTCATTTTACTCCCTTCCCCCCCCCCCCCCCCCCCCCCCCCCCCCTCCTCTCTCTCTCTCTCTCTCTCTCTCTCTGGCAAGTGTGTGCAAATGGCAATACAGAGGTTGAAGAGTGTTAGGAACATATGACACAACACCAGCAAATAATTCAAGTAACATCTTTCAGAACATGCATCTTTCAAGTGGCAACATACAGATGTGACCTATGGACCATTTCACAGTTATTAAGGAAGAAAACTGGGGCTACTGAACTTAAATACTACAGAATATTTGTATAATCTTGTCGACCAAGAAGAAGAAAAATAGTGACATTCTACGAGACATGAATATAGAATAAAATAAGCTTATTTATAGCATCATGTTTTCTTGTAAACCGAATAACTTGGATATAATAAATGTTATGGTGGCTTGAACTGAAGTGATAGATGGCATGGTTCCTGAGAGAATCAGTGGTTGATCAACAGGAAGATGATGGGAGCGATGTTGTGCAAAGGACCTGCTACATAGGGTGCCCTGTAAATTTATAAACATTCTTTGAGAACTGCTATTGTCAGAGCTTTGAGAAGAATGTCGAGGCTATCATGGACTAAGATTGAGGTTATCATAGACTAAGATTGAGGCTATCATAGTCTAAGATTGAGGCTATCATGGACTAAGATTGAGGTTATCATAGACTAAGATTGAGGTTATCATAGACTAAGATTGAGGTTATCATAGACTAAGATTGAGGCAACCATGGACTAAGATTGAGGTTATCATAGACTAAGATTGAGGCTATCAAGAACTAAAATTGAGGCTATTGTGGACTAAGATTGAGGCTATCATGGACTAAGATTGAGGCTATCAAGAACTAAAATTGAGGCTATCATAGACTAAGATTGAGGCAACCATGGACTAAGATTGAGGCTATCAAGAACTAAGATTGAGGCTATCAAGAACTAAAATTGAGGCTATTATGGACTAAGATTGAGGCTATCATAGACTAAGATTGAGGCTATCAAGAACTAAAATTGAGGCTATTGTGGACTAAGATTGAGGCTATCATGGACTAAGATTGAGGCTATCAAGAACTAAAATTGAGGCTATCATAGACTAAGATTGAGGCAACCATGGACTAAGATTGAGGCTATCATAGACTAAGATTGAGGCTATCAAGAACTAAAATTGAGGCTATTATGGACTAAGATTGAGGCTATTGTGGACTAAGATTGAGGCTATCAAGAACTAAAATTGAGGCTATCATGGACTAAGATTGAGGCTATCATGGACTAAGATTGAGGCTATTATGGACTAAGATTGAGGCTATTATGGACTAAAATTGAGGCTATCATGGACTAAGATTGAGGCTATTATGGACTAAAATTGAGGCTATCATGGACTAAGATTGAGGCTATTATGGACTAAGATTGAGGCTATCAAGAACTAAAATTGAGCCTATTATGGACTAAGATTGAGGCTATTATGGACTAAGATTGAGGCTATTGTGGACTAAGATTGAGGCTATCGTGGACTAAGATTGAGGCTATCAAGGACTAAGATTGAGGCTATCAAGGACTAAGATTGAGGCTATTGTGGACTAAGATTGAGGCTATCATGGACTAAGATTAAGGCTATTGTGGACTAAGATTGAGGCTATTGTGGACTAAGATTGAGGCTATCATGGACTAAGATTGAGGCTATTGTGGACTAAGATTGAGGCTATTGTGGACTAAGATTGAGGCTATCAAGGACTAAGATTGAGGCTATTGTGGACTAAGATTGAGGCTATTGTGGACTAAGATTGAGGCTATTATGGACTAAGATTGAGGCTATCATAGACTAAGATTGAGGCTATCAAGGACTAAGATTGAGGCTATTATGGACTAAGATTGAGGCTATCATAGACTAAGATTGAGGCTATCATGGACTAAGATTGAGGCTATTATGGACTAAGATTGAGGCTATTGTGGACTAAGATTGAGGCTATCAAGAACTAAAATTGAGGCTATTGTGGACTAAGATTGAGGCTATCAAGAACTAAAATTGAGGCTATTGTGGACTAAGATTGAGGCTATCAAGAACTAAAATTGAGGCTATTGTGGACTAAGATTGAGGCTATCATGGACTAAGATTGAGGCTATTGTGGACTAAGACTGAGGCTATCATGGACTAAGATTGAGGCTATTGTGGACTAAGATTGAGGCTATTGTGGACTAAGATTGAGGCTATCAAGGACTAAGATTGAGGCTATCATGGACTAAGATTGAGGCTATTGTGGACTAAGATTGAGGCTATCAAGAACTAAAATTGAGGCTATTGTGGACTAAAATTGAGGCTATTGTGGACTAAGATTGAGGCTATCATGGACTAAGATTGAGGCTATTGTGGACTAAGATTGAGGCTATTGTGGATTAAGATTGAGGCTATCAAGGACTAAGATTGAGGCTATTGTGGACTAAGATTGAGGCTATCAAGGACTAAGATTGAGGCTATCAAGAACTAAAATTGAGGCTATTGTGGACTAAGATTGAGGCTATTGTGGACTAAGATTGAGGCTATCAAGAACTAAAATTGAGGCTATCATAGACTAAGATTGAGGCAACCATGGACTAAGATTGAGGCTATCATAGACTAAGATTGAGGCTATCAAGAACTAAAATTGAGGCTATCATAGACTAAGATTGAGGCTATCATGGACTAAGATTGAGGCTATCAAGAACTAAAATTGAGGCTATTGTGGACTAAGATTGAGGCTATCAAGGACTAAGATTGAGGCTACCATGGACTAAGATTGAGGCTATCAAGGACTAAGATTGAGGCTACCATGGACTAAGATTGAGGCTATCATGGACTAAGATTGAGGCTATCATGGACTAAGATTGAGGCTATCATGGACTAAGATTGAGGCTATCAAGGATTAAGATTGAGGCTATCAAGAACTAAAATTGAGGCTATCATAGACTAAGATTGAGGCTATCATGGACTAAGATTGAGGCTATCAAGAACTAAAATTGAGGCTATTGTGGACTAAGATTGAGGCTATCAAGGACTAAGATTGAGGCTATCATGGACTAAGATTGAGGCTATCATGGACTAAGATTGAGGCTATCATGGACTAAGATTGAGGCTATCAAGGACTAAGATTGAGGCTATCATGGACTAAGATTGAGGCTATCATGGACTAAGATTGAGGCTACCATGGACTAAGATTGAGGCTATCATGGACTAAGATTGAGGCTATCATGGACTAAGATTGAGGCTACCATGGACTAAGATTGAGGCTATCATGGACTAAGATTGAGGCTATCATGGACTAAGATTGAGGCTACCATGGACTAAGATTGAGGCTATCATGGACTAAGATTGAGGCTATCAAGGACTAAGATTGAGGCTATCATGGACTAAGATTGAGGCTATCAAGGACTAAGATTGAGGCTATCAAGGACTAAGATTGAGGCTATCATGGACTAAGATTGAGGCTATCATGGACTAAGATTGAGGCTACCATGGATTAAGATTGAGGCTATCATGGACTAAGATTGATGCTATCATGGGACTAAGATTGAGGCTATCATGGATTAAGATTGAGGCTATCACCTACCTTCCTGCCTCTGCCCCACCCCTCCTTCTTTCAATGTACTACTTCCATTAAAGTACCTGGGATGCTCACTGAACCGTTACACCCACCACCCCATCATCATCCTAGATCCCACTCCCTAGGTTGTGTATAAAAGAAGACAAGTGACAATCGGGGCTACACACAGCTCGGAATTCCGAGGTAAGTAGGAAAATTTTTTCCAATTTTCATTTTCTCTTCATAGCTTTCATTTTTTCATTCTTCTCATCCTGTCATCACGTCCTAATGTAGTCACCGGAGATCTTCTCCATGACCATATGTTGAGTTTTGTACATGTGTTTGTTTGCTGTTGAAGGCTAGTCGCCGCAACGATATGTATGTGTCGTAATTCTGTTATGTAATGCTGCACTACTTTGTGTCATTTTATAGTTTAACCCTACCAGACCTGAGGCCCTGAACCTAACTGTCCCCTATACCTGGGTTCCTGAGTATTAAAGAGAAAAAACCAACATGATGTAGAAAAATATTACATGCAAACAAGCGGTTAGAATAAGATGTAACTTGGAGACATTGTAGAAAATAGGTCTACCTTTCATCTAGCGCCGAGATTCCAACTTCGTGTGCCAATCCAGTCTGAATAAACCAAAGTATCGATCACATGTTGGACTGTGAAAAGCCTAGACCTACTTCGCTTTCCTGTTGAAGTGCTTGGTTCATCAGCCGCTTCATTATGAATTTTAATAAATTTTTCGCATTAATCCACACAAAGTCAATTCAAACCTATGGGGGCAGACATTTGCAATGGCTAAACATGAGTTCTGACCACGATTGGTTGGTTATTTTTAGTTTGTGACGCATTTTTTCCACATACTAGGGAAAATACCGAAACTTAGGTCCAGCGGTATAGCGGCAGATTTGGAAATTACCGAAAATCGGTGCAGCGGTCTGGTAGGGTTAAGAAAACAACCAAACGCTAAGAGCTGCAGGTGTTGCTAGATCATTTATCAAAATCTGAAGAGAATGAATCCTGAAATTTATGGGACATATCAACGGAAGAGGTAGAATCGAGGCCTCAGTCTTTCATGAGACAATACTAAGCCAGAGAGGCAGGGGTAGAGAGAGAAAGATGTATGTGTACAGTTGAGATCATTGAGCAACAAACAACAGTACAAGCAACATTAACTTCATCAAAATGTCAGACAACAATGAGGATGGTAGAATCATGGCTGCCGATGTCTGCTCTAGACTAGAAACCTGATGAATGGTGTTCTTACAAATGTAAAATATCTGCAGGTCTTGTAAAGGAGTTATTACATGAAGATTTCAAATGTGACCAGTTACCTAATCTGATATTCTCTCCATTTTCTACTTATAGCAGGATAATATATACATACAATAGACTTCACTGAAGTCTTTGTTGCACAACACTCACCTTTATTAAATATTCAATTTCGTCCAAAGTAACGATTCCCTGCTGCAGTTTTGTTTTGGTTCTGAAAAGATGGAACAGAACAAATCTTTCAAATGGAAGATGATTTCACTCAACTTTCATAAGGGCCTGTTTGAAATGGGCTATGAAGTGTCTCCTTCTTCTTTGTAAACTTTCAGATATCAACCTGAATATATTTACAGAAAGCAACAGTTAACTTGAGCTTGTAGACATCTCCATAGAGTTTGTCCTCACATGGAGTGGGTGTAGATCAAAGTTATTTTATCTAATCTGCATATGTTTGACACTCTTGCAGCAAATGTTCAGTTACGAGGGGAAGTCAATAAGGAAGCCACAAATGGCTTCAGAAAAATAACTAAATATGATAAATTGAAACCAGTTTATTTTTATACATACATTGTTCCTTTATTTCTCAATATAATTTCCTCCAACATTGATGCACTTATCCAATCGTTTTATCAGTCCACCCAAACCCGCTGCATTGAACTGCGTACTCTGTTTTCTAAACCATGTTTTCACTTCACATTCAACTTCGGCGACATTCGCGAAATATCTCCTGCCAAGGTGGGTTTTCAGTGTTTATGCTAACAAATGTTTGTCCCGTAAAGCGGTGCATTGCTGGATAGAAAAAGGTACGAGGGTGAGTCAATAAGTAAGTCACACAGTTCTGTGGGATGGCAGGTAAATGAAAACAAAGCACCCAGTTCAATGCAATGGGTTTGGGAGGACTGATAAAACGATGGGATAAGTACATCAATGTTGGTGGAAATTATGTTGAGAAATAAAGGGACAATATATGTATAAAAATAAACTGGTTTAAAGTTGTTATCATATTTAGTTATTTTTCTACAGACATTTGTGGCTTACTTATTAACTTACCCTTGTACATTCATCAGTTTCTCCTATGTTAAGATTATTGAACAAGTGGTATTTCAGCATACTACATAATGTGCATTTGCAGATAGCTACTTATTCACTCCTTTCGAGCTGGTAATATGCATCATCTTTCTTGTGGTCTGGATGCTCAGATTACCGAGTAGTTCCTTAAGTGTTTCTTATAAATCTCTTGGTCTCATTAGGCTGTGTAGTCTTCCACCTTCCTTTTCCAATCTGTCAGCCTCTCCATTTCAGGTATGTTACAATGTGACAGGGTCCACTATATCACACAGTCCATGGAATGCAGCTCTTTGGTTTGCTAGTTCTGTTTCTGCTCTTCAGTATTGAGGCAGCTGACTTCACATCTGTGAATAGAGCTATTTATTTCTCTTATTTTTCTCTGTCAACAGCAATTCTGCTGAAGTTTCCAAGGCCCCTATATCTGCTCTGAACATTTTCCAGTTGCCACTACCATTGTTTTCTTTGTTTTATTTTTTCAGAGTCAGGAGAATTCCTTCACTTCTTTCTGCTTGTTGCTGGCTCTACTACTACTTCTATCCAGCACTGGTTGTAAACATGTGATATTTTCCTAGTTAGTATTAAGTGCTGCCTTCATGCCAGTTATAGTCTACATTTTTTGTCTTTGGACTCTATTTTGTTAAAGTTTGATCCAAGCTGTAAAACTATATTCAAGTATTGGTCTCACTCATGCAGTATATAGCTTCTTGAGAATGTGCTCAACTACTCCCAATGTTGTACCAGCAAACTGTTATGGGTTGTTTATTTTATTAAGAACTCCTTCTATGCTCAAATGTAGCATGTTGAGAATGTGGGGTGTTTGGTCAATAGCTCTTACCCTGTCCCTCTGTGCCGTGACTCCACAGGGGAAGGTGACATTGGTTGGTTCCTTTGAAGGTATGGGTTCAAGCACTATCACCGCCTGGTGGGACTCCACAGGACTAGCACCATTCAGCTTTCTTTTAATTTTTGACATTGCTTGCTTTCCCTGGCCTGTTGACTGTCCCCAGTCAGCCTAGAAGGAACATCTTCATCTGGTCTTTACACCTAGACCTGCGCAATATGGGAGACCCTACCAGTAGCATAGCTACTGCCAGCATACACTTGCCATCATTGGAACATGCAAACCCCTCTATTACTTCAAGGTGGGGTCAAAGTGTCAGGTTCATGATGTCCAAACTCATGAAGGCAGGGTGGGGTAGAGATAGCACACGCTGAAGCAGCATGATAAGACACAATTTAACAGAAATTTGCACAAATGCCTCCACTATGTGTCGAGGAGTTAGAGAGGACAAAACATAATGGGGAGAACATTCTCATAGTGGGAAGGAACCTACTGTGTATGGTCTATTAGTGGAGGTTGTAGTACTCACTCACAATTTAATTTAGTATGAGGGCTATTCCAAAATCAATCACCGATTGGCTGATAAAAATAAACTGGTTGCCAAAGCGACACCGTTCATTGCTTGTAGCATTCAGTAATTTTTTTTAGCCCACTACACATCAACCTACAGTTGCATTTGTTCAGTGGTCCACGAATGGCAAAAGAATTAACATGGGCACTGTTACTGCCTTTCCTACCAGCTGTGAAATTAATTTTCTTCAATTTTGTTCATGATGAGCAAACTCATGAAGGCAGGATAGCACACACTGAAGCAGCATGATAAAACACAATTAAGCAGAAATGTGCATAAGTTTTACAAATGGCTATTATGGGTATGGAAATATATATGATGAAAAATGTTTGGAAATCATGATCCAAAAGCCTCCACTTGGTGTGTCAGATGATAAGAAGGAACCTGCTGTGTAAGGTCTATTAGTGGAGGTTTTACTACTCACTCACAATTTAATGTAGTACAAGGGCTATTCCAAAATCAACCGCTGATTGGCTGGTAAAAATAAACCATTTGTCATAGCAACACTGTTCATAGCTTGCATCATTCAGTAGTTTTTTTTCTAGCTCACTGCACATCAACCTATAGTCGCTTTTGTTCAGTGTTTTACGCATGGCGAACGAATAAACATGGATACTGTTATTGCCTTTCCCGCCAGCTGTGAAATTCGTGGTGTGATTCATTTTCTTCAAGCAGAAGGTCAAAATGCGGCCGAGATTTATCGCCGATTGTGTCATGTGTACAGTAATAACATTATGAGTGATAGTTCTGTGGGGATTGGTGCATGAAATTCAGAGATAAGTGTACAGAAGAGTATGATGAGGGTGGACAAGCACGACATTAATGTGTGACAGATGTGCTCATTCAAAAGGTCATAGTGGAAAAGTGCCATGTCACAATTTCAGATCTTTCTACAGAATTTCCACAAATTTCTAGGATTAGTCAGTTTCGAATTGTCACATGAAACATGACTTTCAAACGGATGATTCTAAATCACTTACTCAGGTGTGATGTGGTTTGTCTCCTTTAACAGCTCTTGAAAATCTTCTTTGGCCTTCAGAGACTTCTTGCTCATATACGCTGCATATTCCATCACACATTTCTATTAAACAAAGTAAACAAATTACAAACAGAACTATTAAGATCTTAAAACTGATATTTCATATTTCTGCCCCCCCCCCCTTTTTTTCAATACTCTTTTCCTGTTAGACCATGCATTTCCCTCCATATCTGCTTCCGTCTCCAATTCTCTTCTCTGTGTATTTTTAAGTCTTCCTCTAGTTCACTTGCCCTGGGAGTTTCAGACAAAGGAGTTCCTACTTACACTATTCTCAGATTTTCTGATTGTATGTTCTATCTAACTTGGAATCAGCAACTGGCAGGAGAAGGTCAACCAGAGAGACGAATGGAGACAGTTTGTATCTGCAGCAACTCAATGGCTCGGAATGCTGAAAAAGAAGATGATGTTCTGTCTAGCGCTTGTGTCATTTCCTCACCCCTTGATTTACTGGTACTTGTCTAGTTCTCTCCATGAGCTCCAACTGGTGACTCTGTCATACCATTCTAGTCTTTATATTTTGTGCAGGCAGCAATTAATGAATGTTTGCAATTTATTAGTAATTGTTTGAGTATTCTCTATGTTTTTTCTTCTTCTCAAAATGTCTTCTTCGCACACCTTCAAATGTCAATATGAATAAATACAGAAAGCAGCAGTCAACTTGAGCTTGTTGATATCTCCATAGAGTTTGACCCCAAATGAATCGGGTGTAGGCCAGAATGTTTTTTTTCTCTCCATGTGCTGGACAATCCTGCAATAAATGTTTAGCTGTCATTTTACCAGCTTCACAGTTACATTTATAAGTATCTGCTTTATTTAGTTTATTAAACATGTGATATTTCAGCCTGTTGTGTAATGTGTCGACAGTAACATGCCCCGTAGAACTACTCAGGGAGCATAACCTGCACTACCAATGCCAGGATGAAGCCGGATGTACCAGTTAAAAGACACAAACACCACAGCTCTGTTGTAAACTAACAACACTACAACCGTTTTATAAAAATGGACAATTAACCCTTTACAGGGCAGACGCTTGTCCATTTTCTAGCCCTGAACGGGGAAGATTTTTTCAGGTTCGGTAAAATTTCGGGTCGCGGTAGTAAAAACATCACAAATAAGGTATTAGTCAACCGATTTTAGTTAAATAAACAACACAAGGAAGGGAAAAGCATGTAGAATATGTTACTCACGTGATTGTTGTCTGTAATCCATATATGAACACAAATATTTACGAAATACGGCATGTTGCTTGTGATTTTCCGTCATCTCTACGGCAATTTACAAACACATTTTCAGAATCATAATCACTTTCTTTAAAGTCCGACTCAGACTGCTAATGCAAAGTAACGCTTTGCACTGATATCTAGCTCCGATTAATAGTCAACTTCGTGCCCTTTAATGTCATTTAAAATGAACCTAGCAAAATCTCGGCTATCACTTGAAGAATCGCCGAAATCCATTTTGAAAAACAGCGTAAAAATCCCGAAAACTATCAAAAATTGTCCTTAAAAATCCGTTCACATTCATACTATCGCGTTTACAAATGTCAAGCTGTCAGCGAAAGCGAAAGTAGTCGTCGGAAGTGTCAGAAAGCCAAGAGATCGCGATTTTACAATGCATAATAGTATCGGCCGGGATCGGACGCTACGATCGTTTTATGGCATCGGCCGGAATCGGACGCTATGCCTTGTAAAGGGTTAAAGAAATTAAAGCTAGTGGTGTATTGCTGGATTCTCGTCCTAATTGAATCACAACAAGAATCTCAAGTTGATCTTTGAGTGTTGACCACTGACAGGAAATAAACTGTCTATTTCCAGGGGGAAATAATGTGCATAGTATACACACAGTCAGCCGGCTTCCTGGCCTAGAGGTTAGCGACTTTTCTCCGTAATCTCGTATACTCTCGTAAGTAATGTGACGACGGTGAGAATCAGCAATGGTTCGAATCGTGTCTATAACTTACGGGGTATGTGGGCCGGCTGCTCAGAAAGCAATGGCAAACTACTGAGCGTAATCTTGCCAAGAAATCAACAATCAGCTGAGTCATACTGGTGTTGACAGCAATGTCCTGTAAAAGATATGCAAACAATTTTTATACACACAGTCAACCTTTTGTTATTACAAACACCATAAGAAATTATATGAGTTGGCTTTTCTTTGATCATTTATAACATAATGTTCTGAATACCAACCCATTTGCTAGCAGTATAGTTGAGGAATCTTGGGTCTGCTTGAACTTCCTCTTTGACTGTGTACCATGCTCTACCCAATGAAACCTACAGAATAGAAAGATTCAACCGTCGTAATTATTGTTTTGTAAACTTGGTGTTATTTAACTCATAGTAATTAACACAGTCTTGTAAATACTGCAAATACTGATGTTTTCACGTATTTGTAAACTGATAATTTAGAACTATCACATAAATACATAACCCTACCAAAAAATGTGTTGTGGGTGTCAAACATTTCACACTTGATTTTGCACGAACGAGGCTACTAAATCCAAATATCACATGTATTTGTCTGCAACAGCTATAGATTTTGAGATATAGGCATCTAATTAATATTATTAGTGTTTTCTGTACAAGGCTCTGGAAAATAAAAACTATTGCTATCTAGTCCCTTACAAAATTTGGAATTCCAATAGTTTGAAGAGAGCCCAAGAACCACTCTGATGACTGTTATTTCTGTGTTGTCAATATTAAGGGAATTAATGGGGACAAAGAAATCACAAAAAATGGAAATATCCAGATTTAGATTATGCTAGATGACCTGTTCCACATAGAGATGACATACCAATTTCAACTTTCAGCCAGATTTTGGATTCTCTGCTAGAAGATGAAACAGCAGTGGCATGTGGAATGACAAGTGACAGTAATAGTGATTTCGAAGTTGATTTTCCAGCTGTTTAATGCTTTGACCAGTATGAACTATACGATCTAATCTGAAATCTATATCTTTTCAAGGAAATCTTCAGAACTTTTGGCTTCATGATTGAAAGAAAAAAAAACAAACTATTGACTGGTGAAACAAAGGTTACATTTTATCGCAGCAGAGAGCAAGTTTTCTTCCATTATTTTGTAAAGAAAACAACCTTGTGTTTTGTAATAATGTAGAAGATCTTGTAAACGAAATGGGTGTTATTTATACATAAGATGAGTGGTGACTTTTCACTGACAGCTCTAAAAGAAGTTTGAAAGGTGTTATCTTACACAATGATAACAAATATGGCTCAATTCCAACTCTGCTGATTCTACTAAAAAGAAGAAGGAGTATGCTACAATAAGCACAGTTCTGGAAAAATTGAAGTATTTAGAACATAACTGGATGGTTTGTGTAGATCTTAAAAGAATGAACTTCTTGCTTGGCCACCAAGGGGTGGGGGGGGGGGGGGGGGGGTTATATGTTTGTGGGATAGTAGGGCAAAAGATATGCACTGAACAAAGAAATAGTGGCCGCTGAGGGATGAATTTAAAGTTGGAGAAGAGAATATTGTCAAAAAGCCTATCGTTAATCGAAAAAGAGTTCTACTGCCACCATTACAAATAAAACTTGGCTGATGAAGCAATTTGTTAAGGCACTGAACAAAGATGGTACCTGTTTTAATTACTTATGCAGAAAGTTTTCAAACTGAGCATAGGCAAACTAATAGCTGGAATGTTTGATGGACCTCAAATTAAAAAGTTAATAAATGATCCAAATTTTATTGATTCAATGAACATAACAGAGTCCACAGCCTGATCATCATTTGATTTAGTTGTTCAAAATCTTTCTGGGTAGATGTAAAGCAGACAATTATTTTGAATTAGTTGAAAACATGCTGTCGAGTTGTTGTAAGCATGGATGCAACATGAGCATAAAATTGCACTACCTTCATAACAATTTACATTTCTTTCCTGGGAATCTTGGCGACTTTAGTGAGAAGCAGGGTAAAAGATTTCACCAAGATATAAAACAATGGAAGAGAGATACTATGGACTTTGGGATGCCCACAGGATGGCAGATTACTGTTGGACCCTTGAGTGTGACTATCCGGGCATATAACATTTCAGGAAGTCCTCAAAAAGAAGCTTTTAGTGTGTTGACTATGATACAAAAATGCTAGTGATAAACTTTTAATACACTTTAGGTGTTTTATATGAAGATAATAAATGCACAGCAATTACGTATAATATTAATGCAGATTACAGTGAAAATGCTACTGATGGCACCTAACTCTAGGCTTGTACATAATAACTTCCATACTACGAAGATCATTCTTAGTTATCTCATATACCAGAGCTGATAAAAGAAAAACTGATTACATAAGGTATATAAGTTTGCATTTGTTGCTTCTCTGTAGCATACAGTATATACGAGTGTGTGTTTGTTGCTTCTCTGTAGCATAAAGTATATGAGTATGTATTTGTTGCTTCTCTGTAGCATACAGTATATACGAGTGTGTGTTTGTTGCTTCTCTGTAGCATACAGTATATGAGTATGTATTTGTGGCATCTCTTCTGTAGCATACAGTATATGAGTGTGTATTTGTTGCTTCTCTGTAGCATATAGTATATGAGTGTGTATTTGTTGCTTCTCTGTAGCATACAGTATATATGAGTGTATGTTTGTTGCTTCTCTGTAGCATACAGTATATGAGAGTGTATTTGTTGCTTCTCTGTAGCATACAGTATATATGAGTGTATGTTTGTTGCTTCTCTGTAGCATACAGTATATGAGTGTGTATTTGTTGCTTCTCTGTAGCATACAGTATATATGAGTGTATGTTTGTTGCTTCTCTGTAGCATACAGTATATGAGTGTATGTTTGTTGCTTCTCTGTAGCATAAAGTATATGAGTATGTATTTGTTGCTTCTCTGTAGCATACAGTATATACGAGTGTGTGTTTGTTGCTTCTCTGTAGCATACAGTATATGAGTATGTATTTGTGGCATCTCTTCTGTAGCATACAGTATATGAGTGTGTATTTGTTGCTTCTCTGTAGCATACAGTATATGAGAGTGTATTTGTTGCTTCTCTGTAGCATACAGTATATATGAGTGTATGTTTGTTGCTTCTCTGTAGCATACAGTATATGAGAGTGTATTTGTTGCTTCTCTGTAGCATACAGTATATATGAGTGTATGTTTGTTGCTTCTCTGTAGCATACAGTGTATATATATGAGTGTGTGTTTGTTGCTTCTCTGTAGCATACAGTATATATATATGAGTGTGTGTTTGTTGCTTCTCTGTAGCATACAGTATATATATGAGTGTGTGTTTGTTGCTTCTCTGTAGCATACAGTATATATGAGTGTATGTTTGTTGCTTCTCTGTAGCATACAGTATATGAGTGTATGTTTGTGGCATCTCTTCTGTAGCATACAGTATATGAGTGTGTATTTGTGGCATCTCTTCTGTAGCATACAGTATATGAGTGTCTATTTGTTGTTTCTCTGTAGCATACAGTATATATATGAGAGTGTATTTGTTGCTTCTCTGTAGCATACAGTATATATATGAGAGTGTATTTGTTGCTTCTCTGTAGCATACAGTATATATGAGTGTATGTTTGTTGCTTCTCTGTAGCATACAGTATATGAGTATGTATTTGTGGCATCTCTTCTGTAGCATACAGTATATGAGTGTGTATTTGTGGCATCTCTTCTGTAGCATACAGTATATGAGTGTGTATTTGTGGCATCTCTTCTGTAGCATACAGTATATGAGTGTGTATTTGTGGCATCTCTTCTGTAGCATACAGTATATGAGTGTCTATTTGTTGTTTCTCTGTAGCATACAGTATATGAGTATGTATTTGTTGCTTCTCTGTAGCATACAGTATATGAGTGTGTATTTGTGGCATATCTTTTATATATATATTTCTATATACCATTTAGCACTCAGGGAGATGTGGTCAGTATATGGTGCTAGACCCATATTTCTATATACCATTTGGCACTCAGGGAGATGTGGTCAGTATATGGTGCTAGACCCATATTTCTATATACCATTGGTCACTCAGGGAGATGTGGTCAGTATATGGTGCTAGACCCATATTTCTATATACCATTTGGCACTCAGGGAGATGTGGTCAGTATATGGTGTTAGAACCATATTTCTATATACCATTGGGCACTCAGGGAGATGTGGTCAGTATATGGTGTTAGAACCATATTTCTATATACCATTTGGCACTCAGGGAGATGTGGTCAGTATATGGTGCTAGACCCATATTTCTATATACCATTGGGCACCCAGGGAGATGTGGTCAGTATATGGTGCTAGACCCATATTTCTATATACCATTTGGCACCCAGGGAGATGTGGTCAGTATATGGTGCTAGAACCATATTTCTATATACCATTTGGCACTGAGGGAGATGTGGTCAGTATATGGTGCTAGAACCATATTTCTATATACCATTTGGTACCCAGGGAGATGTGGTCAGTATATGGTGCTAGAACCATATTTCTATATACCATTTGGCACTGAGGGAGATGTGGTCAGTATATGGTGCTAGACCCATATTTCTATATACCATTTGGCACTCAGGGAGATGTGGTCAGTATATGGTGTTAGAACCATATTTCTATATACCATTGGGCACTCAGGGAGATGTGGTCAGTATATGGTGTTAGAACCATATTTCTATATACCATTTGGCACTCAGGGAGATGTGGTCAGTATATGGTGCTAGACCCATATTTCTATATACCATTGGGCACCCAGGGAGATGTGGTCAGTATATGGTGCTAGACCCATATTTCTATATACCATTTGGCACCCAGGGAGATGTGGTCAGTATATGGTGCTAGAACCATATTTCTATATACCATTTGGCACTGAGGGAGATGTGGTCAGTATATGGTGCTAGAACCATATTTCTATATACCATTTGGTACCCAGGGAGATGTGGTCAGTATATGGTGCTAGAACCATATTTCTATATACCATTTGGCACTGAGGGAGATGTGGTCAGTATATGGTGCTAGACCCATATTTCTATATACCATTTGGCACTCAGGGAGATGTGGTCAGTATATGGTGTTAGAACCATATTTCTATATACCATTGGGCACTCAGGGAGATGTGGTCAGTATATGGTGTTAGAACCATATTTCTATATACCATTTGGCACTCAGGGAGATGTGGTCAGTATATGGTGCTAGACCCATATTTCTATATACCATTGGGCACCCAGGGAGATGTGGTCAGTATATGGTGCTAGACCCATATTTCTATATACCATTTGGCACCCAGGGAGATGTGGTCAGTATCCCGCTGGCCGCATGTACTTCCCAAGAGATTTCCCGGCACCCATCTTAGGCTGGGTAGGTCTATTTTAAACATTCAAATCCACATGGATGTGGATCGAACTCAAGACTACTGGGCAGGCAGGTGATCATCTAGCAATTAGTGCTCCCAAAGTAAGACTATTCATGGTTATAAATTTACACCCAGTTGTGTCACTTCAACTACAAAGACATGAACTACAATTACAAATAATCACATCTTACATCAATTCCATCCAAAATTGACCACAAGATTGCTCGATTCTTTTTGCGAACTTCATCAACTTGACTGTTATAGAGCTTCTCCATATCTATCACAGATAATGCCAATCTCCATATGGGATTTTTATAAAATAATGACTTGAAACAGACAAATGAATCTTCAGAATGTGTTACCTGCAAATATTAATTGTAAATAAATTAAAATCACATTAATACTGAATAAACAAAAACACATAAAATAGATGTATCTAATCCATGCCTTAGACCAGAAACACCCTGTAAAACCTTACAAATCAAAGTTCCTAAGGAAATAATTCTTTGGTTTGTCAAGAAATTGTATCACTCTAACTTCTCTAGGTGGTGTACGTCCACAATGTGAGAGTCCTGATTGTGAAGGCCTGGAAAGATAAATTTCCCACAGGAATATTAAAGTACTGAGAATCTGCACTGCACTTGCAACATGATGATAATTTGTGTGTATGTGCCACTACTTCTATTTCACTGGACTTATTTTTGCATGTGGATTAGCTTTCCCTATTACCAGTGTCCCTCGCTATCAGGCGAACCCACACCAACTTCTGAGGTACTTGTAATTTAAATCCTCATGTCAAGAACGAGAAGTCAACATTTTTGTGACAGTTGTAGGGATTAGCCTGCTACCTCAGCATCAGCCCACCAGAAGTTTAAAAGCAAGTGCTCTGGTGCATTCAGCCATGCTGATAATGATATGAAAGAAAAGGAACTGGTCACTGCCACCATATTATATTGTGACAGAATGTATGTGAAGACCTAGCACTCATACCTTTATGACATTATTATACTGTGACAGAATGAATGTGAAGACCTAGCACTCATACCTTTATGGCATTATTATACTGTGACAGAATGAATGTGAAGACCTAGCACTGATACCTTTATGGCAGTATGATAATGATATTAAAGAAAAGGAACTGGTCACTGCCACCATATTATACTGTGACAGAATGTATGTAAAGACCTAGCACTCATACCTTTATGGCGGTATAAGACCTGAGATTATCTTTACCTTTATAAAGTCCTCTAAGATATTGCTGTCCACGCATTTCTAGGTCCAATAATGGAAGCAAAGTATAGTTACACTGCGAGTTGTAAGAAATGATCAAGGAGCATTGATATGGGGCTGGCTATCCCATCATGAAGAAAACTTTAGCCACAAATATCAAACAGCCATGAACAAATCTTCAGATGCGTCAGTCCCATTTCTATGAATATGATAGGGTGGCAGAAACAAAAACATACTAAAGAAACAGAATCAACTGTGGGTATCACTATTTTGTGTACAAAATTACCACACACCTGAATCAGCAGTTTCTCATCAATCACCCTCTGTGAATAACTTATGCAAAGAGGGTCAACAGGAAGCAAGTGGAGAAATCAGTTAAAATAAGGAAATATGAGCTGCCTGAAGTGATTATGGGATTCCAGCGGGGCAGAAGAGAAAACGCTTCCTGTCTGCCTCAATGTTCTATCACCTGTGTTGTCCAACTAGTGACTTTGGCAGTGGCTCTATGCAAGAGTTCTACAAAGTACACCATTTATGTTCTCATCTGGTGTACTAAACAGATCAGCAAAAGACAATGGGAGTCTGCATTATAATTGCTCCACAACATATTTGTCCAGTGTATTCGTATAGTTGCCTACTGTTGTGGAACTGTGTCTATCAAAACTGCTTTTAGCCCACTAATCGTCTCATGGCAGAATGGAAAGGTCTGGCATAACATGGTTAAGAGCCAATGTTTCAATGGGGGTGTAAGAAGGGGACAAAGAAGAAGACAGAACATCCATTAAAATTAAGGAAGTGGAGACGTCCTGATATTAGGATCAGAAATCGAACTGACTACATCCTCAATATCAGAATATTCTGGAATGCTTCAACGGCGGCAAAAACTGCCAAATGCAAACTGCTGAAGTGATTATATTATGCAAAGCACACATTTTCTTGCTTTAAGGCACCAGTGGTATATGTGCTCGCATGACACTATTACAGAACAATCAGCAACTTAATGAATGATGTGATCAATATCACACTGTTACAGAACAATCAACAACTTAATGAGTGATGTGATCAATATCACACTGTTACAGAACAATCAACAACTTAATGAGTGATGTGATCAATATCACACTGTTACAAACCAATCAGCAACTTAATGAATGATGTGATCAATATCATGCCTGCTGCCTTTACTTCCCACAGAATTTCCTGGTACCCACTTTAGGCTGGGTCAACCTGGGAGCCCAGGTCAACTTTTAAAAAACAATCCCTGCATCAATGGGCATTTGAAAACATGATCATCGGCCACGCAGGCAGGCCTGTATGCCACGACCCTACAGTGACACCCAAAGTAGTCATATAGCAATTATATATTATGCAAAAAATCATCTAACCTTAAAACAGTAAAATATAGACCAAGAAACAGTAAGTTAAATGGTTTTGTACCAACATCAAAGCAACGAATAGATTTATGCACTGTTTTTGTGATTAATTGGAAACACTGAAGAACTCTGTCTAGCAAGTTGCAGATAAAATAAATTGTCTCTAAAATGAAGAAGATAGGCCACAAACACAACACAGCATCCAAAATACCAAGTTCTGCTTAAAAGAATTAATGACCTTAACAATAAAAGAACACCCACATCAAACGGTTGCTTGAAATCCTTACAAAAAAGCCAATGCTTAAGTATGCAAATTGCTGCAAATCTTAACATAAACCAAGAATCACAGAATTCCCCAATTTTGTGAAAAAGATAATGTAATTGTATCTTAAGTGTATCAGTATCTTGGAAAGGATAGTTGAAAGAAAAAACTCAGAATCTGAAAAGGTTAACTTAATGAAAATCCTCAGTATCCTTAAAAAGGATAATTTAAGAAAGATCTTCAGTATCCCAGAAAGGTTAATTTAAGGAAATCTCTCAGTATCTAAACATGGATAATTCAAGGAAAATCCTCAGTATCACAAAAAAAGGATAATTTAAAGGAAAGTCTTTAGTATTCCAAACAAGGTTAATTTAAGAAAAGTCCTTAGTATCCCAAAAAGGATAATTTAAGGAAAATATTAAGTATTCCAAAAAGGATAATTTAAAGAAAATCCATCGTACCCCCCCCCCCCCCCCCCCCCAAAAAAAAAAAAGAGGATAATGTTAAGAAAGTTTAGTTTAAAGATAAATCTTAGAATCTGAAAAAGGATAATTTAAGAAAAATCTTCAGTATCTCAAAAATTGTATTTTAAGGAAATTCTTCAGGGCAGATGAACTGTTCCTATGTGAAGAAGCATATTAAAAAAAGACATCACTCACTGAAGGAATCTTAGACTGTTGCAGAAACCTGACCACTAGAAATAAGTGAAATAACTCATAACAATGCATCACATCTTGAAGGCGGAGTGTTCAGGTAAGGACATGTTATGAATTGATATTGTTTAGTACCACACATCGGAGTCATCCAGTCAATTCATTCAGTTGTTGTGCTAAATGTTTGTGAATGACAATAAGTAAAAGTAAAGGACCCCTGTTTAATGCCATGAGGTGTATTGAATGTGGTATGTTTTAGACAGTATGGCACTGGATGGGTGATGCTGTTAATATCACAGAAGCCACCTTTACTTCCCATGAGATGTTTTGGTACTGGTACCCATGCTAAGCTGGGTCTACCTGGGAGTGCAGGACAGGGAAACAAATGACCACTGTGCCAGCAAGCCTGTAACTGATGATCGTTCAGGAAAGAGGATAACTGGCAAGACTAGAAAACAATAACATAAATATTCATAATGTAATAAACTTCTAGGACACATCAGGCATAATCAAAGATTCCATACATGAATCTAGAAATAAATGAATGATTTACTTTCTCAGCAAGAAATTGTTTGAATTTCTCAAAATCCTGTCTAGTTATTTGCCTGATCTCTGATTTCTCCTTTAGTAAGAATGAATGTCCCTGTTCTCCTTTTGTCCCTATGTCATCAGATGTAGCCTTCAAGAGAAATAAAAATTATTTACACACACACAAATACGTAACAACAGATCTTGTGTGCATGTTTATTTAGTCTAAAATCAATTTGTTAAAAAGTCAACATGTCTGTCATCTAATTTATACAACTTTCCTATACCATTCATGTACAGTTGTAATAGTCTAAAGGGTATCCCAGTATTATCATTTGCATGTACTACATCATAACAATGGAACCTGCAAACCAATTAGGTCTCTTTTTTCATTCATTCATTCAGTAGCATGCTCTTTACAGAACTTCACTCCCATAACCTTCCGGAAAACTTCCCGATCATAAGCAAGATGTCCTGTGTCTGATACACCCATCTCAAGATCACCTGCCACATCCTGCACCCGTCTTCTCTTTGGCCTTCCTTTTCCTCTCTTCCTGGGCATATATCCCTCTATTATTGTTCTCTCCAAATTGTCATGATATTTGAAGTGACCAAAATATTTCAAGTTTCTTTGTTTTATCATCTTTAGTAGCCAACTTTCTTCAGTATTCAACTCTTGTTGTATGGATGCATTTGAGGGGGTTGAGGTATGGTGTCCGCCTCGAGTGCTGGAGGTCCCTGGTTCAAGACCCGGTGAGGACCGGGATGTTTTCACGTGGACTTTTAGTAACAAAATTTCCCCTGGTCTCTGGGTAGTGAGATCGGACACCTGTGTGTATTGTTGCGCACATAAAAAAATCCCTTGGCAGTTGGAAATCGAAAAAGAGTAGCCTAATGGCGCTGCCTGGGCAAAATTTCGAGTTAAAAATCTACCCAAAGTATTTCAGGATCCTTGCCAGTGCTACGGAGTTCGTGCACTGAGCTGAGTTTCTCCAGACTCAGATTTGAGTTAGGAGGAAAACGGAGCACTTATGGGTTACACCCGTGTGCTGTGATGTTGATCCGTCGACTAAACTAAACTAAACTATGGATGCATTTGTCCTTTTCTGTATCAAAGATATTCTTAGAACCCGTCTATAGCATTTATATTCAAAGGCAATTATACGCTGTTCAGCTTGTTTAGCTAGTGTCCAGGTCTCACAGGCGTATGTTGCAATGGGAAAGATACATGCCCTTAAAAATCTAATTTTTGTAGGTCTATCTGTCCCACGCCACAATTTATTCACTTGTTTTAGTTTTTGAAGAGCAATAGAGATTCTTTTAATTTATGTCATTGTGTCACCATTGTTGGTAATTAATGACCCAAGATATTCAAAATTTTCTACCACCTCCAATTTTTCCATTAACATATATTTCTTTCTCTATATTAGTTTTATCTGTATGCATTATCTTTGTTTTTGCTATGTTAAGATATAAGTTGTGATTTTCACTATTCTTTTGGGTTGAGGTTATTAGTTTTCTGTACCATTCTGTGATGTGGATAGTAATACTGTATCATTAGCATATCGAATCTCTGGCATTTCATGACCACCAATATTTAGGGCATCATATTGCTCCCTGGTTATATCATCTCTGAAATTTCTCATTATATTTTCAGCATACAGGTTAAACAAATAGGGGGACAGCACACACCTCTGATGGACCCCTTGCTTGATGTCAAACCCATCTGATGTCTCGCCATCTATTCTAACCACTGCTTGTTGGTCTAGATAGAGTATTTTTATGAGTTGTACTACATGTGATAATTACTTTTCTTTAATTGTGTTCTTTAAATTATATCTCTTCTTTAAATGACCATGTGATATACTAGGCATCATTATCCGATGTGCTTGTATTGCCTGCTATTTGATCTATGCATGGTTGATTGAAATTTCTGACACTTCTGATGCTAAGACAAAATAATAAAATAACGCACACACACACACAAGGTAAAGGACACATTTGCATGCCGTGAGGCCCACTGGGTATATGCTTAGTCTTTCCTCTTGAGCCTAAAACGGCGTATATGGCAGAAGTCATGGCTCTCCATGTTTGGCGGTTCGCTGCCACCTGTTGTAGATCTTGGATGTTTGTTTGGCCGTTAAATGAGCCCTCTCTGATGATGGTTCTATGCAGTGTCTCTCTTGGTCTTCCCTGTTTTCTTTTCCTTAACGGTGTCCATAAGAGGGCTTGGTAGGGGTGTCTTGTCTTGTCCATTCTGAGCACATGGCTGATGTAGTTCCAACTGCATTTTCTTATAAAATTGGATACAATATCTTGCTTAGTCTCTTGTCTTATTTGCGTATTGGTTCTAAAATCTGTCCAGTGGAGGTTTAGAATTCTTCTAAGACATTTGTTCTCAAAGTTGTCTAATTTTTTAAAATCTAAAGCCATCATTGACTTTCAACTTTCACATCCATACATTAGCACTGGACTCACACAAAAGTTGAAGTTATTTTAAGTTTCGTGTTTGCTGAGTGTCTTTGACTTCCAGATGTTTGACAGTTTATTGAAGGCACCAGATGCCAGTGCGATTCTAGATGATATTTCTGGCATTGAGTCCCCTGAGAGATGTCATTTTATTTCCTAGGTATGTGAAGCTGTTGACTTTTTCAAGAACGTGGTTGTTTAATTTGATGTCGCTTGAACTGTTGGTAAGATAAATAGTTTTTGTTTTGGCGGTGTTAATTTGGAGACCAATTTGCCCTGAAACATTTTGGAGATGGTTTATTTTCTCTTGGGCATCTGGGTGTGTTGAACTCAAAAGCACTATGGCGTCGGCAAAGTCCAGGTCTTCTAGAATTTTGCCAACCCAATGGATACCCATATTTGTGTTGTTTGTGCATTTGCGCATGACCCAATTGATAGCTATTCCAAAGAGCATCGGTGATAAGACACAACCCTGCTTCACTCCTGTTTCCACCGAGAACCAGTCAGAGTTGCCTGATTATGTTCTTACGCAGCAACGTGTCTCTTTGTAGAAGGATTTTATGACGTTGGTATATTTGGTAGGGAGACATTTTTAAATCAGTCTGCACTCAGTGGATGACGTGGTCAATATCATGCCAGTTGCCTTTATTTCCAAAGACAGATATTCTTGTGCCATTAAAGTGATTCTTCACAGCAAAACAAAATCCCTCCTGGTATTTCTGCAAAAGTTCTCAGTCAAAGTAATTCCATTCATCAAGATGTTATCAGTTATCAGTTGGGGTATCTTCATTGCACTACGGACAGGTCATAGGTGCTCAGATCCTGCCTCCAGCATATGCATCAGCATTCGGTGGCTAATAGTGCCAGTTCTGTGTTGGTTGACGAGGCACCTCGTTTTCCCGATGTACCTCTCGTGTCTGGTCATGCCAATTCTTACTCCCTGATGTGCCATGCTGATAAGCGTGGTCAGTCATGTTTCGCCATCTCACATGATCACCATTATCTTCCTCAAATATCTCATCCTGGTGTTGTAAAGTTAAATTTTTTTCCCTTAAAAAAAACTTGCTAACAAATTATTAGGACATACAAAAATGAAGTGTGTCTGCAAAGACACTTGTAATTTACGTCTCCAAGTCAAGGATGAGAAGTCAACATTTTAGTCCAATTGTCCGGTGTAGGGGTTGAACCCCATACTCAGTATCAGCACTCTGGATGTTTAAGAATGCGCATACTTATCCATTCGGCCATGCTGACCTCCCAATGGGGATTTGAACACATCACCATCAGGCAGCCAGGCAAGCCCTACAGTGACTCCCAAAGTGATCATATACCAGGTATATATTAAGCAAAAAACATCTAGACTTAAAACAGTAAAATATAAAGCAAGGAACATTAAGTTAAATCTGTGCACAGAGAATAATTAGTTAGTTAGTTAGTCGAGGTTTCAACTTCACGGCAATGGGTCGTCCCCATTATGCTCTGTTCCTGTGCCAGTGAATATACATAAAATGCTCCCCACTGTCCAATATGAAAAGTGGAATAGGCAGGAGTCTCGGCAATCCAACAGCTTGCACAGGTACACTGTGCATAATGCCGCTGCCAGAATGCCAACACAAAATTAATCCACGAAAACCACAGTTCATCGTCGATGGACTCGGCAGTCACCAGAAAGACCTCATTGACCCGGGTTTTCTCACATAGCTCAGTTTTTCACAGCAGGGCGACCCGCTGAAAGTGTCGCATAAAGCACAAACTCAGCAGCTTCAGCGCAGACTCCCGGGAGTCTCCTGAAAAACACACTCGTGAACCGAAAAGGCAAATTAGTCAATTCAGCAACAGCCGGTAGCCATTGTTCCGAACATGCAGGTCACTGTACAGGACAGATGTAAAAGCATTCCCCACGAATTTCACAGCTCTAAGTGTCGTCCATGCATTCACTCAGTAGTAGGGCGACGGAACCAGTCCAACATGAGGAAAATGCGATTGCAAACCGTAGCTGCAAGCATAAACACGCCACAGGCCTAAACAGTTCAACACCTAACCGCCATATTGGCAACCGACTGTAACAAAAGCAAAGCAAAGAACAGATTTGTGAATTGTTTGATGAGTAAATTCTTATTTTATGTTTAATGGGAAACACTGAAGAACTCATGTCAAGCAAGTTGCAGATAAAAAACAATTGTCTCTAAAATGAAGAAGATAGGCCACAGGAAATTGAAATACAATACAACAACCAAAATATCAAGTTCTGCATAAAAGAATTCATGACCCTATCAATAAAAGTACACCCACATCAACCGGTTGCTTAAAATTCATGCAAAAAATGCATGCTTACATACACAAATTACTGCAATCCCAACAGAAAGCAAGAATCATAGAATTCCCCAGTTTTGTGAAAAGGGTAATTTAATTGGGATTCTCAGTGTCTTGGAAAGGATAGTTTAAAGAGAAACCTTAGAATCTGAAAAAGGATCATTTAAGAAAAATCCTCAGTATCTCAAAATGTATATTTTACGGAAATTCCTCAGGGACAGATGAACTGTTCCTATGTGAAGAAGCATATTAACCCTTTACCGGGCAAAACGCCCAAGAATGTTTTTACCCCGGAACAGGCAAACCGTCCGAAAGCATCTGTGACTATTATGCATTGTAAAAACACGATCTCTCGGCTTTCAGAAACTTCCGATTGTCTACTTTCGGTTTTGCCGATAGCTTGATGTGGCCGCCATTTGCAAGTGTGTATTTTAAATTTGAACGGATTTAAAAAATAGTTTTTGGGGGTTTTACGCTTTGTATTTCAAAATAGATTTCGGCGATTCTTCAAGTGATAGTGGAGATTTCGCTGGGTTCAATTTAAGTGACATTGAAGGGCAAAAAGTTGACTATTAATCGGAGCTAGATATCAGTGATCAGCGTTACTTTGCGTTAGCCGGACTTTAAAGAAAGTGATTCTGATTTTGAAAATGTTTTTGTAAATTGCTGTATAAATGACTGACAATCACAAACAATATGTTGTATTTTGTAAATATTTGTGTTCATGTATGGATTACCGGGAACATTCACATGAGCAAAATAATCTGCAATCTTTTTACTTCATTTTGTTTTTTATTTAAGTAAAATCGGTTCACTAACACCTGATGATTTTACTAACGTAACCCGAAATTGTACAGAACCTCAAAATTCTTCTTGCCTGTTCAGGGCTACAAAACAGACAAATGTCTGCCCAGTAAAGGGTTAAAAAAGACATCACCTCACTGTTGCAGAAACCTGACCACTAGAAATAAGTGTCAATTTGAAAATAACTCATAATAACACTGCATCACGTCCTGAAGGTGGAGTGCTCAGGAAAGGACATGTTATGAATTAATATTTTTTGGTACCACACATCAGAGTCATCCAGTCGTTGTGCTAAATGTTTGTGAAAGACAATAAGTAAAAGTAAAGGACCCCTGTTTATTGCCATGAGGTGTATTGAATGTGGTATGTTTTAGACAGTCTGGCACTCGATGGGTGATGTGGTTAATATCACAGTAGCCACCTTTACTTCCCAGGAGATGTTCTGGTACTGGTATCCATGTTAAGCTGGGTCAGGCTGAGAGTGCAGGACAGTGAAACAAATGACCAATGTGCCAGCTTGTGTGCTCCTGTAACTGATGATCATTCAGGAAAAAGGATAACTGGCAAGTCTAGAAAACAATATTATAAATATTCATAATGTAGTAAACCTCTTCTAGGACACATCAGGCATAATGAAAGATACCATACATGAATCTAGAAATAAATGAATGATTTACTTTCTCAGCAAGATACTGTTTAAAGTCTGCAATAACCTCCTCTCTATGGTTTTGCCTGCTCTCTGATTTCTCCTTTAGTGAGGATGAATGTGGCTTTTTTTCCAGTTCTCCTTTTGTCCCTATGTCATCAGATGTAGCCTTCAAGAGAAATAAAAATGTATACACACACATAATAACAAATCTTGTGTGCATGTTCTTTCCTTATGTAGTCTAAAATCTATCATAAAGTCAACATGTCTGTCTTCTAATTCATACATCTTTCCGATACCATCCATGTGTGCTAATTAATACAGTATATGTTTTATATAGTTGTAATAGTCAGATATGACTGAGCTACCATATGACAGTAGACGGTACTACCTGCTTTCTGTTAGCGCCGAATGTTGGGTGGCGCTTACCAAACCCGACACTCCACATTGTACCAACGGATCTGGGAGGAGGAGCGCAATTGGGAGGGTACAAGCCTAACCTTAGTGCAAGGAAATGCAGCCTAAAGACTAAATGTCATGGCAGGGCAGACCAGGCCCTAAGCCTTGGTCGGCAACTGGTCTGGGATCGAAGTTCTGACAGGCGGACAGTTAGACTATTGCTTTACTGATCCGGCAGCTTCTACAGCTTGTCTGTTCCAGACGTATTGGTGTTACCTTTCCTCTGGAGTAAACTAGACAGGCCGAGAGAGGGATCATGCTTCATGGGCAACACATGGTCTCTAAACTCAGCCCAGGCTTTGTGCTATGGACAGGTATAACTATTTTACAAACTATCGTCTGTCAAGACGGGTAAGGTGTCAGCCAGTCAGTCAGTCAGTCAATAGTGTAAAGGGTGTCCCAGTATTATGATTTGGTTGTACTATGTCATCTCAATGGAACCTGCAAACGAATTAGGTTTTTTCTTTGATAGTGTTCTTTCAATTATATCTCTTCTTTAATTGAACATGTGATATAATAGGCATCAATATCCGATGTACTTGTATCACCTGCTATTTGATCTATGCTTGGTTGATTGTAATTTCTGACACCTCTAATGCTGAAACAAATTGTTTAAACAATACACACACACAAAGTAGAGGACCCATTTACATGCCTTGAACCCCACTGGGTATATGCTGGTAGATACATTGTTATAAATCAATCTGCACTCAGTGGATGATGTGGTCAATATCATGTCAGCTGCCTTGATCTCCCAAGACATTTCCTGGTACCATGGGTTGAGCAGAGAGCCCAGGTCTATTTACAAAACCGGCCTTGATGGGCATTCAAAATCATGACCATAAGAATCGCAGGCAAACATGCTATTCACTGGGATTTTATGGCTCCTACTATAAAAATGGCTATGTACAAAGACTGTCCTTATTTCAGCTTTGGGTGAGGTGGACAGACCTCGCTTATGACAATACACTATAAAATAGTGTCTAGGCTGCAACATAGTCACCATCTGGAGGCAACAGACTCAAATCCATGTGTGGGCAAAGCTTTCAATGGTTGTGTTGTCTAGTATACCCTCAAATTTTCACTTCTTTCCTATCTATTCTATGAGTGCCAATCAATACCTGTTTATTTCTATGCAACCAATCTGCACTCAATGGTTATCGGGAATTTTTGGAAAATAAAGGCGGCTGGCATATTATCGATAACATCACTCCTCAAGGGCTGATGGGTCTATACAAACATAGGGCTGGCATCTGCCAATACATCTCAGGGCGTTTTTAAATACAAAATGCCCTATACTTTCATTATCCACAAGAAGAATATCTTCTTCTTCTTCAGCATTCCGAGCCATTGAGGTTCTTTGCTGCAGATACAAGCCGTCTCCATTCATCTCTCTGGTTTACCTTCTCTTGCTAGTTGCTGATTCCAAGTGCTTGTAGGTCTGTATGTATATTATCTCTCCACCGTCTTCTTGGTCTACCTCGGGGTCTACGGTCATTTATTTCCTGAGTGTAAGCGAGTTTTGTTTCCCTATTATCTTCCATTCTTTCTGCATGCCCTAGCCATTGCAGCCTATTAGCATTTATGATACCAGTGATTAGCAGGGACTTAAACAGATCATAAATGTCTTTGTTGCTTCTTCTTTTCCACTCTCCACTTTGTGTATCCCTAATGGGCCCAAAGATGCATTTTAAGACTTTGTTCTCAAAGGTTTGTAACAAGGCTTCATCTCCTTTAGTTGTACTCCAGGTTTCAGAGCCATACAGCACAACTGGTCTGATCAGTGTTTTGTATATTGTGATCTTGGTGTTACAATATAGCGCATTTGATTTTAGCAGATGTTGTAGTGCATAGTATATCTTATTTCCAGAGTTGATTCTAGCTTGTATTTCTTCCCTTATTATGTTGGAGCAGTTGAAGATTGTACCCAGGTATTTGTATGTTTCCGTTCTTTTAATGGTACAAGAAGAATATAGCATGTGTAATTCTGGCTTACGCACTATGGATTGATTATAAAATTCATTCGCTGTGTTGAGATTTTGTTGGGAGTAATTTACGGAAGGATACTGGAGCACCGATACAGATATTCTTGTGCCATGAAAGTGATTCTTCACAGCAAAACAAAATCCCTCCTGATGTTTTTGCAAAAGTTCTCAGTCAAAGGAATTCCATTCATCATGATGTGCCATGCTGACAAGTGTGGTCAGTCATGTTTCGTCATCTCACACGATCACCATTATCTTCTTCAAATATCTCATCCTGGTGTCGTAAAGTTTATTTTTTTCCCTTAAATAAAATTTGCTAATAAATGATTAGGACACACAACAACGATGCATGTGCACAGATAGACATTTTACTTGCTTGTTAATTGAAGACTTCATATAAAAGTTCACATAAAATGTGACTTAGTAGGTAGACAGAGTCGACGACAGTGAGGGCCCTACAGGCCCAAAAACTTAAAAACATCCATCGATCGGTCTAGCAGTCCACCGAACACTAAACCGGAAAATGATTGCCGGACCGATGCAAATGAGGCTCGAAGGGATTCTTCTTTGTTGCGGTGAATTAAAATTGAAGTAATCCCAGGTTGATTTTCTAAGCAATTTTACATTCAGTAGTTTGCCATTACCATGTAAAAATCTACAAACTTACATTATTTACAGTCTTCAAATATTCTCTGAACCAATACTCTCGACGAGAATCAGTGACTGCAGCCTCATAACGTGGATCTGAGCTGACTTGACTTCTCACATCACTCCAGGATGAGCTGGAATTAATGCCTGGTATTTCCCTCAGCATTTGCATGAAGTCATTCAACTGGAAAAAAACATTGTAAATGAAATGTAATCTAACAAGATTTACTTTATTTGAAAAAACAACAAGCAATTCCAGGCATTATCACATATATAACTCACTTTGGACAGCTGGATACCTTTAACAATTTATAGACATAATCAGAAAAATCACATTGTAATCCAACATTTTCTTCCATGGCATTGAGCAGAATATAACAACCTACTCCACAAGCTCAGAAATGAACAGTTGATTGCTTTAACTGTAATACAAAAATATCTATTTAAATGTAACAAATTGTAGTTAAACATTCTATATTATATTTAACGAGTGAAGAACAGCACACTTATGAGCAAATCATACAGACTAAAGTGAATAAAAGATAATTAATAAAATATAGCAATAATTAACCGACAAATTTCAGAAAGGCTCATCCCCAAGTCTGTGTTAAAGGGGCAAGAGGACTGACTTCAATGCACCAGGTTCTATCCCATATGACTCAGTTTTCTTTTTACAGAGCAGCCTGCTGAAAGTGTTGCACAAAGCCCAAACTCTGTAGCTCCAATGATGCCCTAGAAGATTATGGACATAGAGGAGTCCTGATAGCAGGATTAGAAACCAGACTGATTACATTCTAATTAGCAGAAGATTTAGAAATGCACTAACAACAGTTCCCAGTGCTGATTGTTATTGTGACCACAGATTACTTACAGGAACATTGAGGATAAAGTTAAAGAAAGTCAATTATATAACAGGAAACACAAAATATGATTTGTATACATTGAGTAACGACAAGGAAAAACAAAACAAATTCAACAAAGAAGTACAGAACAGGTTTGATATATTGTCTGATCTAGAGATCATATTTCAGGTTGTGGATGATCAATGGGAAATGTTGAAGAATTCAATCAGTTTGGCTGCAGAAACAACTATTCCAAAATTAAAGAAAGTGGGTCGTAAGAAATGGATGACTGAAGAAATTTTACAACTAATGGAGACAAGAAGACTCAAGAAAAATAGTTAGGCCAAATATGAAGAAATTCACAGGCAAGTCAGAATATTATGTAAGGAGGCAACAGAAGCATGGCTTGAGAAAAATTGCGTAGAAATTGAAAAACAACACAACAGTCAAAATACCAAATTAGTGCACAAAAGAATTCAGGAACTTACTAATAAAAGAACAAGTACATCAGCAGGCTGTCTAAAAACTACAGATAGCAATAATAGAAAAAGATTAGATTCTACATGTATGGTCAGACTATGTGAAAAACCTTTATGGTGATAACAGAGATGAACAGTATGATAAACAAAAATGTTTTGCATATCCTTTACAGGACATCGCTGTCAACATCAGCATCTTTCAGCTGTATGTTGATTTCTTGGCAAGATTACGCTCAGTAGTTTGTCATTGCTTTCTGAGCGGCCAGCTCACATACCCCTAAGTTACCGACGCGATTAGAACCACTGCTGATTCTCACCGTCGTCACGTTACTTATGAGAGTATACGAGATTATAGAGAAAAGTCGCTAACCTCTAGGCCAGGAAGCCGGCTGAACAGTATGATATCCGTTTTAATAATGAAGGACCGCCAATTTTGAAGATGGAGGTTCGAAATCTTCTTAAACATATGAAAGCTGACAAGTCCCCCGGTTCAGATATCACAACAGAAATGATTAAAGTTTTAGAATAATATGGAATAGATCAAGTCACCAGACTGCTGAACACTTTATATGATACCGGAGATATACCTTCTGAATTATGTAATTCTGTATTTATTGCAATCCCAAAGAAATCAGGAACCTTGGAATGCGATCAACATAGAACCATTAGTATAATGAGTCACATCACAAAGATTTTGCTAAGAATTATCATGCAAAGAGTGAGGAAGAAGATACAACCTGAAATAGGGGAAGAACAATGTGGGTTTGTAGAAGGAAAGGGTACCATAAATGCTGTGTATATGCTGCGAACAGTTATTGAACGTGCTATAGAAGTAAACAAGGATATACATCTTTGCTTTATTGACTATACAAAGGCTTTTGATAGAGTTAGACATGTCAACATGGTGGATATGCTTGCAGATCTACAAATTGATGGGAAAGACATTAGACTTATAAAAAAACATACATTGGAAACAACAAGCTGCCATAAGGATTGATAATGAAGTGGGACAATATCAACCTATTAAGAGAGGTGTTAGGCAGGGATGTGTAATGTCTCTAGATCTTTTTTCCCTATACAGTGAAAATATTTTCAGAAATGTAGAAGACATAAATGGAATCAGCATTGGAGGACGAAACATAAATAACATTAGACATGCAGATGATACAGTATTGATTGCAGACAATGCACAGGATCTGCAACAATTAGTAGACACGGTTGTTGTCCACAGTGAGTAGCTGGGGTTGGAATTAAATTGTAAGAAGACACAGGTTATGATCGTCACTAGGAAGAACGAAGTACCACAATGTAATATACAAGTAAATGGGAATATTCTTCAACAAGTGAATCGGTACAATTATCTCGGAACAGTCATAACATCTGATGGGAGATACCTTGAAGAGATTAGAACAAGAATCGCCACGGCTAAATCTGATTATGCAATTGTTTCTATACTTTTCCATGAGGTGTACACGTGCAATGTATATGATCTTAAAAAAAAAAAAAACACATGCAAAAAAAAACAACAACAAACCAAATACTTCACATTAATTTTCATGGGATTAATATCCACATTGTTAATGCAGAATGAAACAAGTAATGTACCTTTTTAATTAAGGGATTCTGTAGCTGCTTCTGCTCGGTAAACTCTCTGATACTGTCTGTAAACATTGATTTACTGTCCCACATCTTGTCAATCCTATTGAAATGTTTAACTCTTGAATACTTAAAAGCAAAGTTGTGAAATGTAGACTTGTTTGAAAATGCAGTAAGTTTGTGTTGAGATGAATGACTTGTTCACAAACAGATTATAAAAGTCATGTTTGTTTTTCAACTAACCAAAATTAAATGTTAATGTTTCCAAGTTCTCTTGAAAAAGGAGAGTCTGGCAAATGAGACTACGATCTCCGGCATGAGAATGGAAGTGGAAGCAGTAACAGCAGCATTCTGTTGGTTAGAGAAGACCACTGCAACACACATTGCATTAATTACGGACTCATGGTGCTTCCATCTGCTTAGTAAGGCAGAGAAAGGAACGTTTCATGTGGATTGGCTATTTTCGCTTCCGAGGTCACAGATTGTAGAATAGTATGGATTTTATTTTTTGCCCTGGCCATGAGGGAGTGGGCAGTGGGGGTAATGAACAGGCTGATAGGCTGGCAAGGAATGCATCTCTTGGTGGTGGGTTATCTATTGTACCAGTTCTAGTGGGGCTGGCTTTAGACTGAAACAAGGTTAACATGTATCTATCTTAGCCTTATTCAACTATTACTCCTGCTGACCCCCTGGACTCAAGAATTACGACATATAAACAAGGTATTCATTCAATGCTGTTTCACCAACAAGAACCATGTCTCTCGTTTTCAAAAAACTAATAATTACACATAACTTCATTTTGCAACACAGTTCAGTAACAGAAAAGGTTTGAAGAAGGTTCAAAGACGATCCTCTCCGTATCGAGATTTTGTGCACACTTCAGCAGGAAGGCGGAGCTTAGCTAATCTTGTGAACTTGAGATTCTACTGTCAAAAAAACTGTCATTTACTGCCAATATAGTACATTGCGGTATATGGCAGAGAGGTCTTTGAGCCTGAGGAATTAAGGCCACCTGGCTAGTGCAGCCGCCGCGAACTGAGCAGGTTAGGACTTTCTTTTTGCACCCGACATAAAAAAATCCCACGCCTTACTGAGGGATCGAACCCAGGTCTCCCGAAGGAAAGTCCGGTGTTCTAGCCACTCGGCCGGCCGCTCTGAGATTCTACTACATCTACAAATTCAAGTAATTTTCGTGACTTTACTGAACCTTTTTCTGCATACATGTAAAGTTCACCCCATGTCTAACGAGAATATAGAGAAAAACTCTTTTCCCGACTACTTTACAGACTTCTTTATCCTTCTAGAAGGCCATATGTTAGTTAGGTCACTAAGTGTGTAAATTTAGAATTGTCTACGGAAACCCATTTTGGTCAATTCTAAGTCGAATTTGTGACTATTACAGCATACCGTTTTGGTCAGTGTTTACTTTATTAATGTGGAGAGAGACTGCCAGGCAATTTCGTTACACCTATGGACAAGGGAGAGGTGGTGGAGTGACGGTGGGACCAGGTGGAGAAGCTGGGGGAACAGATTGAGAACCAGTATGTGGAAAGAATGATATTGCGGGGGACTGGCAGGGGTTCTGGAAGAATCTCAAAACTTAGAGGGAAATCAAGGAGAACTTTCAATCAGATAGCTTTGGGAATGATTAGTAGTGTGACTATTTGCTGGCTGTTGAATGAGGGGGACAGAACGCATATGGGAATGACCTGAGTGCAGCAATGTCAGTTCTTTATTCAACTAAACTCAATTCTAGAAATAAATAAAGAGTTAAAATGCCTAAAACACATGCACAAACTATGCCTAAAACACATGCACAAACTATCTGTACTTCAGCTAATTATACTCTGCTAATGAAATACCCTTTACTTAAAATAAGAACTTCAGCAATGTAACATTAAGTGACCAAAGCCAAACTGTGAAAGATTTAAAGCACTCCGGGAGCAGACAAAAGCTAGCATTAAATTAATGTATGAATATACTATCTTATTTCAGCAACCTTTGCTATTGAAAAACTACTAAGTAAAAAAAAAACTGATTTCATTCTCTCTCTCTCTCTCTTGCTCATTCCCTCGCGTGCGCGCGCACACACACACACAGAGTATTGTGTGGCAATTGTTAACCAGATTCTAATGAATGCAAAGTTTTCAGCAAACTTCTGCAAGGATAGAAGAGATTACAATAATAAACTTGTTACTTACTTTTCATTTAAGTTACTCTCTTCAAGTAACTGTCTACACAATTCTTTCTTCTCATTGATTTTCTGATTATTTTCATTGTCCTCTTTTTCAGCTCTGTCCTTCACATACTCTTCAAACACCTGTCTGCGTTCTCGTGAGGTCAAAAGCAAGTAGCGCTTGTCATATGCAATCTTATGTAATTCCTTCTCCCATCTTGCATGTGCAGAAATCTGTGACCAAGAACAAAAAACACAAAATTCAGCTCAATGCTACTAGAAATAGTGTGAATGGACTACACTTGAGTTCAAAGTGAGAGAGCGCCAAAAGTAAAAATACACACATTCAAAGCAGATAAGCAGATTAATTGTGTCCATACTCACATTTTTTTCAGCCAGCAACTCTTTGAACAGTTTCATTCTGACTTCCATTGAAACAACAGACCTCTGCTGAGCTTCCTGGGCCTCAACTTTAATGGCAGTCTCCTGTCCTAAAACAGTTTGCTGGGCAAGTTCATTTTTGTTTACTTTCTTTACTTCTTTCACCTCAGTCTCTGATCTATATATAATGTGACAAAGAGTAAAATATCCATTAAATAAAGCTAAAAAAAAACAAACTACCATCTACTGCCTATAGTACCTTGCGGTGTAGGACATTGGGGTCTTGAGCCTGAGCAAACTGTGCAGGTTAGGGTTTTCTTTTTCTCCCAACATAAATAAATCCACACCTTACTGAGGATTCAAACCTCAGTCTTCCAAAGGTGAGCCCCGCATTCTAGCCACTCAGACAGCTGCTTCTCACTCATTAAATAATGAACAGTTATGATATATTGATAAAAATAATCACACATCAAATTAAACAAAATGCATAATTTGATACACACAGGTGGGGGGCCCTCCTGTCTCCAGCATACAGTGGTAGACAGGCTAGTGTGTTCCAGTGACCCCTAGAGATATGCTGACTTTAGCACAGGCAGGGTTTCTTATGTAACGTAAGTCAATAGTGGCCAGACTATGAGAAACACAAAAACCTGCTGTCTTGCAGATGGTATAGAGATATTAAATGGTTAGAAATCACAAACAAAACAAATGCCTATTCGAACTGTACGCACTGGACATTGTTCATGAATAAACAGTGCAACGTATCTCATTTTATGATATGTACATACACGCCAGCAAAACCTACTTTGAGATTACTTATGTATCAATCCTGCTTAAAATATGAGGCTCATGACTTCAGCTACAATAAAAATGTACGCTTTCAAAAAACAACTGTATCCAGTTTGATACTTGAATTTGATTGCCTGGGATGAAATAATCGCAATACGAAAATGAATACTCAAAGTTGGCCTGCCCAGATTCATTAACAAAAGAGAACATAAGTTAGCATTAGGGAGTCTCTGTGGCAAAGTGGTCAAGCTGTATGTCTCGAACTCCGAAGGTTGTGGGTTCAATTCTGGCCGCTCCCTTCGGTTCACTAGTGCATTTTTTCAGAAACTCCTGAGGGTTGTTGCTGAAGCTACAGAGTTCATGCTTTGTGCGGCGCTTTCCATGCTGCAGAAAGATACTTAGCCATATGGGATAAAACAGGGTGCAATGAAGTTGATTTCTACTTTTTTTTAAACATAAGGTAGCAAATGATAGTTTAAATGACACATAAATTGTGTTTTTCAATTGAATACATGCTGGAGATCAATGCGTATCTGTAGCTGAGGGAAAAATGTATTAACCTATTTTCTGATGTGTAGTATTCAGAATCGCCATGGCAAAAGTAGCCTTTAGCAAGATGAAAAACATACTGACCAATAAAAAGATGTCAACTGAAACGAGAAAAAGAGTGTTGAGATGCTACATAGAACCTGTACTTTTATATGGATGTGAAGCTTGGACAATGAGCAGCCAGGCTGAAATACATCTGATGGCTGTAGAAATGTGGTTTCTGAGGAAAATGCAAAGAATACCATGGACAGCCAGAAAGACCAATGAACAAGTCCTTCAAGAAACAAATGAAGATCGTAAACTGATCAGAGACATTAGACGTAGACAGTCACAATTTTTTGGGCATGTTATGAGAAGAAATGATTTGGAGAACTTGGTGACAACTGGTAAGATCGAGGGGAACAGACCAAGGGGAAGACCTAGAAACAAGTATCTGGATGGCTTGGCCTTGTGGCATGGTCGAGACAGAAACACGGAACTGATCCACGACTCTGTTGATCGAGTGAGATGGCAGAACATGACCGCCCACGCTTACCGGCATGGCACATGATGGATGGATGGAGTATTCAGATTCCATTGAATCATGACAGCTTATTTTGGCCACATCAAGGTCATTATGGTGGCAAAACAACACAAGCTCTAGCTTGCTCAATTCCTAGTGTATTTTCCTACTAATACAGCAATTTCTGCAACATCAATCATCATTACAGAGCTGTTTAAACACAAAAATATAAGTAGCACCCTGAAATAACATTGCCATTTGTATGGTATCTCAGAGAATCACCAACGAACTGCAATAACTGCCTCCTCCATTCTCATACTGTGTAGTTGTTACATATGTGCTACTTTGCTCTGCAATAATCTATCCTCAAAATCTTGCTAAGAATTCAAATGTGGCCTCCTACCATGAAACAAAGAGATATAGACGTATATAAAGACATCATTTCCTCCAATTATCCTCACAAGGAACCACATTCCATGCCAAAGGAATGAACATAAACTAGAACTAAGTGTACGTGAACAGTAGTTTTACATATGTAGCCCCTTTGTTCAAGAAATAAAAACATGTTTACAGTGAGAAAAATAAAAACACATTTAATATGCATTTCATTACACAGTTGTACAAAACTGACAGACGATAGTTTGTAAAATGGAGTTATACCTCTCCATAACACAAAGCCTGGGTTGAATTTAGAGACCATGTGTTGCCCATGCATCATGATCCCTCTCTCAGCCTGTCTAGTGTACTCCAGAGGAAAGGTAAACCAATACGTCTCAAACAAGACAAGCTGCAGAAGCTGCCAAAACAGCAAAGCAATGCTCTAACTGTCCACCTATTTGAGCTTCAATCCTAGACAAGTGACAACCAAGGCTTAGGGCCCGGTCTGCCCTGCCATGACATTTTGTCTTTAGGTTGCAGTTTCTTGCACTTGTACATTTATGTACAAAACAATACCACAAAAATTAAATACTAAAGTGTTCAGATGAAAATAACAACAACATTAGTAAGTATAATAACATGTTACTCAAACACTGATTCTGCAATAGCGAGCACTCTCCAGACAGAAAACTGAAACTCTGCATAGGGCACAAAATTAAGTCTTTTCTCATTTTCTGCTTCTCCATTAACTGTTTTGCATCTTTTAATACCCACAAGTCTCTACCAAGCTCATTTCAATGTCTCATCTGGCCTTCATTCTCAAAATGGATACTCATGAGATGGATACTCAATATGTAATTTTGCCCTAACTGGGACCTTGTTTCAATGTCCTTTGGTTTGCGTTCTTGAAAGAAAGTCACTAAATCTGTATTACATGATGATAATACCTTGTCTCATAACATCAGGTCCACTAGCCAATTGAACTTTCCTCCCACTTCTGCTAGCTCTAGCCATTTATTAAAGAGATTCTTCGAAGTATTGACAAAGTCTGTAAAGTTCTGATTTTTCTCTGGCACAAATTGTCTGAACTTAGTTCTATATCCATGTTCAGTCAGATTGAACTTTGTAAGTACATGTTGACATAGAATAGCATAGTTATTTCTTTCTGATACTGGTAAAATGAACATTGTGCCTTCCCAGTAAGATATTCACTCAGCCGCATAGCATATTCTCCTTCTGGAATGACCAAAGCCTCTGCCGCAGCCTCGTATCTGTCCAGATATGCCTGAATATTATCTCTATCTGTAAAGTATAGCAGTTTTAGTCACTGTGAAGAGGGAGAATGTCTTTTATCTTCATCGCTCTGTCCATTTGATGCTAGCTCTAAGTTCTTGAGTGCAACTCCTTTTACACTCAAACTTATACTTCTGTTTTTCAATTTCCACAGCATTTTTTTGTTTTAACTTTTCAAGTTCTAGTTGCATTATATTGACTTGTGTCTCTTTCTCTTCCTGTAGGCACTTGGCTTCAGCTAACTTCTCTTCCTGTAAACATTTGGCCTCATGTTCACTCTGTCTTTCTTCTCTTTCCAGTTGTCGATGTTCTTTCAATTTTGCTTCTGTAAACTCCTGCAGTTCTTTGCCAGTCAAGCTTAACCATTCACCTGCTTCAATATATTCCATTAAAGTCGGCATTTTTGTAATTGTGGACACATCACTGTCCATCAGTCTACTGTAAATATAAAGACACTGCTACTTGTCTTGTGCAAATTCCGCAAAACATGGCAAAAATATCCTAATTACAATGAATACAGGACCAAATACGACTAAATTGATCGTGCATGATAATTTTTCGTGGAACAATGAATGGAAAACCCCAACAAAGCAGTTAGTAACAACAGTGTAGCACAACACCTCCAAAAATACTTAGCTGTTTTTAGTAGGATTCATTTCCGAAAAAAGGACTGATATGATTGGACTAGTCAGATGTTGGAACCAGTTTCTGGTGCTCAGACACATATAAGGGGTGTTCATTTGAAATCCGTTTGTGTCGCAGGGCATTCATTTGAAATTCGTTCATGCCGCACCATGCGTAATTGCATATGTTGAATATGATCATGTCATAGTATGTGATAAGTACCGGCCAATGAATAAAAGAGCACGTTCTTATCATCATATGATGCATAGGTTCCATTTCTGACTGTTGAGAAAATGGCCGGGTTGATCCAAAATCCGTCCTAAGAAGCTCAAAGAGCGGTGATTCAGTATCTTTCATTTGAAGGATGTCAACTGGTGGACATTCATCGAAGAATGCTAGCAGCGTACGGTAACAAATGTGTGTCGAAGACAACAGTGACAGACTGGGCATGGATATTTTGGAAAGGACGGCAGTTCATGACAGATCTTCGATGGCCGGTTCAAGCGCATATTGTTGCAACAGAAAAAACCATCGCCAAAATTGATGCAGCAGTACAGATGAACCGTTGTCAAAGCATGCGTTCACTAGTGAAAGAATTTGATGTGTCAATTAAGACAATTGAAAAGGTCGTTCATAAGAAACTGTAATATCGGAAGGTGTGTTCACAGTGGGTACCACGGATGTTGACCGACCACTAAAAAAAGGAACGCATGGGATGGTGTTTGAACCACTTGCTGCGTTACAGAATGGGGGGTGATGCATTTCTCTTCCGCATAATGGCAGGCGATGAATCATAGTGTCACCACTTTGAGCCAAGCAGCAAAAAAGAGAGCATGCAATGGAAGCATGCACCAAAAGCCAAAAAATTCAAGTTATAGGTTTCCACTGGTAAGATTATGCTGAATGCACTTCTTGACCATGAAGGGCTATTGTTGGCTCATTTTAAAGAACCTGGTGTTAACATCAACTCTACCCACTACTTGCAAACACTAGACAAGCTGCAAAAAGCCATCAAGAATAAACAACCCGGCATGCTTTCTTGCAGTGTGATTTTGTTGCACGATAATGCTCATCCGCATGTCACAAAGACTGTGCAGGAAACATTAGCAAGGAAGAAGTGGGAAATTCTGCAACATGCAGCCTATAGTCCTGATTTTTAAAAAAAGCTCTCAAGGGGCAACGATTTCACACAGATGCAGATGTAATGAACGTGGTAAATACTTGGTTCAGTAAGCAACCACAATCCTGATTTTGCGGGTGGCATTCGCCGCCTACCTAAGCAATGGGATGCTTGCCTGAATGCATATGGCGACTTCTTCTGACCAACCCATGATGCATAATTCATTCAAAATGAATGCTTTGTTTAATTCTATCACACCTGTTAATGTTTCTTTCATGCTTTTGTAATAAAGCCATTGGAACAGGTTTCAAATGAACCTCCCTACTACATAAGTCATATATGCTGTTTTGATGTGACCATGACGCCAAATCCTGCAGACAAATGAGCATTTTTCTGCGTGGCTGCTTTCTCCTTGAATTGATGGTAAAGATTCAGGACTACCGAAAAAGTTGAAGATGATGATGAATGTCGAACGGATTGCCTCAGTATAGCAAGTAAATTTGGCACCCTCCCTTGTGGAGACGGCACCTGATTGTTTGCTGTTGACTGTTTGTTGCCAGGTGAAGTACTGGCGACGATAAATGAACTTAGACGTCACAAATGAGTTAACATCAACTCCTGATTTCACTTTGCTATGAAACTTCTCAACAGCTGTTTGTTTGTTTACATCCGGCAAACTCACTCTCTGAGGTACACACGCCACTATATCAACTTCCGCTGTGTAAAATCTTGACTCTGAAGGTCACCTTAGTCTCAGTACACTCCTGTACTCCAATCATCTTTCGTTCTTCAAAATAAGATTCAGCACTGTGGTTTTTCCCAACACAGCTGAAGTCTAGCTCAGCTGATCCCTGCACACACACAATTGTCTTGTAAGAAATTGTTCTGCTGTTTACCCCTCTCATTCCCTCTCATTAGGGTCTTCACGTTGACCAAGACCTGCCTTGAAGACACGCAGGACTCAGCTTTGTTCTCATCATCTTTATTTCTTTGACGTTTCCCTCAGCGAGGTAATACATGGTACTGTGTCGCATATCCGACTGCTATCTCCCCACCCTCGCTGTGCATTCTACCTATGCTGAATCACTTCTTGACTTGTCTCCGTTAATTCTCTGTGGTGTCTACTAGCTGTGACTGTCTGATATTCACACTTATGAAAATGATTCGTCATGATGATGTTTAGCTGCGAATTTGCCCTCGGTTTTGTAATGACGAGCCTTCCAGATGAACTTCTTACTGTCACAAGGTCATTGACAGACAGAAGTGGCTGTGGTAGTGTCTAGTGGATGTCAGTGTGAATATTGTGCCGGACGACAAATCAACAATGATGAATCAATATAGAACACCTGCCTGCGCACACAAAACTTTAATTCGAAACAAACTCGATGCTACAGCACTCTTCAGGAAAATCCAACAATGAGATACATCTATCCCTTACACTCCTGTGGAATACAACACTGCCTTATCCCGTCCTTTATACTACCACGACAAAGGAACTATAAGTGTCAAACTCTCAGTTCGACTAACAATAATCACTTCCCCTGGCTAAACCTCAAAACTCCACTGTCTGGCTAAGTTTCCAAGTCTCCTGGCTAAGTCTCCTGGTCTATGACCACGAGCAGCATGACGATGGAGGTGATGGCAGTTACACAGGCTTTCATATGGCTGGAATCACAGCATTATACCAACGTGTGTGTACTAAGTGATTCAATGAGCATGATTCAGAAGGTCGAAGCTGCATCTGTACGTAGACAGTGGACTGAATTGCTGCGGAAGTCTGTTGTCCGTAAAGTCACCTTCATCCCGGGACATGTGGGAGTCGAGGGAAATGAACGAGCTGACAAACTGGCTTGCTCTGCGCCCCCTGTAGATGGCCAGCCCATGGATCGTGCCGATGTTATTAACGTCCTTAAAGATATGGCGAGAACAGAGGACTTTGACGTCAGTGATTCCACATCGCTGTCCAGGATGAAAGACCTGGGAGTAAGAATCGGCACAGCCAGATGCGAGAGGTACATCGGGAAAACAAAGCGCCTCGTCAACCAACACAGAACTGGCACTATTAGCCACCAGACGCTGATGAATATGCTGGGGGGAGGATCTGAGCACCTATGGACATGTCCGGAGTGCAACGAAGATACCCCAACTGATAACTGATAACTGGCTAAGTCTCCCTCTCTTAGCCCCAGACTCAACTGTACTCCAATTTGCCCAGACTTCTGTCTTTATCCACTTTCCCTGGGCCCACCCGTGAAGGTCTGTTTCACCCATTGAACCCAATTAAAACCTTTCCCCAACAATACATTTCTGGGGTATTCCTTTGTCTATTCTTTCTCCAGCACGTTCTTGCCTCTCAATAGTAATTTCCCATTGAACCATACATGCTCTAACAATCACGGTGTTGGGTTCAGCCATTGTCTTGGGATTTCTCCTCACCCTCTCTGACCCCCACATCTGCATTCCTCCTATCTGACACGTGTAACCTTAATTGTTCTATTATACTCTTAGTCTCTCCCTCTCCCTGCCTTGGCGTAAAAACATGCACGTTACAGATACTCAGATGGATACTCAATATCAAACTTATACCTCTGGCTAGTTGTAAAAGCCCAGAGCACTCACCTCCTAGCAGCTCTGTCCTGAGTTCAAATCTCCCTTTAAATGGGATTTAATATGTATGACCATATGGTTCTGAGTCTGGCTCACTCTCAAATTAGGTACTTCACGTGCACTTTATTAAATAAACAAAATGCTAACAGAAATAAAATTACTTCATCCTCTTTGATGGAGGTTCTTCCTGCACATCCTTTTCTTCCTTGTCCTCTGAAACAAAATTAAAAAAAAAACCAATGCACTAGGAAATTCAAAAACAACACATACACACTTCTAGATATGTGCTGGTACTCTAGTAATGGGAATTTGCTATGGCACAAGAACAAAATTCAGACACCATATAAATGTGTTTCATACAAGCGGGAGAAAGGACGTATAACTAACACTCCTACCTATTGTTGAGTTGAGTTGAATTAAGAACCGAAATCACTGCACTCAGGACATTCCCATACGTGCTCCGTCCCCTTGTTCAACAGTCAGCGAAGAGTCATACTACTAATCGTTCCCACCACTATCTGATTTAAAGCTCTCCTAGTTTTCCCTCTCAGTTTTGAGATTCTCCCGGAACCCCTGACATTCCCCGCAATCTCATTATTTCCACATACGGGTTCTCAATCTGTTCCCACACCTTCTCCACCTGGTCCCACAAATGTACGACCACCTCCCCCTTGACCACAGGCAATCTACCACCAAGAATCAGATTTGCTGGGCTGGTCACTTAACTCACATGCCAGATCACAGGCTCGCTAACAAAATTTGAGTTGCATTGTGGTAAACGCTCCCAAGGCGGCCAGGGGAAACGCTATAAAGACAATTTGAAAATCTCACTGAAAGCTTTTGGAATTCATCATGACACCTGGGAGACTGCTGCCGAAGACTAAAATTCGTGGCATACATCATTACGCAAAAGTGCAGTCACTTGTTAAGTAACCAGGACTGCAAAATCTGTTTAAAAAAAAAAAAAAAAAAAAAGGCTGGACAGAAAAACCACTGCAGAAGATCCTCCTCCTGGAACGTCAAGCATTCTTTGCCCACCTTGTCCCATTTCGAGCCAAAATAGGCCTTATCTGCCATCTTAGAACTCACAGCTCCACGTTTTCAACCCCACTGGATGAACTGAATGGTTATCATCATTCTTGATGGACAAACAACACCACCAAGAGGTGCATTCCCTGCAAGCCTATCAGCCTGTTCATTCCCCCACATCCCCTGCATGGCCAGGGCAAAATATCCATACAATTCTCACAATCTGCGACCTCTGAAATGATGATAGCCATTCCACATGAAACATTCCTTTCTCCACATTCCTAAGCATACTCTTTGAATCCGTAATGAATACAATGTGTGTTGCAGTCTCCTCTAACCAACGGAATGCCGCTGTTACTGCTTCCACCTCCATTCTCATGCTGGAGGTTGTAGTCTCATATACCAGACTCTCCTTTGTCAAGACTCGTCCATTAGCCTTTGCAATAAAACCCCAACCACTGCATCTGTTTATCACCACTGACTCATTGGTGTAGATGACTATGTCACCTTGATGTGTGTTACTCTGGATAAGTTGTTGCACTTCAAACTCAGTGCGGCCCGCTGCCCATTCTCTGCACTTACATCCTACCTATTAAAACCCCATACAGTATAGGCCCTCAACTAGCAGATGCAATTCTACCTATGAAGACTGCACATAGATTTACATTGTAGTGTTTACAAGAGCCTGGTCTATACCATGATTTTTGTAATCACTTTGTACAACACATCTGGTAGACTTTTGTGTTACTGCTACTTTCTATTCTTTCAAGCCCAGTAACATGTGAACAAGACATAACTCACATCATCATCATGTTAGTCAGCATCAAGACTGGTGCTGAAGTCTTCTGATCATGTCACACTACTGTGCCCTGCCCTCAGAAATTCTTTTCAGCTCAGAACAAAACTTAACTCTGGTATTCTTATATGCCTGCATGACATACAATTGTTTCTTTAACAAATTATTTCTTCTGTCTCATCACCTCTCCTCCTGGATTTTTCCACCTAGTATTTTCAAGGGGAGACCAATAATATGACTAAGCTTGCACACTTAAACATGCTTCAACATTTGTCTATTTTCCCTTATGTCTTAATAAACGTATTGTAACATGAACATGCAATTTAAAAAAAAAAATTTTCACACACACATCATTTATTAACACAATTAATTAACCTATTGTAATAGGTGTGTAAATGGATCATTTACTATATTTATTTTACAACTAAATTATGCCTAGGCTAAGACATATAGCAATTATGGAGAAGATGTATGCACAAATCATAGACTGACCAGTCGTCACTTCTGGTTTATGTGACAAAAGCTCGTCAACATCCGGTCTGTCTTTAAGCTCTTCAGGCCTTTCCCATACTGAATGGCGTTTACTTGGATCGTAAAAGAAGCATCTCCCGTCACTTGTTCGAACCAAAGACCTGAAGGAACCAGCAGCAGTAACAATATTAATACTACAAGCAGCTCATATTTAAAAAAAAAAAAAAACTTACAATTTAAATTTCTTAAATAAGAGGTGGGCATTATGACACAGTAAATGGATGATGTTGCAGCTGTAAAGAGTTCATCTATAACACTTTTAGACATCACACTGTCATGAACAGAAAAAGAGAAGACTTGGAATTATTTGAATGGGTGTAACATTAATAACAGGCTTAGGTAGTTTGACCAAGAGGTAATGTATCAACCTGCAACTTGATAAGATAACTTGGGGAAAATCAGGTGTCAATCAGAGATTTGATTCTTCCAAAAGAAATTTCAAGGATTTTGTACTCTCGCCCTTAATCCTGGGTAGTGGGCCAGATGCCTAGCGTTCGCAGGTATAGGCGAGAAAATAGGCAGCCATGTATGCACATTAAAAGTCCCTTGGCAGTTAGAAATCACAAGGAGCAGACCAAATAGGACACTACCCAGGCTAAATGTCAACATGAGAAAACCCATCCAGAAACATATTTAAAGTATTCTTGGAAAGGAGATGGGCACCGCCAAGCAGTTCTCTTGCCCCTTGAAATACTATGATGGTTAGTTAACATTGAGTATTGATGCTTCTTCAAGGTACCCCTCCAACCCACGACTGTAAAGATAAAGGACCCTTTTAAGCATCTCTAGACACACTGGACATATGGTGCTAGCCTCATCCTTGTATAGACCAATCGGCTCTGGGTGGGTCATGTGGTCAATGCCACACCGGCCACTTTTACTTCTCAAGACATTTCCTGGTACCCACTTGAGGCTGGGTCAACCTTGGAGCCCAGGTCAGGTTTATAAACCTGCCTCGTATGTGAACTCAAACTACTGGACCACCAGGCAAGAGCATTAACCATTGCACTACCACAGGTTCCTACCCACAAATGTATTACGGGTTCATTTGATGTTCATATAAACTTTAACTAAATGCCATCAAATAAGCTAATATTTACAGGTCTGCAAACACAATCATAATAGCATGTGACCACACAAAACATATATCTGGAAAACATTAAACATGTCTGCTTGCTAATGACCACATCACCTTTCATGTGCTGTTTGGTCACTGAAAATGTAAACCTGACACATGATCAAATATCCCTAAAATGTCCCAAAGGCATATATATATATATATATATATATATATATATATATATATATATATATATATATACTAGCTGACCCGGCCCGGCTTCACCCAGGCCCTGGAGGGGATCTATCTATCTATCAGTCTGTCTGTCTGCTTGTTTGTTTGTCTGTCTGTCTGACCCGGCCCGGCTTCACCCAGTCCCTGGTGGGGAGCATCTCATTTAATTCATATAAGTAGTCATATAAGCTCTCCTGTTCCCGACTGTCTGTCTGTCTATCTGTCTGTCTGACCCGGCCCGGCTTCACCCAGTCCCTGGTGGGGAGCATCTCATTTAATTCATATACATAGTCATATAAGCTCTCCCGTTCCCGACTATCTGTTTGTCTGTCCATCTGTCTGTCCCGGCCCGGCTTCACCCAGTCCCTGGTGGGGAGCATCTCATTTAATTCATATACGTAGTCATATAAGCTCTCCCGTTCCCGACTGTCTGTCTGACCCGGCCCGTCTTCACCCAGTCCCTGGTGGGGAGCATGTCATTTAATTCATATAAGTAGTCAAATAAACTTCCGTTCCCGACTATCTGTCTGTCTATCTATCTGACCCGGCGTGGTTTCGCCCAGCTCCTGGCGCACAGTAACTTAAAAGAATGTCCTTCCACACACCATTCATTATTTTTAATGAAAACTGTTTTTAATCACCGACATGACAGTTGATAAGTTCTTTAAGCAGAAAAAGATGGGTTACAATGTTATGCATTATGCATTATTTTTATGAAAACTTTGAAAATGCCTTAAAGATTATATCATTATTTATTATAACTTATATGCCTGAAAATAACTATAGACAAAGAGTTTAACAATAGTGCAAGTAAGTCCAACAATATGACTATAAAGTATATAGAAATGTTATTAAAAGTTATGCCCCTTGAAATAACTTTTCTAGAGTGAAGTCCCACTGCTATATAGAAATTATATAATGAAAAATGAAAAAGTAAATGTTATTAAATAAGTAGAAGATTTTACACTAAGAAACTATTATAGTCGGTTGCACAGGAATGAAAGGAAGACGTGTAGAAAATTTCATCTCAATCGGATGTACCGTTATCGAACGCATCCAATACATAGCTGACCACAAACACACAAAGCCACATACACATATATATACATATATATATATATACTAGCTGACCCGGCCCGGCTTCACCCAGACCTTGTGGGGAGCATCTCATTTAATTCATATAAGTAGTCATATAAGTTCCCGTTACCGACTATCTGTCTGTCTGACCCGGCCCGGCATCGCCCAGCTCCTGGTGTGGAGCATCTCATTTAATTCATATAAGTAGTCATATAAGCTCCCGTTCCCATCTATCTATCTGTCTGTCTATCTGTCTGTCTGATCCGGCCCAGCTTCGCCCAGCCCCTGATGGGGAGCATCTAATTTAATTCATATAAGTAGTCATATAAGTTCCCGTTCCCGACTGTCTGTCTGTCCCTCCCTCTCTGTCTGTCTGTCTGTCTAATCATTTATTGGTTGCAGTTAGAACAACCTTAGATAAACGAAGACCAACTTACAAAAAGCATTAGAAAGAGCACTTGAAAGTTCTTTACACCTTCCCCTACAATTAACTTGGGTAAATGGAGCGGCGGCAGCAGCAGCAGCGGAAGAAGAAAAAGGAGGAGTAGGAGCTGGGAGGAGGAAGAGGGAGGTGGAGGAGGGAGGAGGGAGGAGTAGGAGGGAGGAAGAGATAGGCGGAGAGAGGAGGAGGAGGGAAGAGGAGGGAGGAGGAAGAGTAGTAGGGAGGAATAGGAGGGAGGAGGAGAGATTAGGAGGAGGAGGGAGGAGGAGGGAGTAGGAGGAGGGAGGAGGAGGAGGGAGGAGGATGAGGGAGGAGGAGGGAATAGGAGGAGGGAGGAGAAGGAGGGAGGAGAAGAACGCAGGAGGAGGAGGGAGGAGGAGAGGGAGGAGGAGGGAGATGGAGGGAGGAGGAGGAGGAGGTGGAGGGAGAAGGAGGAGGAGGGAGGAGGAAGAGGGAGAAGGAGGAGGGAGGAGAAGGAAGAGGGAGGAGGAGGGATGTGGAGGGAGGAGGAGGAGGGAGGAGGTAGAGGGAGGAGGAGGAGAAAGGATGAGGAGGGAGGAGGAGGGACGAGGAGGAGGGAAGAGGAGAGGGAGGAGGAGGGAAGAGGAGAGGGAGGAGGAGGGAGGAGAAGGGAGGAGGAGTGATTAGGAGGAGGGAGGAGGCGAGGAGGCAGGAGGAGGAAGAGGGAGGAGGAGGAAGGAGGAGGAGGAAGGAGGAGGAAGAGGGAGGAGGAGGAGAAAGAGGGAAGAGGAGGAGGGAGAGGGAGGAGGGGGAGGGGAAGAGGAAGAGGGTAGGAGGGGAGAGGAGGAGGAGGAGGATTATAATGCATATGCCTGTAGATTTAATAATGGCTGAAGGTGTTCCATGTCTTCTTAGAGTTGGCAACAGTTTAAAGAAATATAAAATCTTCAAACTTGATAGAGATAAGGTAACTATTATTTATTTATTCTTTAAGCATAAAAAGATGAGTTACAATGTTATGCATTATTTTTATGAAAACTTTGAAAATGCCTTAAAGATTGAAGCATTATTTATTATAACTCATATGCCGGTATATAACTATAGACAAAGAGTTTATAAATCTTTGAAAATGATGCAACAATATGACTATAAGTTATACAGAAAAGTTATGCCCCTTGAAATAACTTTTACAGAGTTAAGTCCCCTCGCTGTATAGAAATTACAATGAAAAATGGAAAATTAAATAATATTGGGTAAGCAGCCGATTTCACACTAAAAAAATATCACAGTGGGCTGCGCTGGAATGAAAGGAAGACGTGTAGAAAATTTCATCTCAATCAGATGGGCAATTCGCGAACGCATAAAGGACATACGGACATACAGACGGAGATTGCCTTTTATATATATATATATATGCAGGGTGTTTGTAAAGTCTCACTACACTTTGTATGTAGAACAATTTTTAAAAATGAAGTACATGACGTCATCAAAAAATGTTCTCCACTGTCCATCGTGAAGCAATATGCAGTGAATTGCTGTCGTCTGCTGGAGTAATTCTTTGCACTACAAAGAGAATGGTGTTAACAGAAGACAGACACGTTGCAGAAGGTATTTCACAATATGAAGAGACATGTACAGTCATGCCCTTGAAGCCTGTTGTGGACATTTTCAACACTTGTTATAATGAATACTTCATTGGTACTTTCCAGCTTCCCCGAAACAGCATTAGACCATGGCAGTGACTATTGTAACTAATTTAGTGAATTTTTAGCATATTTTTGATGTCATGTACTTCATGTCTCCGATTTGACCTACATACAAAGTGTAGTGAGTCTTTACAAATACTAGGTATAATCCAGTGATAGAAAGATGAACAATTTCTAATGGGCTGGTAAGTGTTTTAAGTAATGTAAGAAACAGATACAGTCACAACGGAACAGTAGTTTTCCATGAGTATGATCTCAAATGAGAGTGTAATGTAAAAGATTTAAAAGAATTAAAAACTGTTTTCTAAGTGTGAATTTGAACAATGAAAACACAAATAATATATTGCAGCATTCATTACCTGGTCAGGTGCATACTAGACAAAAAATGAAGTAGTGTAATGAATACATTCAACTGAAATACACACAGTGGTGGCTAAACACATGTGACTATATAGTGTTTTGCGTATTTCAGTTGAAAGGATTGTGAATGCTGGACATTGAAAAATTAAACTGTGAGAGAGCTGGTAGCAGTGGAGATGTGATTTTAAATAAGTGTTGAGAATATGTTGGAAAGATCAGAAGAAAAAGACTAAGGCACTGACAACTGCGGGTATAATTAATTCACATCAAAATCGAAGAAAAAGATGCAATTCATGGGGGATATCAACAGAAGAAATGGAGGAGATATTACCTTTAAAGGGAAAATCCTAGGCTGGAGAGTCAGAGAAAGATGTAAGTGGAAAGTTTAAAAAGCTAAGCAAGAAATTAACAAATTATAATATAAACAACATCAACTATATTAAACTATCAGATGACTGAGATTTTTGGAGAGTTATGACCGATAATGCCGGCTCCAGACCAGGCACCTGAAGAATACTACATGAGATATATGAGAACGTAATGTTATATGAGAATGTAATGTTCATGGTGTTTTAACTCACCAAACTGTGCCAGGTATTGCAATTCTGGCAACTGGCCTTGACTTATTAACCGGTTTAGGCTCTGCTTTCGGCTCTGCTTTCAGTTCTGCTTTCGGCTCTGGTTCCTTTTCTTCAACTGCCTCTGGCTGTTTCTTACTCTCCTAAAATGTTTCAAAATGACATATTTAAAACTAAATGAGACCATGCACCCTGAGTAAACAATTCTACAAACTTCAGATCATGAGCTATTTCAGAAATGCTGTAAAATAAACGAAGCCTTAAAAAATGGATACCAGTTATTACTCAAATTAAGGGGCAGATTAATACTGACCATATTATGCATTTCCCAGTGTGTCACGGGACCCTAAAAGGGAGTAAAGAATAGTAACACTGTAACCTACCATGTATGTCATAACAGACGACTAAGGAGGTTTCCACCCGAGTGTTAACAGGACTCTAAGGAGAAGCAACAAATATTAACACTGCAACCTTCCCTGCATATTGTTGGAGGTGATTAAGGCGATTTCTGCCCATGTCTATCAGGAAGTAGAGAATGGTAACACACTGTAACCTACTATACAGGTCATAAGAGGCAACAAAGAGGGTGTGGGCATGCAGCTGGCTTCCCTAATAGGTAGAAAAACTTTGTCTGCAAAAACAACTCACGAACACGCCTAAAGATAAAGAATAAAAATAACAGCCTAGCCAAGCAAGAGAAAAGGAGGCTCTTCCAGATGAGGTTTCGCACAATGCAGAGAAAGCCACAGATAGTCCAGATCATAGATTTTCTTCCTTTCACCTAGGAACATTTCCAGAATTGGCATCTGGAATGTAAGAACTATGTATGAATTGGGACTGACGGCACAAGTGGTGGAGGAGATGAAATACAATGAGATTGGCATTTTGGGATTATGTAAAACAAGTTGAGGAGTGGCTGGCTGAGTGGCTATAATGGTGTCTTCTCATTTGGGAGACTTGCGTTCGAATCCTCGGTAAGGAATGGATGTTTTTCTGTCGGGGCAAAAAGAAAACCTTAAGCTGCACAGTTCACGAGGACTGCACTAGCCAGGCTGCCGTAACTGCTCAGGCTCAAGAACACCCCCCCTTCTTTACACCGCAAGGTACTATAGGCACTAGATGCAATTAGATAACAGATGATAGTAACATACGGCACAATGGGACAGGCAAACAGATTTTAAGCATAAGCACAGGTGAAACAGTGCTGTTCCAGGCCATACAGAGGAAAATTCCCCCCATAGCGAAGGAATGAGCCTATTGTTATCTAAAGAGGCAGTGGAAGCATTAATAGAATGGTTAGCAGTGAGTTTGAGAATAGAGCATGCTACATGCTTAGTCTAGGTACTTGTTTGAAGGCTCTCAGCCGAGGGATATGAGGGATCCCCGGATGAGAGGGCCAGGCCGTTACTTGCTCTCTGATGCATGGAGGTAATGTGCAGGGATAATAGTCTTTCATTACCTCCAGCTGGGATTCCAATCATTCCCAGTAGCGAATTCTTCACTGCAAAGCCCTCACCACATTGCCTTTTTTTTCTGCCTGCCCTCTACCCTTCCAAAAAAAGGTTTAATTGTTTTCCCTGAGTGACCCTTCCTCAGCGAGGTGAGTCTCCTGCAGGCCAACAATATCAATGTTAAGATGACTGAGTTCGGCATCAATCACAACCGTTTTTCTCACATCGTCAATATTCATCAGATCAGTGGAAAATCCCGGACATGGTTCTTATGTTCCAGACTGCAAGCCATAGCTTGAGGTGTCAATTATTCTTTTTAGTACCTGGTGCATTGGTTTTACAGCCTGCGATTCAGATCTTGTCCTAGCCCCAAGCACCCATTGAAGCAGGCAGGCTGTGGCGGATCAGGACATCACTGGCCGGGGGCTGCCCAGCTTGAGGTGTCTCCCACCGTCAGAGGCTACTCATGGCACCCCTGTCTATGCCAACTGACAAAGACTTATAACCCGTAACTGCCACCACTCGCTTTGATTCCGAGACCGGTTAAGACCAGGGATGGAGTAATACCTCTCCATTGCAAAGCCTGGGCTAAATTGTAGGGGCTATGTGTTGCCCATGCAATATGATCCCTCTCTCAGCCTGCCTAGTTTACTCCAGAGGAAAGTTAACACCAATACATCTGGAACAGGACAAGCTGCAGAAGCTGCCAGATCAGCAAAGCAATGCTCTAACTGTCTGCCTGTCAGAGCTTTGATCCTAAACCAGTTGCCAACCAAAACTTAGGGCCTTGTCTACCCTGTCATAACATTTAGTCTTTAGGTTGCATTTCATCGCCTTAGGGTAAGGCTTGTACCCTCTCAACTGACAGAAGCCATGGCACAATGTGAGGTGTTGGGTTTGGTGAGCGCCGCCCAACAGTCGGTGCCAACAGAATGCAGGTAGTACCGTCTACTGTCATACGGTAGCTCAGTCATAGCTTACTAAGACCTGACTTTTTTGGTGTAAATATGCTATTTATTATCTGTCGTTTTGCGAACATAGGTATATTTGGATGTTTCAGTAGAGGTAATAGTTGATATGTAAGCGCACTTGCTGTTCAACATCTGATTTTCATTTCTCTGTCTAATATTCTTTTTTCTGTGAGCATAATTCCAAGATATTTGAATTTTTAAACTTGTTTCAGAGATGTGTTATTTATCAGTATACTTAGTGGACCAGGAGATCTGCTAACTGCATTGCCACATAACATGCAGACATGATGATGATGGACAGTTAGTATCGGGAAAAACCGATCGGAAAACCCATGCACAGAAACCAGTGCGCACCAACGTGATCAAGACAGTGACGTTATTTGACAACAACAGACTGGAAAATTACATGGAAAGGAGAAGCATGTTCTTGATGATCGTGGCACGAATTGTGGTAGCTGGGAGCTAACCGGTATGAACCCAGGGATGGAACGATCGTAAGCGTTGACAGAAGAGAAGAGCATCATGCATCTGTAAAAAATTGAGGACACGCCCTAGGCGGGAAGAGAAATAACAGAAAGACAGACGGGTTGAGTTCAAGGTGATGATCAGCTGTATATGTAAATCATGACTATAGCCGCCAGTGTTACAGGTTAGTCATTCAAATCCGTATAGTTTGTGCTCATATAGTTCGGATGCTGACCTGGTCATAACAGGCACTCCGAAAGAGGCAACGACAGATTATGTGATATTAACTTTGTAAGAAAATGCCTAATAAAACGGCGTTTAACTGTAAGAGCCACGCGTCAAGATTCATTATGTTCCAGTTCACACCTTTTCTCTCCAGTTCTTGATCGTTATTACTGTTATTGGAAAGTTTGAGCCTATGTTCTTCATTACCAACGTGTTTGTTGTTACGCATAATGATACGTCATGAAGGAGGACCAACAGCATGCTGGCATGCATTACTTCAGTTTTGGTTGCATGTATACTCATATTGTATCGCTGCATGTTGAACTCAGTTTATTAATATGATATAGCAGCCTGCCCTCGTTGCTATAAAACAGGCACTGATCATCTGCAAATAAAAGTTTATTTATTGTGTGTGAATCTGTTGTTTCATCTGAAGTAAAGAGTTCAAAATTGTCTGAATCTGTTCTGTCAAGATTAGCTTCTTTGGATATTCTGTCTATGTAGATATTAAATAGTACAGGAGAGAGCACATATTCCTGTCTTACTACTATATAGACTGTGAACATATCTGATATATCTTCTTGTGTTATTGCACTTTGGCTCGAGTGGCTACGTTTTCTAGAAATTGTCCTTGCATCCTGTAGTCTTCAAGGAGGGTCCATAATTTGTATCTGTCTACTCTATCGAAAGCCTTTTCCTGATCTACAAACACAATGTTCTGCTGGTCACTGCATTTGATGTTTTTTCACACATTAAAAAATCTTGACAGCCATTTACCTCCTGTTTACCCACAAGCCTGCAGCTTCTGTGGTTATTCCATATGGATCCAGTGATATGTTTTCAGGACTTTACTGTACTGATATTACTTCTGGAGGGATGAAGGTTGGTTCTTGTTGTCCATAGCTTTTAGGCACAAAGGTGATGTTTTCTATGTTATGTGTAGGTTAAGTAGTTCTAGAACGTATTCTGCCCATCTTGCTAGTCTTTGTTGTGGATTAAATAATGGTATACCTCTTTTGCTATTTATGATGGTGGTTGGGTTGTAGCATGCATCTCTGTTTCTCATATTGTTGACATTTATACAATTCTCGTGGTTAGTCTGTGCTAAGGGTTGCCATCTGTTCACCATATATCCTCTAGGATTCATCTTTAGATGCTTTAATTGTTTGTTTGGCATTTTGTCATGCTATTCTATAGTAACATAATCTTGTCCAGATTTAGTTGTGATCCATTTTTTTAATGCTACCTTCTTTCTGGATATGCTATCTTTAAACTCATTGTTCCGCCAAGTTATTAATCTTTTTGTCCTGCCCTACTTTCTTGGTTCCACATTGATTTTCCAGTGTGTTGAGCATAGCAGCCATGAAAATTGTCCTTTCCTGATATACACTTGAGTAATCATCAGGGATGTTCTTATGTAGCTTTTTTGATTTCTTGTTTGAATTCGTCTTTGACCTTATTTTCCTGAAGTCTCCTATAATTGATGGCATCTGACCATCTGTTGTCACCTTTTTGTTTCTTATTTTCCCATATGTTAAATTCTATTTATTTTATAACTAGTCAGTATCAATGTCTGTATTTGGGAGTGCTCTTGAATCCATTAGTAGTCTTCTGTTTGATTTCCTAAGTAGAATAAAGTCAATCTGAGATGCTTGATCTACGTTGTTCCATTTATACCAGGTTTTGGTGTGGCTGCCGGCTCTAGCGAAGGGGTTGTGGACACAATTTGTAATCCCTCAAACCGCAGCCAAAACACAGCTGCAGGCGATTTGGCAGCAGACTGCCTAGTGTTGGGTTTTTATAAAATGTTTTGAGTGCCGGTCATTCAGAAAGTAATGGCAAACTACTGGACATAAACTTGCCAATAAATCACAAATAGCTAAAAGATGCTGGGGTTGACTTCGACATTCTGTAAAGGATATGCAACTAACTTTGGTGTGGCTACCACGATGTTGGAAAAAAACTATCTGCTATTATTAGTATTAAATAATACCAAAACAATTTTTATGGAAACAAATGTACCACTCAAAAACTTGCCTGTTCTTCACTGTAGTAGCACCAAATGCTTTCTGAAGCTGGGGTGTGAGAGTTAATTTTCATGCAAAACACACAATTTTACATTCATAAGTTGTTTAATCAAGAACAATTTCAACTCTGATGATATTATATGCACAACACAAACTTCTATCACTTTGTTTGAGATTAATCATTAAAGGAAAAGCTTACATCAACAATATCGTTTCATCAAGGTCACAACCATTTTTTTAAAACTATAATTTCCCAGAAATAATAAATCACTGTAACAGTAGCTATCTATTCCAAGAAAAATTTGAAGTTACTTTATTCATTTTAATTAATTTTCTAAATAAAGAGTTAATCAGTCTACTAGAATCCCTGTGCAGTCGAAAAGCTATAAAATGCTGCCCTCGTCAAATTCTCAACACCTCATAACATATGGGCATAGCGTGAACAAACAAACAACCATTTTGTATACTGTATTCAACAAACAATAAACAACTCAAATAAAGTGAGTTGTTAATGCTCGTTTCCCACCACACCAGCATGTTCCGGGGGAAAAATCAGACACATACTCTTTATTTATTTTATTGTTGAATGGAAGCCTGTGACTGTGCACGAAGCATGCCGGTCTGCACCTTTCTTATCATGCTGTGTGATTCCGTTACAATCATGACATGCACGGGACGCAGAGGTGTTTCTAAGACACCAAGGCTGGGTTCTATACTGGCCAAGACCTATTTACGCGTCCTCGCCGAGCGTCCTGGGCAACAGGTCCCTTCGAGGTCCTGGCTGAAGTCAGTAGGATCGCTGATTCCTCCGAAGTCGGAGAGTGTCTGCCTGCACGGCGAGGGACCACCAGTCTGCACACCAATAAGCCAGACATGGGGCAACGGATACTCACGCAAACCTCAGGTCCTGTATGACATCACACTGATGTTGGACAACAGGATGTCTTCATCCGACATACAGGACTTCACGCTGGAGTTCACAGCCAGTGAACCCAAGCAAGCAAGTAAGCATGACATACATGTGCTGTTAGTTTCCCAGCCAGTGGAACGCCACAGTGACTACCTCCAGGGGGCTGTGTGGTCTCGAGGTATGGTGTCCGCCTCAAGTGCTGGAGGTCCCGGGTTCAAGCCCCGATGTTGACCGGGATTTTTCCTCGCGGACTTCTAGTAATAAGATTTCCCCTGGTCTCTGGGTAGTGAGATCGGATGCCCGTGTGTATTGTTGCGCACATAAAAAATCCCTTAGCAGTTGGAAATCGAAAAAGAGTAGCCTAACGGCGCTGCCTGGGCAAAATGTCAAGTTAAGAGTCTACCCAAAGTATTTCAGGATCCTTGCCGATGCTACAAGCTGAGCTGAGTTTCTCCAGACTCGGGTTTGAGTTAGGAGGAGAACGGAGCACTTATGGGTTGCACCCGTGTGCCGTGATGTTGAGCCATCGACTAAACTAAACTAAACTAGTGACTGCCTCCATCTCCATTCTGAGACTAAATGTTGTGGTATCATATGCAAGGCTCTCCTGCACCAGCAATTAGGCATTTATTAATCAGCAATTATGTATGTATGATTTGGTTTAGTCATTTAATTACAATGTGACGTGAAAGGATAAGAGCGCTCCAGCATTTAAACATCCAGTGCTCTGGTTAGGGTGTTCATCACAGACACCAGTCAGTTGGGACTTAAACCTTGACTTCTCATTCAGAAATCGATGGTAAACTACTGAATGTAAAAACAGCCTAGAAAATCAACCTGGGGTTGATCGCAACATCCTGCAAAGAAAATGCAATTTTTAAACATTTTTTCAGTCAACTAGGTTTCTGTGTTAACGCCAGCTTGAATCTGTTGTCACATCATATACATCATCTGGCTTAGCAAGTGCATGTAATGGTGTCATAGATAGAAGGCCAATAATGAAATATACTGACATGTAATTGCATACAACTGGCCAAACAGATCATTAGGGGTTATTTTTCTATTGAAATAATGTACACTTTTTTTTTAGTTGCATATCCCTTACAGGATGTTGCAGTCAACACCAGTATTTTTCAGCTGTTGATGTTTTTGGCAAGATCATGCTTAGTAGTCTGCCATTACTTTCTGAGCGACCGGCTCAAATACCCCGTAAGTAACCAACGTGACGCAATCCGCTGCTGAATCTCACGCAGCTGTGTTCTTCACGTGGATATACGGGATTATGGAGAGAGTTGTTACTCCTTTGCCAGGGAGACGTGTATACTTTATGTGATCCATAATTCAATTTACTCAATAAGAAAGAAACAAACACAAACTTAGTTCTTACCGTTACTTGTGTCTGTAAGGTAGGTCCCACTCCTGGTTCATGACGTCCCATACCTTGTCGAGGTCTCATACGATGTCTGTATGTTCTCTTGTCTCGTTCAGGAGGTCCCATATCTGGCCGAGGTCCCATGTGATAGCTATATGGTCTCATATCTGGTCCAGGAGGTCCAAATCCTGGTCCAGGATGTCCCACATATGGCCAGAGTTCTGTGTGATATCTAAATGGTCTCATACCTGGTCCAGGAGGTCCCATACCTGGTCCAGGAGGTCCCAGATATGGTCCAGGAGGTCCCATACCTTGTTGAGGTCTCATATGATGTCTGTATGTTCTCATGTCTGGTCCAGGAGGTCGCATAGCTAGCCCGAGTTCTATTAGAAATCTATTTAATATATCTAGTCCAGGAGGTCCCATATTTGGTCTAGGTCCCATATTTGGTGTAGGAAGTCCCATACCCTGTCCAGGTCCCATAGATCTGTTTGGTCTCCCCATCCTTGGTCTGTCTAGAAAAATTGCTGGTCCTTATGGTGGTAAACTTTTTCTAGATTAATTTATGGCAGGATGACTGAAAGGTGTTCTGAAAGGTAACAACAAATGTCCTTTAATATGCACAAACTGAAGCAGAACACAGATTGCTGTACAATGGAACACAGACAGCTGTACAATGTTATCAATGTGATATTTCTATGAGAAGTTGCAGTCAAAAATCATCTCCAGAAATGTCAACCTACCCTGTCTATCAATATTATTGTGGAAGTACACATTTCAGGAAAGTTGGCTTGTACTATGTTGTTGTTCGAGTTGTTGGGAGGAAAGTAGATCAGAGGTTATGGCACCCACCCCTGTCTCAGTCAAAGAAGGTTCATCTCACAGAGCTAGCTGTTTGGATTTTTCCACAGAATAAGAAAAAGGATGGTATTGTCCCTCTGAGCCTAGGGTAGAAGATTGGTATCTAGACTTCTCAGACAAGAGTGAAAACCCTGTGAGGACCTGTCCGCACATTGCACATAGTGAAAATCCCTCAGCAGTTGGAAATTGAAAAAAGCAGGCCAAACTGGTTGCTGCCCAGCATAATTTCCATATTAGAAAAAATATCCACAAAAAAATTTATAGCATATGTTATTTTGCTGAGCAAACATTTGGATCCTTGCTGGTGCTATAGAATTCATGCTGTGCTGAGATTCTCCTTGTGTGATCTATGGGAAACGACTGGAGCAAGTATGCAAATATCCATGTGCAATGAAAATGATTCTTTACAAACCAGTCAAGGAGCACCACATCACACATGTCTCAAGATTTAATGTAAATCTGCAGCACACGTCAACCACTGCCACATGGACTCTTAGTACTGTTGTTAATATCACTGTTAAAATGTGTCTTTAAATGATATATTGACAGCGATTTAATTGTTAGATTCAAGTTATAAAAGTGCTGAATAAGCAGTTTCCTCTTTTTCCTATTAAATTATATTATTTACAGAATATACATATCTCAGCTTAGGATGGACATATAGAGACTTGAATAAGATGCATTTTTGCATTGCATTTCATACAAGCTTTCGAACTATGCAGGTTGCATAATGTGATGGAAAAAACATTAGAATTTAAAAAAAAAAAAACTCTACTAAAATATCTACAAAATACAATCCGTTGGCACCAAGATATGTTGTAATACTTCCCCATTTACATTGATAATGTGATATTCACTTTTGCCCTCTCCCCTTTATTGTTAATTATTATAGTTTTCATTTTCTCCCCCCCCCCCCCCCTTTTTAAAATTGATATCAAATCCCCATTTAAAATTTTAAAAAATTAAATAAATATTGTTATAAATTCCACAGCAGGGCCAGATGGAATTATGATAGAGAAATTAGTAGTAGTGGGACTATTTGCAGTAGAAATATTAACTCAAATGGTGATGAGATGTACAACAGTGGATTTATACCTAGCGATATGCAGAAATCTGTGTTTACAGCTCTACCAAGAAGATCAGGAGCAAGTGAATCCAAAGAATATGTTGTTTTTGTTGTTTGCGCTCATTCGCTTTGAATTCAAGCGTAATCCATACACACTACTTCTAGTTGTGGTGGACTGAATTTTGCGTGTGGATTAGCTTTCCCTATTAGCTGTGTCCCTCACCACCAGATGAACCCACTCCGACTTCAGAGGTACTTGTAATTTACGTCCCAAAGTCAAGGAAGATATGTCAACATTTTAGTCCAACTGTCCAGTGTAGGGGTTGAACCCCTAACTTCGGCATCAGCACAAAAGAAGTTTAAGAACACACGTTCTTATCAATTCGGCCATGCTGACGTACGAATGCAAAGAATTTCATCCAATCAACCTCATAAACCATGTCTCAAACATCTACTTAGAATTATAATGAGAAGCACAAGAAAGAAAATCAAAATGGAAACTGGTAAATGAATGTATGGATTTGCAGGGGGTAAAGTTACAAATAATACAATATACATGTTTGGAACAAAAATGGAGACCTATGGATACACAGAAGGACATAAATATGTGCTTTATAGATTATACTACAGCACTTATTAAAGTGAAACATGATGAAATGATAATTCTGTTGCAAGATATTAAATTGATGGGAAAGACCTCAGAATAATGAAGAATATTTACTGAAAGCAAGTAGCAGCAATTAAAATGGGACAATAGTAGGGCAATTATGAACAGATAAAGCAAGGAGTAAGATGAGGATGTGTTTTGTCAATGGATTTGTTCTCTCTATAGTGAAGAAATAAGAGAGAGATAAAAGAGATACAAGCTGGAGTTTGTAACATAAACAATCCACACTTTGCAGATAACAAGCATGGATAGCTGAAAACGCAAAAGATAACAACTTTTAGACATTGTAGTACTCATCATCATCATGCACTATGCTGATAACTAAAAATGTTTGTCTGCGGATGTTATTTTTTATTATAAGCTCCCAAAAAATTGTGTTTTTACTTATGTCTCTTGACAGACAGGATCAGCTCTTCTAATCCTGTTCCTCTATTTAAGAGTACTAAGTTAGTTGCATGTCCTTTACACAATGCCACAATTAACACCAGCATATTCAGCTGTTCGTAAGTAACTGGCAATTTTTACGTTCATTAGTTTTCCACTGCTTTCTGAATTACCAATGCCTCATACCATCAAGGAATAAGAAGAGTTTGCATACTTTTTTTCCCCCGCATATCCTTTACTGGACATTACAGTCAACACCAGCATCTTTCAGCTGCTGTTGATGTCTTGGCAAGATTACGCTCAGTAGTTTGCCATTGCTTTCTGAGCGACTGGCTCGAATACCCCTGTAAGTAACCAAGTGACGTGATCCGCTACCGAATCTCGCACAGCTGCGTTACCCTCATGAATATATGTGATTATGGAGAAAGTCGTTAACCCCTAGGTCAGGGAGACCGGCGTTTGCATACTAATAATGTTTACAAAAATGCCTTAGTATTGTGTGCAGTCTCTTTTGCTGTCTTTGTTTTTCCAGACTGGGATAATTATGGCATTTCCCCAGTCTCGTGATGTCTGTTGTTCTACCCAAACATGGTTGAATAGTCTATGTAGCCATGCTGTTCTTACTTCTCTTGCTGCTTTAACTAGTTTATTTGGTATTTTGTCTTGTCCCGGTGATTTATTTAATGGGGCTAATCTGACGGCTTTCCTAATTTCTTCTTTCTATATGTCTGGTTCTAGTTCTTTGATGGCATCTGTGTCAATTTCCTGGATTTCTGTGGCATCTGATGGAATGTTGAGATGTTCGAAGTACTGCCTCCATTTTATTAGGATTTGTTTTTGTTCGTTTATTGGGTCTCTTTTTTCATTGTTAATTATTTCAGTTGGGTCAAAGGGTTCTCCTCTGATTCTCATTGCGCTGATCTTTTTTGTAGAAGTTTCTAGTTGCTTCCTGGTAGTTTTTAATTTAAGGTTTCTCAATATTCCTCAGTCTTTTTGTTTTTCTCTTTTTACTATTCTATTCACATGTATTTTCGCTATTCTATATTCTATGTAGTCACTGTCCTGTTTGCTCTTCACCCACTTTTTATATTTTTTTCTTTTTTGTCTTTTACAGCTTTCTTCACCTCTGCGTTACACCAACTTGTTATTTTCTGTATCCGTGTTTTGCATTTTTTCGTGGTTTCATATGTTATTTTTGCAGTATTTAAAATGCTTGATTTAAACATCTCCCATTCTTCTTCCACTGTTTTCTTCCTATAGGTAATTTTACAAAGATTTCAGTTAGTTCTTTCTCATAGTTTCTCCTCATTGCCTCATCTTTGAGGTTTTTAAAGTTTCATGATTCGCACGGCATGTATTTTCCTGGTCTTTACTTTTTTCTTCTGTTGGTTCTTGTGGCAATAACTGCTTTGTGGTCTGTGTTTATACTTAAGTTTGGCACTGCCCTGCATCTAAGATGATTTCTCTTTGTGTAAGCAGATAGAGGCAGACAGACAGATGGGACTTAAGACAGACAGACCTGACAGTACAGACAGACATAAAAGACATATGGACAGGACTGATAGAACTATAAACATTGTGTCACTTACTTGTTATTTCCTGTATGTCATTGAAATAATCCATACTGGATGAACAGTGAATGAACTTATATATATATATAGATGAACACAATTTCACAACTGTGATAGCAACTGAGTTGTCAGGTATTTTAAGTGTATTATAATCATTTTTTAATTAATAATGTAATTCATTACACAATGGTTAGGAATCAGCTGGGTGAACCAATCACACATTTCTTTGAACTGAACAATAAATAACATTTGGAATGTTTAAGCAGGGCAGAATATTTAATATTAAAGTGAATTCGTTTTACAGATCAGCATAGAACAAATGTACAGACCATATAGTTTGCTCAATTATTAATTAACATTTCAGAGATTAATTACTTGAAACATTAATTGGCAGCCATTTTGAACTATTATGCAGGTCTATACATTTAAGATTACAGTGATAATCAGAAAATGTGATCTCTACGTTTGGTTTATCAGCCCGCACAAAACAAATAAATGGTGCGCAAGGTTTGCTCAGTTATTAGTTATTAGTTTATATATCTGGGATTAATAACTTTAAACATTAACTGAAAGCCATTTTGAATCTCTAATTCAGATTTAGAGTCTAAATCTGGTCTGAACATTTCAGATTACAACAGCAATATGACTGTTATGCTCCACTCACTAATCTCCAAATTAACAACATATTATTGTTTCCAGGGCAATTAAAAAAAAACAACAATATATTATAACATTCATTCTCTATTTATATTATTCTCTATTTATATTATTGGGTAACAGTTTTGAATATTAATGTGATTGAATGTGACACTGACACAATTATTTTTTTTTAAATTATCGTTTACACAATTATATCTCATTATCACGAACACAATGATATATGTATATGGTTATCAAGGTCTTTCTTCGAAAATAAAAATGTTAAATACTACATTGGATTAAGTGTCAAAAAACTAAAGTGATTTAAATGTTAGCACGTTTAGGCAACATTTTAATTATCAACGTGCCGGAACAGTACTGAATTGTACAGTTTTCTCCTCTTTATCTTTGTTTATACACAAACAATAGTATATACTATATTTACATTATAATATAATCACTATACTATACGATATTCCGATATACTAAAGTATATATATCGGCTTAGAATTATCTACAGACTTGAATAAGGTAACGTTTTTTTTTTTAATGAGGTATACAACTGAACTTGCACAATTAAAAAGCAATTAAGATTATTAAGTTCAGAAAACGTTACTAAATACTAAATAGTCTTCGTCCAAATCTCCGACAGCTAATTTCGAAACCCTCGACTCGGTATGACGGGAAATTGTGACATTCGTTCACTGCACCTCAGCCACAGCGCAAGAGGATTAGTAAATAGCCAATATATAGAATCTGACCAAAGTACCCTTTCGATATAAAACAATTAGTTATTATTGTTTTGCATGTCTCGTTTTGAGAACAGGCAACATCTTGTTAAAAATGGGAGCAGGAAACTGCAAAGATATAGAACATAAACAAGATCACTTCACATTTAGCTTAACATATTGATGCTTATATATAGTTATTTAAATATTTATTACCGCTTGTGTGCCCACTTTGTCAGCTTGAAACTTATCAAATGAAAACAGCTCCACATGGCCGAATGGATAAGAACACGTGTTCTTAAACATCCGGTTTGTTGATGCCGATGTAAGCGGTTCACCCCCTACACCAGACAGCTGGACTAAAATGTTGACCTGTTGCCCTCGACTTGGGGACGTAAATTACAAGTACCTCTGAAGTCAAAGTGGATTCGCCTGATGGCGAGGGACAGTGTTAACAGGGAAAGCTAATCCATACGCTAAATGCAGTCCATCACTACTATAGTATGTATTGACTACGCTTGAGTTCAAAGCGAGCGAGCGCAAACAAAAAAAGAATAAAAGAGGTTGAGACGTGTGCATTGAACAATAGATCATGATATAATTACAGTCACATCTCGGTTTTCGTAGGTAATCCGCCCGAAGACAATCGGGAAAATCAGAAACCGGCGAAAACCGAGGCAATTATTCCCATATTAGTTAGTTAGTCGCAGTTCCAACTTCACAGCAACGGGTCGTCCCCATTATGCTCAGTTCCTGTGCCAGTTAATATCACACAAAACGCTCCCCACTGCCCAATGTGAAAAGTGGAAAAGACAGGAGTCTCGACAAACAACAGCCCGCACAGATACACTGTGCATAATGCCGCCGCCAGAATGTCAACACACCAGTCCCCCACGAAACACCCAATTCATCTCTGATGGAATCGGCAGTCATTTTCCTATCTGGATGTTTCCTAGATGTTCACCCACACAGTCCACGAAAATACAGTTCATCACCGACGGCAGTGGCAGTCAACCAGAAGCCCAGCAGCCACGCATTTCTGCATAAGGCAAAAACCGGTCAACTCTGGGACATAGCCACCAGCCATTGCTCTGAACATGCAGTCACGTTCCAAAAAATAAACTTGGGCAGATTCAAAAGCACTTCACACGAAACTCACAGCTCACAGTGTCGCGCCACGTACTCACTCAGTAGCAGGGCGACGGAACCATCAAGCCTCCTTAGTCGCCTCTTACGACATGCGTGGTAGGCTACAGTGTTGCTATTCAGATTAGCCATATGGACATCTGAAGAATATATTAGTACAGCTAACAGCAGAATACAGCAAGCCTTATTAGCACTAGAGGACTGGTCAAAATCATGGCTAGTGAAGATAAGTGAGGAGAAAACAACATGCACAGTGTTCTCCCTCTCAAATAAAACTCAACAACCTAAGCTGGTATTGAATGGAAAAATATTGCGCCATGAAGAAAATCCAAACTACCTCGGAGTCACCTTTGATCGTCGCCTGACATGGAAAACACAGGTTGAGAAAAATCGAACAAGAGCAAGGCAAAGAATGGCAATCATGAAAAAGCTTGCTGGTACAACGTGGGGAGCAGATGAGAAAGTTCTCAAGAAGTTATATACTGGACGGGTGAGGCCAGTACTGGAATATGGCATTGCAGCTTGGGCAACAGCAGCTAAGTCAAACTTTAACAAAATAAGTAGAGTCCAAAATCAAGGAATGCGAATCATAACTGGAAGCCTGAAGACAACGCCTATTAATGAATTAGAAAAGATCACTTGTTTACAACCAATGCAGGATAGAAGAGATAGCAGAGCCCAGCAACAAGCTGAAAAATTTAGAAGATTGACAGACCACCCTATGTATAAAAGGTTTAGTGGTTTTGGTAAGGGAAGACTGAAGCGTAGCAACTTTGTAGAAACTGCAAAACGAAAAATTAGGGCAGATCCCATACTTAACATATCAACAGTCAAACCTATTTACAATGCAGACAAGTTCCCAGCTTGGAGACAGCAGCAACTGCCTGAGATGATAGAAAACATTCCTGGTATTGAGAAAAAGAACACTCAGCATGAAACCGAAAGAAGAGAAATAACCCTAAACTACATAAAAGAACATTACCCAAGCAGCAATTGGACCCATGCATATACAGATGGATCAGCCAAAAATTCAATAGAGAATGGAGGAGGAGGAATTCTCCTAAATTTAAAAAATGGAGTGAAAAAAATACATTCAGTGGCAACTGGAAAGTTTTCAAGTAACTTCAAAGCGGAGGTAGAGGCTCTGAAAACTGCAGCAGAAATGCTCTTGATGGAGGAAAATAAAGAGAAGCAAATAGCTATCTTCACAGATGCAAAGTCAGCGGTCTCAATACTGAAGAGCAATAACAGCACAGAAATAGCTGACCTAAGAGCAGCACTCCATGGTCTATGCCAGAAATCCAAAAAAGTTGTAATACAGTGGATCCCATCACATTGCAGTATACCTGGAAATGAAGAGGCTGACAGACTGGCAAAAGAGGGCGGACGACTACCACAGCCTGACATAGACATAACCTATAACGAGGCAAAGAGGTTGATAAAAAGCACCTATAGAACCAAATGGGAATCAGAGCATCCAGGCCACCAGAAGGATGATGCATATTACAAACTCGACAGAAGAGAACAAGTAGCAATCTTCAGACTCCGCACAGGACATAACAGGCTGAAATACCACTTGTTCAATAAACTAAAGATAGGAGATACCGATGAATGTAATTGTCGAACTGGAAAAATGACAGCAAAACATTTGCTTCAGGATTGCCCAATATATGCAGAACAGAGAAAGATATTTTGGCCCACACCTGCTTCATTTGAGGACAAGCTCTATGGAGATATCAACAAGCTCAAGTTGACCGTAGCTTACTTTAACTACATACAGGTTGACATTTAAAGGTGTATGAAGAAGTATTCAGACTGCCACACTTCATACCATAGGTATGTCGGTTACAAAAGCCTCCCAGAGGCATGAAATGGAATATTGCTGGATAGGAGATCCATTACGTGGAAAGTCCGAACCAAAAGCTCACTGTGTGGGCTTTCAAAAAAGGTGGAAAAAGTGTCCTAGTGGCACGAAATGGAATATTGCTTGGATAGCAAATCCATTATGTGGAAAGTCCGAATCAAAAGCTCACTGTGTGGGCTTTCAAAAAAGGTGGAAAAGTGTCCTAGTGGCACGAAATGGAATATTGCTCGGATAGCAAATCCATTGTGCGGAAAGTCCGAATCGAAAGCTCACTGTGTGGATGTCATCTGCACACTGCATTCTTCTGGTTTCCGGTAGAACAGCCTATGGTGAACGGAAGGCCCAATATACGGAAGTGAAAGCTAAGCAGCCATGTGCAGGACGTGACGATTCCTTGGGTGAGCCCAGTACCAGAGCGCTGTGTGTTGGCTCTGCAAGTATGGAAGCCTCCTTGGATGGCGGGGAATGCCCATGGTCTGCCCCTGCCTTCCCTTGAGGGCTGACCAGGATCTCTTAGGCTGTTCTATATGGGCCAGCTAGGATGGGAGATAACACCACAACAGTGAGAGTCAAACGTCCTAAGAAACCCCCGGGAAGGTTAACCCGGTCAACAAATGCCCGCAGAAGTCGGATGTGTCGGCCTAACGGCGCAAGAACGCAGCTCTGCTGTAAACAGGCACAACGCAATCACATCCGAAAAAAAACTCCGGATGAACGAAGAAGAAGACGAAGATTCTTTGCTTCCCTTATCAATGTAATCAATGTAAGGGTCAAGCCGTCTGCTTCGCGCTCCGAAGGTGGTGGGTTTGATTCCGACTACATCTTTCGGTTCACGGGAGTATTTTCTCTTAGACTCATGGGGGTCGTCGCTGGATCTATGGAGTTCGTGCTTTGTGCGATGCTTTCGGCAGACCGCCCTGCGGAAAGAGACCGAGCCATATAGTCATATAGGATAAAACCCGGGGCACTGAAATCGATCCTCTCGACTTTTAAGACTTATTTTTTTTCCCAATGTAAATCCAATTAATTTATTATTAGCAAGTGACAGTCGGCTCCGTGGCCAAAGGCCTGCGAACGCGGTTCGTGAGCCGGGTACCAGGCGTTCGAATCTCAGCCGCGACCGATTTGTGCAGCAGACCGTGTCGCATTGTGTTGTAACGTGCTGGTATGGGAGCCGGTCGTTCAGAAAGCAATGGCAAACTACTGAACGTAACACTTGCCTAGTACATCAACAGCAGTAAGGGAGTCTCTGTGGCGAAGTGGTCAAGCCGTTTGACTCGTGCTCCGAAGGTTGTGGGTTCGATTCCGGGCCGCACCCTTCGGTTTACGAGTTAAATGTTTCAGAGACTCCTGTGGGTCGTCGCTAAAAGCTACGGAGTTAAGCTTTGTGCGACGCTTTCCGTGCTGCGGAAAGAGACTGAGCCATATGGGATAAAACCCAGTGCAATGAAGTCGACCTTGTCGACTTTTAAGCGACTTTTTTTTTAAGCTGAAAAATGCTGGTTTTGACTGCAACATCCTGCACGGGATATGCAACATTTAAAAAAAAAGTGACACTCAGGCAACAAAAAACAACGTCAAACTGAGCAGAAGAATGAGTGGGTCCCTTTGTTTTCGCAAAATTAACAACGAGTTCATAGGGGAAAGTCAACGAAATCCGAGGCAAACAACGAAAACCGAGACAATTTTTGAGGTAAAAATCGATGAAAATCAAAACCGACGAAAAACCCAAGGAACGAAAACCGAGTGCAGCTCACTTACCGATTGTAATTTGACATTGCAGACGCCCACATAGACAACGCCACGTAAAGACACAACAATTTACTCCGCTTAGTCAGAACATGCGGCAATAATTATCGCTCTCCCCCCTCCCCCTACCCCCTTCCAGTACCTACAATATATTATCTTCCACTTAACAACGAAATACAACATGATTTATCCCAGTTAATAAGGACAAAAACTGACGATATTTATTTCTCTTCCCCCCCCCCCCCCCCCCTAGTACCTAACATCGGCAATATTATCTCCCCTTTGGTACCTGCAATCGGCAATTATTATATCCCCCTTAACAACGAAATAAAAAGTCGCTTAAAAGTCGACAGGGTTGACTTCATTGCACCGGGTTTTATCACATATGGCTCGGTCTCTTTCCGCAGCGCGGAAAGCGTCGCACAAAGCACACACTCCGTAGTTCTAGCGACGACCTACAGGAGTCTCCGAAAAATTTAACTCGTGAATCGAAGGACACGGCCCGGAATCGAACCCACAACCTTCGGAGCTCGAGTCAAACGGCTTGACTACTTCGCCACGGAGTCTCCTTTAGTTGCTTGCTTGTGTTCGTTGGCTTGAGCTCCAACGCGAAGTCCTGTATGTCGGATGAAGACATCCTGTTGTCCAACATCAGTGTGATGTCATACAGGACCTGAGGTTTGCGTGAGTATCCGTTGTCCCATGTCTAGCTTATTGGTGTGCAGACTGGTGGTTCCTCGCCGTACAGGCAGACACTCTCTGACTTCGGAGGAATCGGCGATCCTATTGACTTTAGCCAGGACCCCAAAGGGACCTATTGCCCAGGACGCTCGACGAGGACGCGTCAATAGGTCTTGGCCAGTATATAACCCGGCCCTGGTGCCTTGGAAACACCTCTGCGTCCCGTCTCCTTTAGTAATAATATAACAACGAAATACACGATTTATCCCCCTTGTTTAGGAGAAAACGACATTTATCTTACTCTTAGTACCTACCATTGGCAATATTATCTCCCCCTTAGTACCTAACATCGGCAATGTTGTCTCCCTTAAATAACGAAAACCAGTTATTTTCATTCATCATCAATCAGGTACAGTCTTCACAATGAAGCAGTGGCATGCAGAGGGGGGCGTGGGGTGCGACGGCCCCGGGCATCCAGTCGGGAAGGGGGCATCCAATTAGGGAGAGGGAGCAGCACAGTGCAGTGGGAGGGGAGGAGGAATGAATTAGGGAAAAGAACAATTTAGGGGCATCCAATCAAGGGGTTGGCTCCGGGCATCAAAGAACCTCTGCACGCCACTGCAATGAAGGTTGGCTGCAATGGATCTCCAACACTGTCTGTCTCTCGCCTTGACTGTACTTTCTGTCAAACTGAAGATTCTCCATTCTTGATGTTATCTTCCCACTTGTATCGATGTCTACCTCTTGCTCGCTTGCCCTCAACCTTGCCTTCCAGTATGGTTTTTATAAGAGTATCATGTCTTTTAACGTGGCCAAAATATTTCACTTGCCTCCTCTTTATTTCTTTCATCAACTCTCTCTCTCTCTCTCTCTCTCTCTCTCTCTCTCTCTCTCTCTCTCTCTCTCTCTCTCTCTCTCTCTCTCTCCATTCCCAGTTTTTCTAGAACCTCTGCATTTGATTGTTTTTGTTTCCAAGAAATACGACATATTCGTCTGTATATCCACATCTCCATTTTCTCTCCTCTTTATTTCTTTTATAAACTCTCTCTTCATTCCCAGTTTTTCTAGAACTTCTGCATTTGATTGTTTTTGTTTCCAAGAATTACGACATATTCGTCTGTATATCCACATCTCCATATTCCCCCGGGAGTCTCTGTGGTCAAACCATCTTCCTCTAGTTCAGAAGGGTGTGGTTTCGATTCCGGGCCGCGTCCTTTGGTTCACGAGTGCCCGCGTCCTTTGGTTCACGAGTGCATTTTTTCGGAGTCTCTTGAGGAGTCGTCGGTGGAGCTACGGAGTTCGTGCTTTGTGCAGCGCTTTCGGCAGCTCGCCCTACGGAAAGAGACCGAGCCATATGGGATAAAAACCCAGTGAAATGAAGCCGACCCTGTCGACTTTAAGCGACTTTTAAGTAAATGAGATAAATTCAACGTAGAAGTAAAAATCATATTTATGCATTGTCTGACCTAGTTCTGTTTCGGAATACCAAATTATGCACACACAACAAAAAATCACGACATCACTAAGAACACACCCATGAACGGGTTGCTTAAAACCAAACATGGTGAAATAATAATAGAAGAAGATCAGATTGTAAATGCATGGTCACATTATGTAAGAGACCTTATAACGATACAAGAGAGGAACAGTATGATATTACAATGACAGTAATAAAAACTCCGCCGCGGAGCAAGTACGACTGGTGGCTTTTTATAGTTAGAACATCTCCCCTTCCCGGAATGTTCCGACCCTTTACCTTCCCTTCCTGACACTCTCACGGGGAGGGCACACTCGGGTCATGACCCCGGGTGTCTTTCTCCTGCCTAGCGTTTATACACTGTTTAGAGATGTTGATTCGTGTCCCCACTTGTGACACAAATGAGCAGTGTGCCTGCTCCAAAGCCAACCCTACCCCGGGGAGGAGAACATTGTTCACCCAGTGGTTAGTGCCATCACACATATCTTAGCACCTTTGGCCACAATAAGCCATCTTCTTCCTCGGCCATCATCACTGCCGTGACCTCCACGCTATGCACCAGTACACTTCGTTGCTGCCATGTTGCCTTCTTCGTACCCAGTTCTGGCCTACACTGAGCCGCACTCCAGCTCGTCTCTAGGAAGTCGGTTCTGTCGTTCGGTACTTGTTTGTGGGCTTTGTCTCTGCTGCTGAGTGCGGTCATTATGAGAAATTTTACACAACCATTAGCTGGAAGTTGGACTTCGGCCGATATTTAATTGATTTCGGTGACTGCTACAACGTAGTGCATCCTCTACATTGAATAGGTGCAGTCTCAAGTGCGCCGCACTCGTTTAGAGGGATGGCTACAGAGTCGACACTAGACATTACCAGTTCTAGATCTTAGATGAGAGGTTGGCTAGTTTCGATGTTAGACTTTGGATATAATACGATTTGCAGACAGAAACATGAATCATATTACTGCAATGGCTTATCCAACGCAAAAGTTCTGATTGTTCCAGAGCCAGGATAAGGCCTTTTCGGCTGCCTCACCAAGTCACTTATGTGCCCGAGTTCTCGCTTGTCCAATAATGCGTAACTAAGCTGGAGATTAGTCCTCATGCGTCTACCTCTATGGTAGAATAGCCAGACAGTATATATCTGTCCTCTCTCAGACTTGCGACCATGTTCTTGTCCATCTTTTGTGTGTGCTGCTTCTCAATTCCCGACTCTGATGGGACGGTCAGCTCAATCATTGTTAATTGCTGAGCCGACGAGGAGTGCAGTACAATGTCATGTCGCAACCGAAACTGTTGGAAATCATTATGGCCTTTCAGGTCAATTGCCCCTTATCAGTTGTCCGCGATGTCGTGAATGGTTGATTAATATGCAATATGTTTTTGCGCTCCCTCGCTTTGAACTCAAGCGTAGTCCATACACATTCCTTCTAGTAATGCTGGACTGAATTTTGCGTTTGGATTAGGTTTTACCTATTAACAGTGTTTCTCGCCATCAGACGAGCCCACTCCGACTTCAGAGGTAGGGGAGACTGGGGAGAAATGGACATAGGTGAGAAATGGACCACCCCTCTCTGGCCCCTGGCTGTGATGCAATGAAAGTGAAACCATAATAAGTTTGTTTTTCCACATCAAACATAGTCCGAATTTTTCATTTGCCATCGACTTCCCGCACAGGTCGTTCCCACGCAAAGTTTGAAAAATTTTCTGCACTGAAGTTTCTTTTTCCAGTTCCAGACACCATCGTAAAGCAGACGCATAGTCAGGAATCAGGACAAGGTAATTACGTTAATATCTTTATTTACTTGTTATTTAAGAGTTCATATAAAAAAAATATAGCATATAATATTAGATTTAAGAGACTTTATGGCTGAATAGTTTAATACATTGATGGGGGAGAAATGGACCGGTTCATTTCTCCCCATGGTTCATTTCTCCCCATAGAAGAAATTGACAAGACAGTCTGTTGTTATTAAAAGTGTAAAAGTGGGGGTACGGGGTGTCAGGCATTGGTAGCACCTTTGGTAAGGATGGCTCTCATGTCCTTTCAGGACCCATCCCCCACTGGTCCAAGTCTGACACCCAGCTCGTGCCTGTGGCTCCTAGTAGCTGTCAGCATGCGACAGCGGCCACCCCCCGGGCAACAGCTGTGAGAGGCTGGCTAAACCAGGCATGGGTATCCGATTTGGTGTCAAACCAAGAGGTAAACTAGGGTATGCCTACCCAGCATGTGAAGACAGGATTCGGCAGACTGCGCGGAAGAAATCATTCCTGATTCAACGGGCAAGACGGCGTTTACCTGCAAAGCGTTGTGGAACGTAATGAGCACGGCAAGGCACGTAGAGCGCCCTGGTCATCCACTGCACCTGTATTCGTCTCCAATCGTCTCGACTTGTCTTGCCACTGGACTCAGATGGACTCAGGCGAGAGAGTGAGGTCGACGAATTGCGCAACTCTTCCTCACTTTAATCCAAGTCATCGCGCAAGTCATTCTTCATCCAACGTCACATATCACCTTCAAGCCCTGTGGCGATGGGCGAGCGGCAAAGCGGCAGGCGTGGGTACGCTGGCAGCCGTGAGCGCAGACCTGCACACAGGCGGCTCAGGCCATATGGTCGTCTTCTACTGACCGGAGCAGCAGTGGGATTCGGCAGCCCCCTGAGCGACTGAGCAGCCCTCTATAGGAACACACTGCTCACCTCCATAGCATGAGGAAGGGGCTAGAAAAGGTGCCCTAAACATTGTCTGCTTCATCACTACCTAACCAGCTAGCCGCGGTTGGTGGGTACCCTAAACTGCGGTCGACATACAAAGAAAGATAAAACAAGCAAAGCTAAAAGAGTAAACCATATTCCCTTAACAATTGGAACTTGGAATGTACGCACCCTACTTGACAGAGACGGCGCGTCGGGTCCAGAGAGACGAACAGCACTGATTGGGAGAGAGCTCGGCAGGTACAACATCGACATTGCAGCCTTGAGTGAGACACGACTTGCAGAAGAAGGCCAAATCTGTGAAATTGGTGCCGGCTACACATTTTTCTGGAGTGGAAGGAAAAGCGAGGAAAGACGCCAATCCGGTGTGGGATTTGCCATTAAGTCGGCCCTGGTCGGCAAATTAGCTGGATTTCCAAAGGCTGTAAACGACAGGCTCATGACCATGAAGTTGCCTCTGCTGAATGGAAGGAAGCACGCAACCATTGTGAGTGTCTACGCACCAACTATGACCAATGAAGATGATGTCAAGAATAAGTTCTATGAGGACCTGCACAATGTATTAACATCTGTTCCCAAAGGAGACAAACTTATACTCCTTGGGGATTTCAATGCCAGAGTAGGCACGGACACCACCTCTTGGAGTGGCATTATTGGAAAGCATGGAGTCGGAAATTGTAACAGCAATGGACTCCGCCTCCTTCAGACATGTGCCGAACATGATCTCCTGATTACGAACACAATTTTCCGTCTCCCCATGAGAAATAGGACATCGTGGATGCACCCTCGCTCGAAACACTGGCACCTCATTGACTATGTCATCGTCAGGAGGAGTGACAGACAAGACGTTCGAGTGACAAAATCCATGTGTGGTGCCGAATGTTGGACAGACCATCGTCTCATTGTCTCGAAAATGAACAACCACATCAGGCCACCACGGCGTCCTCAAGGGGCGAAAATGCAAACAAAGCTAAATGTCACCCGCCTAAACAGCAAGAAAATGCAGCAGTCGTTTGAAAATATGCTGGAAGACCGCCTCAAGCCCAATGCTGAAGCTAAACAGGATACAGAAACAGAATGGAGAGCCCTAAAGGACACGATTTACAACACTGCTATGGAAATCCTGGGTCCAGCCCCCCGAAAGCATAAAGACTGGTTTGATGAAAATTCTGAAGACATCAACCAATTGCTGACCGAGAAACATCTTCTCCTCAAGGCACATTTGAATGACCCAAAGTCAACATAAAAAAAAGATGCTTTCAAGAACATTCAGAGAGTACTGCAGCAGAAACTTCGGCACATGCGGGACTCCTGGCTGAGCAGCAAAGCTGATGAAATTCAGGGCTTTGCTGACAGACACGATATGAAAAACTTCTACGACTCACTGAAAGCGGTCTATGGTCCTTCATCACCAGGCATAGTTCCCCTCCTCAGTGCAGACGGGGGAACATTGGTCACCGATAAGAAAGAAATCCTCCAACGCCGGGCAGAGCATTTCAGCAAAATCTTAAATGCAACCTCCTTCTTCGATGATGAAACCATCAATTGCCTTCCTCAAGTTCCCACCAATGAGACTCTTGATGACCTGCCAACCATAGTGGAAATAAACAAAGCCATCCAGCAACTCTCCAGCGGCAAGGCACCTGGTCCTGACTCCATCCCAGCAGAGATATACAAGACAGGTGGGCCGGTCCTAACAGAGCAGCTTCACCAAGTCTTCACAAACATATGGATGAACGAGACCATGCCACAAGATTTTAAGGACGCGTCAATAGTCCACCTTTACAAACGTAAAGGAAACCGACAATCCTGTGACAACCACCGAGGCATCTCCTTGCTTTCAATTGCAGGGAAGATACTCGCCAGAATTCTTCTCAATCGCCTCACAGCCCATCTCGATCAAGGTCTTCTTCCTGAGAGTCAATGTGGCTTCAGAAAAGAACGTGGAACTGTTGACATGATTTTCGCTGCAAGGCAGCTGCAAGAGAAATGTCAGGAACAGAACTGCGAAATGTTCTCCACTTTCATTGACCTTACCAAGGCTTTTGATACAGTCAGCAGAAAAGGACTGTGGAAGATTATGGCAAAATATGGCTGTCCACGAAAGTTTGTCCAAATAGTGCGGCTATTTCATGACGGCATGCAGGCAAGAGTACAGGAAAATGGTGAGCTGTCTGAACCCTTTCCTGTCACCAATGGAGTGAAGCAAGGATGTGTCCTGGCACCAACACTGTTCAGCCTCATGTTTTCAACCATGTTGATGAATGCCTTCGAGAACGACGACATTGGAATAGACATCAACTACCGTATGGATGGAAAGTTATTCAATCTCAGAAGGCTGAAAGCTAAAACCAAAATTAACAGCGGCACCGTCAGAGAGCTCCTGTTTGCTGATGATTGCGCTCTATACGCCAACTCAGAGGCGGACATGCAACATAATGTTTCAGCTTTCTCACATGCCTGTGCCAACTTTGGGCTCTATATCAACTTGGAGAAGACTGTAGTTATGTACCAGCCAGCTCCAGGGAATAATCACACTGTGCCGAATATCAAAGTGAATGATCATAGACTAAGTGTTGTGGACAAATTTACCTATCTTGGCAGCACCCTGTCACAAGCTGCCACAATCGATGACGAAGTGAATGCAAGAATCTCCAAGGCCAGTGCAGCCTTTGGCAGACTGTACAAGAATGTATGGGACAGAACTGGAATAAGCCTGCAAACAAAGCTAAAAGTCTACAAAGCAGTTGTATTATCCACACTGCTATATGCTTGTGAAACCTGGACTGTTTATCAGCGACACGCTAGGAAATTAAACCACTTACACACAGTCTGCCTAAGGAAGCTACTGAAGATTAAATGGCAAGACAAGATTCCAGACACTGAAGTCCTAGAAAGAGCATCCATGCCCAGTATTCACACTCTACTGATGAAGAATCAGATTGGCTGGGCTGGTCACTTGACTCGCATGCCAGATCACAGGCTCCCTAAACGAATTTTTTACAGCGAACTGCGTTGTGGTAAACGCTCCCAAGGTGGCCAGAGGAAACGTTTTAAAGACACTCTGAAAATTTCACTGAATGCTTTTGGAATTCATCATGACACCTGGGAGGCTGCAGCCAGAGACCGAAATTCGTGGCGTGCATCATTGCGCAAAGGTGCAGTCATATGTGAGGCAACCAGGACTGCAAGAGCTGTGAAGAAAAGGCAGGACAGAAAAACCACTGCAAGAATTCCTCCTCCAGAGACGGCAAGCATTCTTTGTCCACATTGTCAAAGAACATTTCGAGCCAAAATAGGCCTTATCAGCCATCTTAGAACCCACGGCTCCACACCTTCAACCTGTCAAAGACTGGACAGGAGGCAGGAATCCTGCCTCATGATAGAACACCACCGGGACGTGGGGTCAACCTCAGATAGAGTAGAGGGAACATAGTGCCCGGGATCAGGGCAGGATAGATGATAGAAAAGGGGGACTAGTAACTAGTCCTCACACGAAGGCGTTGACCAGATAGTTAGCACTACTGGTCACGACAGAATCACGCCTGCGTGATAGCAACGATTAGCACTCAACCAAAGACAGCTAATAGAAGCGTGCTAACTGACCTAGCACGCAAAGAGCCGAAGGACGCATGAAGGTCCTTCCGCGTGGCGTGTAGCGACGCGAGTGAAGGAAGGCAGACTGGGGACTGACTCTGTAGTGTTCACATCGTGTAGAATAGATCTGTGTTTTCATATAGCCTAGTAGATAGAGATTAGCTATAGGGTTTAGGAAAACTAGTGATAGAGAATATTGTGACTTTATGTGTGATTAGATAGCGACTGTTTTGCAATTGTAAAGAGCCAACGGCAATAAAATGTACCATTTCATTCCTCGCACACGACTTGCAAGTTTCTTGTATGGTGTGGGAGAAGTAATCCGATGATGCCTGAAACATGAGTTGTTGACAGGCAATAGGATTAAATGTGGTGTCAGAAGTGCTGCTTGAACCTGAGTTCAAGCTAGAACACTTACCCACGGCTCTAGACTACTGTTACAGATAGGATATTACAAAGATTAAATGTTTAATTTGTGTCAGTGACGATGACGTGTGCAGACTAGATCGAGTTGCCAGCAGAATTGTGCCTATCGTGATGAAATAATGTTTATTTGTGCTTATTAGAATGTTATATATGTAAATAATGTGCTTTTCAAAGTTGTAAGTATTCATATTATGTTCTTCTTTCATTTATTTATGTAATTATTTATTTGTGTTTGAATAATGGCCAAAAATGTTTCATGGCGGAGCAATACAAAGGTCAGCGACAGTATTGATTTTTGCAAGCTAAAAATAGCGCTGCGCCTGTGACGTGGCACGATTGACAAACAGTTGGGCCTCGCCATTTGCAATCAGCATTTCAGTGTTTACATACTGGCAAGCTGCTGCCTGCCTGAATCTTTACGATATATTAACTATTATTTGTTTATTTAAGTTAGAGAATGAATATATTTATTTATTTACACATTATTATTACATTTATATTTATTTGAAAGCAGTTATTGATTTTTTTTCCTACGTTTCTATTTGTTTACCGTCACGAGGGCACTACTTTAGGCTATGCAAATTAGATTTGGCCTGCACCATACTTCCATAGATTAAACTAGGTTAGTAACGAAAGACATATTACTGTAGAACGAAGACAGGACATTGACATTAAATATTAATTAATCGATGTTCTGTTTGTTCGTGGGCATGTCAGTGTCATTGTACCAATTTGTCAAAAATCTATTTTTCGTTTACGAGTTGTCAATTGTTGCTGCTCTGTAAAACAGGGCGAACAACAGCTGAGTGATAACGTGAGTGTATGCTGGTGTGCCAAACAAGGTGACCTGAGTAGAAAACTCGTGTGTATTCCGGGGTGCCAAACAACGGGACCGGTGTTGCTGACGTGTTGTTCCTTGTTCTAGGGAACATTAAGATGAGTAAAACCTACGTTTTTGGCATGCATTGTGATTAATAGTGCATCTCTTTTTCAGCGTGTATTGTATGAACAGACTTTGTCCTCTAATTTTTTGTAGCATACAATTTTCCAGATTGTAAACAAATAGTACAATTTGTAGTGCTCAGATATTAAATAACAGAGCATATCAAAGATAAATAACTGAGTTAAGCAGCCAGTTCAGGTCAACGAGAACCTATTACCCAACAACATGGCTACTCTAGCTGACTTCATTAAAGCAGGCAAAGAATTGCAATACACAGGTAAAGAGCTAGAACAATATGCTGATAAGAAATTTAAAGAAGCAAAAGATGCTGAGAGAACTGAACGGGAACGAAAAGAAAATGCAGATAGAGATGAACGCGCACTAGAAAGACAACATCAATTAGAATTAAAACAGAAACAATTAGAACATGATAAGGAAATTAAACAAAAGACATTAGATCAAGAAAGAGAACTAAAGCAAAAAGAGATAGATGAAATGGCAAGAGTTAAGGAAAAACAAATACAAGTAGAATCAGAGACACAGTTAAAGATGAAAGAGATGGATGTAGACTCACACGCAGAGATCTCTGCCACTAAACTTAAAGTCAACAAGAAGAAAATAAGTTCAACAAATACAAAAATATTATCAAAGCATATTGTAAAGAGGATTCAATATCTGCCTGGACAGAAAATGTCGAGTATCAGTTAGATATCACCAAGTTCCTTTAGAGATGTGGGCTATGATTTATATGAAGAACCTGAGTGGTGAGCCCCTTAAAGTAATAGAATCTATACCAACCGATCTTAGATCTGACTACCAATACATCCGTGATAGGATTATGCAACACTTTTTACTTGATGCCCCTGGGTATCAGGTTCAGTTCTCAAATTTAAAACCTAAACCTACTGAGACTTTCATTGACTACGTCTCAAATGTTCAAAGTGTACTAAATAGGTGGCTTAAAGCAGCTAACATAGGAAAAGACTTTGATAAATTAAAAAACTTAATAACTATGGATAAAGTAATATCCACGATACCATCCTCTTTTGCTAAATTTTTGCAGCATTCAGACATTGAAACCATAGAACAGTTTGAAAAGAAAGGGTCTGCATATTTTTCTTCAAACAGAAATATTTTTAAGACTTCAAATGACTCTGAAATAGTTTCTTTTGCAAAAGATCAATCTAAAAACTATCAGAGCAATAGAAAACCATTTAATAAATTTGACAAGAAAGATAGAAAAATTTCAAAATGTACCCACTGTCACCTTTTACATGACACTGATTCAATGTGTGACAAATCGCCGAGTTATCCGGCACATCTTGAAAATGTTATTAAGAAGCAACAGAACAAAAGATCTGCATACCGGCGTGCCATTAAATGTTTTTTTTTGTTCCAGCTACGGCCATTATTCAAATAAGTGCCGTGGCCGCCAACGTATGAAAGCCAACAATGCGATTTTACTTGATACATCGTCTGATAGTGGTAGTGAGACTGAGTGTGATGTTGAAAATGAACTACCTGTTAACCAAACGGAAGAGGTGTGTTGTGTAAACGATATGTTGAGTTTTGACAGTTGTGAGCGATGTCACCAGTTTCATGCTGACGGAAAATTAGAATGTGGACATACAGTTCCATGCTCATCTGAGAGTGTGAATGCAGCCTTAGCCTCCAGAGGCAATTTAGAGTTCCACAATGCAATGGTCAATGATAGACCATGCCAATGTTTGCTGGACAGCGGTAGTACCCTTATTGGTCTCAGAAAGGAATTGGTAAGTCAAGAGAATTATACAGGTGACTCTGTCAAATGCCGAACCTTTTCGGGTAACATTGAAATTTACCCTTTGGCCAATGCCCGTTTTAACACTCCTTTCCTTTCGGGTACATTTACTTGTGCTGTACTTGACAACCCTTGTACTGATATAATTCTGGGTTGCTTACCCCAGCTAAAACAATGTACTAACGATGAAATAACTGCATGGAACCAACTGAATGCAGTTAATGCAACAACCAGAGCAGACACTATAAAACATCAAGACACGCTTCAAGATGAGAGACTACTGGTGCTTTCTCCATCTAGCACTGATGATACCAACAGACAAAAATTCATAGAACAGCAGAAAGCTGATCCTAGTTTGTCTCCTTATTTAAAATTAATGAAAGAACGAGCTAAGATTACAAAGAACGCATCAGGTTTCTTCAGATTAAATAATGGCATTCTTACTAGACATTATACTACTGGTAACCATAACATTCAGCAAACGGTGTTACCTGTACAACATCGCATAACTGTGCTAAAGATTGCACATGAGTCACCGTTTGCTGGCCATCTTCCATATGACAAAACCAGGGCCAGAATTCAGGCGCATATTTATTGGCCAGGTTTTTGCAATGATATTAAATTATTTTGTCGTTCGTGTAATGTCTGTCAACAGTTAGTACGAAAGGGTAAACATGCTACAGCTGAAGTACAACCTTCTACACTGGCTTCTAGGCCATTTGAGAGTGTGGCGGTAGATATTGTTGGACCCCTGAATCAGGTGTCCAGCAAAGGAAATCGCTTCATATTAACGATGGTCGACCTATGTACAAGGCCAACAAAGGGGCGAGAACAATTGAACTTGAACCAGGTCAAGACATACTTCTCTTGCTTCCTGACAAACGAAATTTATTATTGACTTCATGGCAAGGGCCATTCAAGGTGGTACGTAAAATTTCAGATGTTGACTATGAAATATCAATAAACGGAAACTTAAAGATATTCCATGTCAACATGTTGAAACCTTACTATTCACGACAAGAGACAGAAGTAGAGACAGACGAACACAGTGCACCCACACCAAGTGATCAGACGACAGACATACAGAACGCAACTACACTAGTTAGCGAGACTGGCATATCCGACGAGCATACACTTAGCGAGAATACAGAATACAAACTTAGCACCACCACCGTACTGAATCAGGTAGACGATGACGGAATGGAACTACCAGTTCCTATTGTAGACAAGACTGCTACATTGGATAGCATACGGATAGAACAAGAACTAACAGACGGTCAACGACGACAATTAGTAGAATTAGTGACGGAATACAAAGACATATTCTCTGACATTCCAGGTAGGACGGACAGAATCGAACACTCCATTCTTCTTTCGGACTCTAAGCCTATTAAATGCAGGCCGTACTCAATCCCACTAAGCTATAGGGAAAATCTAAATAAGGAAATTCTGAATTTAGAGGCTAGTGGGATCATCCAGAAATCCACCTCTGAGTACTCTTTTCCAATTGTTCTAGTTAAGAAGAAAGATTCTACAATTCGTCTGTGCGTGGACTATCGAAAGCTCAACAACGTAACCAAGATCGACGCAGAGCCAATTCCTTCCTGCGAAGATCTTATTCTTGACATGTCCACCTCCAAAATCTTTTCTAAATTAGATCTCACTAAGGGATATTGTCAAGTCCCTATGCAGTCTCAATCCATCCATCTTACTGCTTTTTCAACTCCTTTAGGACTTTACGAGTGGCGTTTTCTTCCTTTCGGACTTCGAAACGCTCCTGCCACTTTCGTACGCTTAACTAGAGATCTACTTCATGGAGTGACGAATACAGTGACCTATATAGATGATATATGTGTCCATACTGATGACTGGACAACACATCTACTGAAACTGAGACATGTTTTTAATAGGTTGCGACTCTTCGGGCTCACTGTCAAACCGAGCAAAGTCGAATTGGGCCTAAAAGAAATTGATTTTTTGGGTCATGTCATTTCTCAAGGTCAATTAAAGACTGACCAGAAAATTATTACCAAAATTATGAATCTGACCATGCCTACCACCAAGAAACAGGTCAGAAGCCTTTTGGGGTTAGTGAATTACTATAGTAAATTTATTCCAAATTTAGCGGAGATTACAAGTGTATTTTCCAATGTTTTAAAAGCTTCTGTAAAATTGGATGTTAAAGATGCATTATTAATTTCTGCATTGTCAAAATTGAAAATTTTGTTTAGTAATGTTCCAATCCTCCGCTTGCCTAATCGGAGGCTCGTTTATTATCTTAGGACAGATGCCAGCAGGATCTCCATCGCTGCAGTACTAGGCCAATTTTATGAGGGCATCTTCCATCCGATTTGCTACGTGAGCCGTAAGATCACACCCACCGAGTCCAGATATTCCATATCCGAGTTGGAAGCCTTAAGCGTCATCTATGCGGTGAGAAAGCTGCATCGATTCCTGGCGGGTGTGCACTTCATTGTCCAGACTGACAACTCCCCAATAACGGTCATACAGAGTGGTGTACATCGAAATGACCGAATATACAGGTGGTCGCTAATACTACAAAATTACACCTTTAGTATAGAACATATTAAGGGGAAAGATAACATCTTGGCTGATACCCTTAGTCGACCATCTGATGTAGCAATACCAGATATTTCCACATAAGAGTGTAAAGTAATATATGTTAATTTAGTACAGTCAAATATTCTATGTGAAATATGTTAGAAATACATGGATATTGTGTGCTGAACTAAGTACCAAAAACATTGACCTGTTATGTGTCTGTAGACATCAAAAGTAAGAACTTTACAAAGGAACAAATATATCACCTTGTGAACTAGGACAACTTATTACTTGCTAAGCTCCAAATATGTTCCAGTGAAGTACTTGGGTTAAACAGAGAACAACAGTGTCAGATGATTATATACATACAGACACGAGAACAATGGTCTACAAACGAACTCTACAGGTGCAATATCCATAGAGCAAATATGACTGTGTAATGGACTTCAAATACCCAGAACAATTGTGTAGATATTATGCCAATGAAAGCATGTTTCTGAACATTAATGGCAACGACTAACCTGAGGTATTTAAAGACCATGTATATATAAACTTAATGTGATATGTATCATAACGTTTTAAGATAGTAATAAAATATAGATAAATTATGTCATTTTAATTTATAGTTACATTTAGATAATATAATACTTTTTCATTTTAGTTTAGATAGATTAGTAATTTACATATTTATGTAGCTTTAAAAGTAGATTAGGATAGTAAGGTAAACATAACAACTAATTATAAGAAGTTTAGATATAAATAGTGTCATTCAGTTTATTATATTTCACTTTGTTTCATTTCATTTGATTTCATTCCATCTTAACCAATCCATTTAACAAACGTTATCATTTAGTAGCATGATTAGGTTACCTTAATAGAATAGAAATATTATACACTTAAATATACATCATTTACACCATATAGAATAAGAATATCAATCATATAGTTTGTTTCATGTAAAAACATTAGTTAGAATATGTTATATTTCACATCACCCATTTTAGAAAGGGACGTAACTTATTACATTTCACATTACCCATTTCACAAAGGGACATCACTCATCTCACATCAATTTCATTTCACATAGGTAAATTCCATCCCTTAAATTAGATAAATATTAGGAGTAATGTAAGCTTACTTTAGGATTAATGTGACAGATAGATTAAAATAGGCAACGCATTAAATGTATATTTATAGAACTAGTATTAGTATGTCAGCATTTAGAGTAAGATTTCAGTAGAATAGAGTGGTTAATAATACCAGGGTACAAACCATCAACCCTTTGTTTTTTTCTTACATGTAAATATGTTGTAAATACTTGACGTGTGCAACTGTTGATGCACAGTCATTAGGCTCAACTCTGTCAAACTGAGCCAAACTTGTACAGTGTCACTCCAAGGTTTTTTAAATAACTATGAGGGTAAAAGATGCGTGACAAAAATGAGAGTGAAAGTTATCTGACAGAAATGAAGGTAACAGATGTGTGACAAAGGTGAGGGTGAAAGAGGTATGACAAAAGTGAGGGTAAAAGAGGTGTGACAGAAATGAGTGTAACAGATGTGTGCCAATAGTGAGGGTAAAAGAGGTGTGACATAAGGGAAGGTGAAAGATGTGTGACAGAAGTGTGAAAGTAAGAACAAATGTAAAATATACAAGAGAGAGTGAGAACATTCAGCGGATTTTTTCTGCCGCTCAACAAGACTTTTTATTTTTGTTGGCGTCAGGTGTTGGTTTCAATGTTGGAAATGTGTTGTAATGAATGTATTTTGTGTAGTTTGAGTTTAGGATCTTAGTGAAAGTAGTTTGAGTCTCATAAGACAGAAACGTAGTCACAGATTTGTATTATACACATGTTTGTGACCACAGTTAAATGAATTATGGCACTTGAAAAACTAACTTACATACACATGATAGTTAGATACACATGTTAGAGGGTAGATTATACGTTTAATTACATCCAAACACACAAACAACCAGAAAAACAAACATGTAAATTGCATACACTTTTATTAGATCAAAGGGAGATAACTCCGGATCAGGGGACATAATAGACAACGAAACACTAACTTAACAGTGAAATATGACTTTACACGCGGAAGCGAGATAGGTAAAGCCTGTCGCTCACAGCTTGTGTAATGGTTGTTTAATATTATATGGGGGACATGAAGCAATTCATGTGTTGACCTTCAGAAAGTCAACTTTGTATGGGTAGTGAGTTAATTTACTATTTGAGGGCAGGTCTTATAAGACAATGGTCCGGTTCAGACATACCTCTAATTAATATAATATTGCGATTGAGAAAAGGGCTCACGCCAACCAGACAAGTTTGTGGCGATTGCCAGTAGCCAAGTAAAGTGATGCTACATTGTGACATTAGTCAGTAGGTCTATTGAGTAGCCCAAAGCCAGGTTATCTACAGTCTTTGACAAAAATTAGACACACTAATTTTTTTAGAAACCTCTTGCGTCACAACCAATGAGTCAAAGTTGATGACGCAACACAGGAGGGGAGGGTGTGTGTCAAAGACTGGACAGGAGGCAGGAATCCTGCCTCATGATAGAACACCACCGGGACGTGGGGTCAACCTCAGATAGAGTAGAGGGAACATAGTGCCCGGGATCAGGGCAGGATAGATGATAGAAAAGGGGGACTAGTAACTAGTCCTCACACGAAGGCGTTGACCAGATAGTTAGCACTACTGGTCACGACAGAATCACGCCTGCGTGATAGCAACGATTAGCACTCAACCAAAGACAGCTAATAGAAGCGTGCTAACTGACCTAGCACGCAAAGAGCCGAAGGACGCATGAAGGTCCTTCCGCGTGGCGTGTAGCGACGCGAGTGAAGGAAGGCAGACTGGGGACTGACTCTGTAGTGTTCACATCGTGTAGAATAGATCTGTGTTTTCATATAGCCTAGTAGATAGAGATTAGCTATAGGGTTTAGGAAAACTAGTGATAGAGAATATTGTGACTTTATGTGTGATTAGATAGCGACTGTTTTGCAATTGTAAAGAGCCAACGGCAATAAAATGTACCATTTCATTCCTCGCACACGACTTGCAAGTTTCTTGTATGGTGTGGGAGAAGTAATCCGATGATGCCTGAAACATGAGTTGTTGACACAACCCCAATGGATGAAATGAATGGTCATCATCATTCTTGATGGACAAACAACAACAACACAACATTAAAAGTGTTGAAGATTGCATTCGAATATCAGCATTATTGATTCTTTTTAATACTGGGGTCTAAATCTAGACCAATAAAACTGTTAACAAATTTGATTTCAGTGATTTATTAAAGATGCACGCCATTCGTGCTATGATCAGTATTTCTTTGCAAATGATAGGCCTACCATTCTAAATGTTATATAATTCTGTCACTCGTTTGTTTCAGATGCCAAGATTGTACATCAGAAATACCAACAAGGGTCTCGTTACGGAGGAACGTATGAGAGAAGCTGTTAATGCTGTGAAAAATGGAATGAAAGTGAGGAAAGCTGCAAGGGAGTACGGCATTGCTCGCTCTACCCTCAATAACAATCTTACAAAAGACAGAGAAGGAAATGGTCTGCCTACTAGACTCGTACCAAATTATAGGCATAGCCCTGTTTTCACAGCTAAGCAAGAAGCTGATTTTGCTAGTTACTTGAAAGATTGTGCAAGAATGTTCCATGGACTCACAACTAAAAACGTTCGTATTTTGGCGTACGAGATGGCAAAAGTCAATAACATTGCACATCCTTTAACCTGGGATGAACAAATGATGGCAGGGAATGACTGGCTTTGTGGATTTTTGCGACGGAATCCCGAGCTGACCATAAGGCAACCTGGGGCAACATCTCTGGCTAGAGCTACAGCTTTCAACAAACATAATATTTACACCTTCTTCAACATTGTGAAGGAAACCATTACAAAACTAAATGTGAGTGGAGCTCAAATCTACAATTTGGATGAGTCAGGTCTGACCACTGTACAGAAAGTGCCAAAAGTAATTGCCCCAGGAGGAGTGAAGCAAATAGGCCAGGTGACATCCAGAGAAAGAGGAGAACTGGTCACAATCTGTTGCATTGTGTCAGCTGCGGGTCACATTATCCCTCCAGTTTTTGTGTTTCCCAGAAAATTTTTTAAGAATGTTATGCTTGCTGGAGCACCTGAAGGTTCCCTTGGCCTTGTGAATGAATCAGGTTGGATGATCCGTGATAATTTCGTCAAAGTTATAAATCACTTCATTAAGCATTCAAGACTTTCCAAAGACTTCCCTTTGATTTTGATCTTGGACAATCACGATTCCCACATTTCATTTGAATCACTTGAACTGTGCAAGAAAAACAACATTCATGTGATCACGTTGCCACCACACACCTCATCTAAAACTCAGCCCTTGGACCGTTCAGTTTTTGGACCCATGAAGTCGGTCTACAACAATGCGTGTGATTCATGGATGATGAAAAATGTTGGGACACCACTGACAATCTATCAAGTTGCAAATCTAGGAGGCCACGCTTTTCTTAAAGCGGCAACTCCCATTAACATTCAATCAGGCTTTGCAGTGTCAGGTATTTGGCCCTTTAACGAAGATGTTTTTACAGAAGATGATTTTATGCCTTCAGAAATAATGAACAGGCCCATCAGCAAGGACAGTGAAAATGCCACTTTAGAAAGCAATGAACAGACAGGATCAGCATCTCCACATTGTGGTACCAGCACAGATCAAACTGCACAAGAATTTCATGAAAATCAGAAAGATTGTAATGTTGAGAACCTTGTAGATGACTTGCAGGAAATATCAGGGAGTCTTCAACATAAAGCTACTTCTTCCTTTACTTCGCCTCATGTTTTCAGAGGACTACCAAAAGCTGGTCCGCGAAAAGATTCAAATAATATGAGGAAAAGAGGAAAAACTATGCTGGCTACTTCTACGCCAGAAATGGATCGAATTAGGGAAAGAGCGGTGATGAAAGAAAAGGCAGCAAAAGTTCCACCCAAAAAGGCAAAGAGACAGCTGCTGAAAGAACTTGATGTTGATTCAGATCCAGAAACTGACATTTCGTTTTGTGATGACACAGATTCTGATGTTTCATTTGGTGAAAATGAGGAGTGTACGGTTAGCTTGACTGGTGTGCGTGAGGTTTTTGAAGGCCAGTGTGTGCTATGTGAATATGGAACAAAGAAGACTTGTGTTTACTATGTAGGAATTGTAAGGGGAGACATTGATGATGATGGTGATGTTGAGGTAGAGTTCTTGCGCAAGAGTGAGAAGGTTGCTGGTAAATTTGTTAAGCCTAAGGTAGAAGATGTCGCCAGTGTCTCAATTACATGTATTAAAGCACAGCTTACTAGATCTACAATCACTGGAACCACTTCTATGACCAAAGATGGCTATGTCTTCAAAGAAAGTCTTGCAGGCATAAATGTTCGATAAAACTTTATATTAGATTAATATATCATATTAAACTTTTTTTTACTGTCGCTTAAAATAATAAAAAAAAACTGCAAATATCCTTTTAATGATTATTTATTTCTTATAGCAATATGGATGAGTTGTTGCTGCTTCTTTTTAAAAAAGGTCCATTTCTCCCCACTATGGTCCATTGCTCCCCACGTGCTGGTCCATTTCACCCCAATGGTGGTCAATTTCTCCCCATGTTCATATACATTTTTGAAATGCATTTTGTAAAGAAACATATAGAAATAGATTGCTAAATGTTTTCTCCTTTTAAAATAAATGAATGTACAACATTTTAGTCATGGTTTTGTTATGTTTCGATAAAAATCTGTTCCGGTGATGAGCAAAAATTGAAAACTACAAAATTGCTGGTCCATTTCTCCCCAGTCTCCCCTGCTTGTAATTAACTGATTCAATGCCATGTGATAATTAGTCTTAAGCGACTTCCCGTATCTGAAGCGGGCTTATATACAGTAGTTTTCTTTATGCAACCCTCTTTAATTTGATATATGATTCAACATTTCTGCTACCGAATTGATACGTATGTGTAATAACATATTAACAAATTTTACGTCACAACTGTAATACACCCCTACTGGTCATTTTCTGCCATCCATTTATGTTTCTTACAAATCTACTTTTTTGGGGCATTGAATCTGTTAAAGTCAAGACGATAGGTCAACATTTTAGTCCAGCTGAAAGATGTAAGGGTTGAACCCTTACCTCGGCATCAGAACACCGGATGTTTAAGAACACGCATTCTTATCCATTCAGTCATGCTGAGATACGTCTGCAGGAGTCTTTCTTGTCTCAACGTTTCTGCCCAACTCTGACGAAGCAAATTCGCATCGGCCCTGCAGTGGCCCCTCTGTTAGCCAGCATCTTTGTGTCATCCACTGGTTTCCAGCACAGTGAGTACTTTACTATGGCGCCATGTGAATCGTCCCAGGTAAAGGGCTACTTTGCATGCATACAGCACATGCTCTAGTATCTGTTTTTTTTTTCTTTACAGAGAAGATATGACAGGTCGGTGGATTTACCCCACTTGACCAGGTTGGCAGCTGATGGTAGGACATCGTAAAGTGATCTGAGGACAAGGCGGTTATATTTTTCCGCCCAAAGAAGACAATGTCAATACACCGATACACCACATGTGACGTATCGCTCATTCTTGTACATATGTAACCCGCCCCCCCCCCATAGTTACACCCTACCCAGAGAAGACAACTTGATACCCCACCTAGCGCTCATACCTTGTCAGCGTAACTTATTCTAACACTAGACAGAGAGTTACAAGTAAGGTACATGTCGTATACAATACATCACAATCAACCCGACCTTTTTGTTCCCCCACCTATTTCTTTATTTTTATATATCAGTCTTTGTACCTTTTACGGTTTTTATTTGAAACTCCTATGCACACGTTCCAAATCACTGGCCCTATAACACCCCAACCATTAGCCATATCCGCACACCACTGCATCCTAACCTGTAAACACACACCCGTAATGATGATAGTGATTACTCACTACATCTAGTAATAACAGCCATCTTTTAATTTGTTAAAAACGCGTTCGACGCGTGTCAGTCGTCAGTCTCTCAAAGCTAGGATACAGATTCAGATAAGTACCCTTAATATTATTGTCATGTAGTTTGTTTCATGTAATTTTGTGCCGGTTTGTGTTTGTTTGTTCTGTGCTGACGAAGGCTTGGGCCGCAACGTCCAATTTGTTTCTTGTAATCGTTTTTTTTTTTTTTTTAGTAAAGCTCACAATCTACTTCTTGTTTTTTTCTTTGGTGATTCATTCGTCAGCTCTGTGTTGGTTTATTAATATTCTTTGGTTTCCTGCATAATGTTCTTGTTTGGCCACGCCTCTTTTAACTTGCTGATCTCGCAGTCTGACAGGTTCACAGTCATCACTTTGTTCTCGCAAAACTTACCGCTCGTAGAGCATCAGTATATAAGTCTAATTTTGACAAACTCAATTAATTATTGAGTTCAAAATCAAGAAATGCAAATCATAACTGGAGACATGAAAACAATGCCTATTAACGAAATGGAAAAGATAATATGTCTAGAAGACATAATAGAAGTGATAGCAGCACCCAGCAAGAAGAAGAAAACAGCTGCAGATTGACAGACTACCCCACGTTTTAATAGTCTAGGAAGAGAGAACATAACAACTTTGTAGAATCTGCAAAAAGAATGATTAGGACGCATTGTATATTTAACAAACTTACACAAACATCTATTGGAAACAACAAGCTGCCATAAACCATAAGGATTGATAATGAGGTAGGTCAGTATCAGCCTATTAAGAGAGGTGTGAGACAGGGATGTGTAATGTTCCAGATCTGTTTTCCTAAAATACGCGGTGTAACAATCAACCTTTCTGACTCTATTTCATAGGGAACAGTATGAGTGAAGCCTCGTATTTGTAGACCAACCTACTCCGCATACCTCATGTGGTATGTCGCAGGCACTATTCCTCTCTCTCTCTCTACAATCTTGCTTCTCTGTGCCTACCTATGTCCTGTGTATTGCTGATGGTCGGATCTTATACAGCCCCAATAACACAAGCACTGGGTGATTTGATCCTAAAATACGTTGTATAACAATCAACCTTACTGACTCTATTTCATAGGGAACAGTATGAGTGAAGTCTCGTATTTGTAGACCGACCTACTCCGTATATACCTCATGTGGTATGTCGCAGGCACTTTTCCAACCTCTCTCTCTCTCTCCAAACAATCTTGCTTCTCTGTGCCTACCCACATCATGTGTATTACCAGTGGTCGGATCTTATACAACCCCAATAACACAAGCATTGGGTGATATGATCAACCGTACCCTATTTCGTAGGGAACAGTATGAGTGAAGCCTCGTATTTGTAGACCGACCTACTTCGCATACCCCATGAGGCACATCACAGGAACGATACCCACCTCTCTCTCTCTTTCCCTCCCTCCATCTCTCCCTCTTTCTTCTTATATATACACCTTGCACATGCCCATGTACACTAGTGTATGAATGTCTGTTGAACGGTGTATATGTATGTATGTGCACTCACACTTATCAGTCTACCCAGACTTCAGGACTCGCCTCATAATAACATATATGAGTACATAATGTGGTTTTGGTTAATACCACCATCATGCTTGCGCCCACTCATGCTTCGTTAGTACATCCACTGAGATTGCTCAGAACCCCTACCAGACAGGTTGCCGTCCTGCCCTCCTACCTCCATCCCCCCTTCTTTCAGTGTGCTCACTGAACCGTAATACCTATCACCCCGTCATCATCCTCCATCTCACTCCGTCGGTTGGGTATAAAAAGAATACATTGGAGATATTCTGAGTTACTCACAGATCGGAACTGTGAGGTAAGTATGAACATTTTTTTTTCAATTCTCATTTTTTCTTCATTGCTTTCATATTTTCATCCTTTTGTTCTTCTCGTCCTGTCGTCACCTTTTGATGTAGTCACAGGAGATCTCCTTGACTATATGTTGTGTTTGTGAATGTGTTTGTTTGCTGATGAAGGCTAATCGCCGCAACGTCCTGTTTGTGTCATAAATCTGCTATGTAAAGCTGCACTACTTTGTGTCATTTTATATTGTTTAAACATATGAAAGTTGGCAAGACCCCAAATTCAGATAACATCACAACAGAAATGATTAAAGCTTTAGAAGAATATGGAATAGATCAAGTCACCAAACTGCTGAACACATTATATGATACCGGAGATATACCTTCTGAATTATGTAATTCTGAATTTATTGCAATCCCAAAGAAATAAGGAACCTTGGAATGTGGTCAACATAGAACAATTAGTATAATGAGTCACATCACAAAGATTTTGCTACGAATTATCATGCAAAGAGTGAGGAAGAAAATACAAGCTGAAAAAGGGGAAGAACAATGTGGGTTTGTAGAAGGAAAGGGTGCAGTAAATGTTGTGTATATGCTGCAATCAGTTATTGAACGTTCTGTAGAAGTAAACAAAGATATACAACTTTGCTTTATTGACTACACAAAGGCTTTCGATAGAGTAAGACATGTCAACATGGTAGATATGCTTGCAGATCTACAAATTGATGGGAATGACATTAGATTTATAAAAAACATACATTGGAAGCAACAAGCTGCCATAAGGATTGATAATGAAGTGGGACAATATCAGCCAATTAAGAGAGGTGTGAGACAGGGATGTGTAATGTCTCCATATCTTTTTTCCCTATACAGTGAAAATATTTTCAGAAATGTAGAAGATATAAATGGAATCAACATTGGAGGACGAAACATCAATAATATTAGATATGCAGATGATACAGTATTGATTGCAGACAATGCGCAGGATCTGCAACAATTAGTAGATGCGGTTGTTGTACACAGTGAGCAACTGGGGTTAGAATTAAATTGTAAAAAGACACAGATTATGGTCGTCACTAGGAAGAACGAAATACCACAATGTAATATACAAGTAAATGGGAATATTCTTCAACAAGTGAATCGGTACAATTATCTCGGAACAGTCATAACATCTGATGGGAGATGCCTTGAAGAGATTAGAACAAGAATCGCCATGGCGAAGGTAGCCTTTAGCAAAATGAAAAACATACTGACCAATAAAAAGATGTCAACTGAAATGAGAAAAAGAATGTTGAGGTGCTACATAGAGCCTGTTCTTATGTATGGATGTGAAACTTGGACAATGAGCAGTCAAGCTGAAAAACATTTGATGGCTGTAGAAATGTGGTTTCTGAGGAAATTGTAAAGAATACCATGGACTGGCAGAAAAACCTATGACCAAGTACTACAGGAAACAAATGAACATCGTAAATTGATTAGAGAAATTAGACGTAGGCAGTCAAAATGTTTTGGACATGTTATGAGAAGAAATGGATTGGAGAACTTAGTAACAACTGGCAAGATTGAAGGGAACAGACCAAGGGGAAAACCGAGAAGTAAATACCTGGATGGCTTGGCCACATGGCATGGTCGAGGCAAAAACACTGAGATGATCCACGACTCTGGTGATCGAGTGAAATGGCGAGTCATGACCACCCACGCTTTCCGGCTTGGCACATGATTGATTGATTTCTTCGACAGCATGAATTAAAATAACTGAAAGATCCTGATGTTGATTAAGTTTCATCGCAGCGATTAGAAATATTCAGGATAAGTAATGATTCTATAAAATAGCAGCGACTAACCACACATCTAGACTGAGAACTGTACAGTAAGTTGTTACTAGGACTAGCATCCCGTGAATAACATTAGGATCACACGTGGTGCTACTACCTCTCAAGTTAAGACACATTTATTTTGGAAATCTATTACTTCTACTAAACAAACATTTAGTTACTGCAGAACAGTAGTATTATAACTTTACGAGTCCTATTAATAATTAGCCGGTCTCTCTGGCCGAGGGGTTACATGACTTTCTCCGTAATCCCGTTTATCCACGCAGGGTAACGCAGCGCGCGAGAATTGGAAGCGGTTCTACCCGCGTTGGTGACTTGCGGGATAAGTGAGCCAGTCACTCAGAAAGCAGTGGCAAACAAATGAGCGTAATCTTGCCAAGAAATCAACAATCAGCTGAAAGATCCTGATGTTGACAGCAATGTCCTGTAAAGGATATGCGGGGAAAAAAATTAATTAACTATACAACATAAGTAGCCTTTTCTTGGGGTACATTAACAAGCGTGGTTTTTCGCCCACGCCTGCCTGAAATTATTTTAAGTTCGACCCCGACTCTGGTTGTCAATATGTGATTTTGCCTCAATAATCTCAGTGCATTTCTCCCTTCCAAACCAGGCATTTGTTTGTAAAGTCTCACTTTGTAAGCAGAACAAATTTGAAAAGTGAAGTACATGATGTCATAACAAAAATGTACCCCACAGTCCATCGTGAAGCAATATGCATCGAATGCCTGTCGTCTACTGGAGTAATTCTTTGCTCTTCAAACAGAATGGTTTTATCAACAGAAGAAAGAATGTTTTCAGTTGAACAAGTGTTTTGAAATGTTGGTCAATGCACACGGATGGTTGTTCAAAGATTTATAGCAAGATTTCCTGATAAACAACCTCCTCATCGCAGTACAGCTAGAAATTTGTCGAATAAGTTTCTTGATACGGAAAATATGGAAGATGCTCCACTATCTGGTAGGCTTGCTGTGTCTGAAGAAAACTGTCTAGATATCCAAGACAGAATCCTGAAAAGTCCAAGCAAGTCCTTGAGGAAAATGTCTCAACAAGTGAACGTATCAGTGAGCACAGTGCACACAATTTTTAAATTTTCATCCATACAGGATTTCTGTTGTGTCTGAACTAAAAGGGTGTGATAATCAATCCAGAGTCAACTACTCCATGTGGTTTCAAGCATTTTTAGCTAAAGAAGATGAATCAATTCTCAATGTAACATTCTTCTCTCATGAGGCATGGTTTCATCCATCTAGATATGTTAATAATCAAACGTCAAAATAATTGTATTTGGAGCACTTTTAACCCCATTGCATTCCATGAAACGCCTTTACACGATGAGAAAATTGAAACATGATCAACAACACTATAAATGCCGATCGGTATAGTCCTGACATTCTGGATCTTGTTTTTAGAACAACTGAATAAACGTAAAATTGAAGATGCGTGGTTCCAGCAAGATGGTGCAACTATACACACAGCTGGAGTATCATTGGGTGTTTTTTTTGTGTGAAAATTTTTTTGGAAATTGCATATCATGTGGAATTCGGCCTGCTCGTTCTCCAGATCTAACTCCATTAAATTATTATCTACGGGGTTTCTTGAAAGGAAATGTTTACATAAATAATGTACACACAGTTGAGAACCTGAAAGAAGCAATCAGAATTACCATTCAAGAAATAACAACAGACACGTCAGAGACGGTGTTTAACAATATTATGAGATGTGTACAGTCATATCTTGAAGCACGTGATGGGCATTTCCAACATCTGTTATAATGATTACTTCATTGGTACTTTACAGCTTCCCCAAGCAGCGATAGACCACATATTTAGAGTCTTGTAACTAATTTAATGAATTTTTAGCACATTTTTTGATGACATCATACACTTCATTTTTCATATTTGTTCTACATACAAAGTGTAGTGACTTTACAAACACCCAGAATATATATCCAAGGGAAGCCATTGTTCTTAACAGAAGGCTTGAACAGATATAGTACTGCCTGGGACAAGAGTTTAAAGATTTCAAGAGGGAAATATATACTGATGATTGAAGTTACTACCCGATGTCAGGGGAATATTACTATAAATGTCCGTGAAAATATGCCATTGGAATGACAGTCGAAAGGTCGACAGAGAGATAAATTATGACAACTGGCTTATTCTTATACCTTGGTGGGTTAACAGCTGTTCAGTACTCATGTCATATAGGCTTGTTCATGGAATTACTATGATGGATTAATGACGGTCGACTGAGAATACAATAACACAGATCAACTGCCTATCATCTCATCAACAATGCATTATGTGTTAAGAAACTGGAGAGCCTGACAACACTCTCGTTAGGATACGACCATTATGTTTATGTAACATGTTAATTCAGTTAAGGTTTACATGTCCTTTGTAATTCCAACACCTGTATAAGCCATCAGTGCAGAAGTCAATTAGAAGACGCCGATATAAACCACAAATAATCTACAATTCCACCAGAAATACTCAGTTTATTGCAGTAGTGATGCTGACATTCTCTGTCTCTCACCCAACATTGCATGTTTGGGAGTTTATGATATGATTGTTGAAACCTGCTGAATGCTTGCAAGTGCAACTTATTTAAAAAAAAAAAATCAGCATCCATTTTTAAATTTTTGTGGACAGTGAAAAAACACTAAGGCACATATTTGTATAGACATTTATGAGTTTGTATTCTCCAAGAATCATGCAGTGAAAAAAAAAAGAATCATTAAGTGTCAAAAAATAACCTCAGTTAATGGGAGCTTGTATAGGTGTGTAGTATTGAGTGAAAATATAATTCTTTATTGTCCATCTTTTCTTTTTGCAAAGTATATTATTTTAAAAGAGTTCAATCCAGGATGAACTTCTGTATTTTCATATATTTTTTTAAAAGTTTATTTAAAATTTAGTTGAATGTCCTTCACAGGCAGTCAACCCCAGCATTTTGGCTGTTCGTGATTCCTACGCAAGTTTTTACATTCAGTAGTTCACCACTGCTTTCTGAATGACCGGCACCTATACCTTTTTCGAAAAAACCAGCACCGCTGTGTTTCGAACCAGGTATATAGGATTACGAATCGCATCTGTAACCCCTTCATCACGGAGACCAGTCTTTAAGGTTAAAGACACATTTAACAATAATGTTGAAAACAGTACTAAAAAAATCAAGTAGCACTGGTTGATGTGTGTATTCAAAGTTTGTGACATTTTCAATTTCATCCCTGTTGATTGCGATGTTTGGTTGACATGTAGTTTTGTCTGTGGACATTAATTCTGGTTGTCATTTTTTAAATTTCATATTAATGAACATTCAACACAAATTCATCAGTTATACAATATTTATTTATGACTTCCATTATGAACAAAAAAGGACAACTGTCATTTACCTGTCACATTTGTTATGTAAATAAACAAACAAACAACACAATTATCAGTAACATGTTAGACAAATGAAACAATTATTGGATGTTAGATTTGCTCTAAGGTACCTGGTAAACACACTAGTCTGGTTACAAAAGAGAGATTTAATCATAACCCAAGTGTACTGAAACCTACTGCAAGAGAGTAACAGTAATTCTTAATGGTGACGGTAGATAAGCACCACCCACCCTGCATGGAGAACTCACTAGTTTTATTGGAATGAGTGTGTTGCTCACCAAACAGATTGGAACCCCAAACTAACAACAACCGATGACACCATCAATCCACACACAAGAGACCAACTCCACTTCTACTTGTATTTGTTTGCTGGTGCTGTGATATATGTTCTTCATGCTGTTTAACCTCTACATTACTATGACTGGTCTCATTCCAACTTCTCATAAATAGTTCTCATTTTTGTTAATTATAATCAAGCCTAGATGACTGGACAGATAAGTGGGAGAAGAGGCAAAGGCAGACAGAGAGAAATAAGCACTGGATGGACTGAGATGGTGGCAAGCAGAGTTGATTCTGAGCACCAAGGGATGAGTTGGTGGCAAGCAGAGTTGATTCTGAGTACCAAGGGATGAGATGGCAGCAAGCAGAGTTGATTCTGAGCACCAAGGGATGAGTTGGTGGCAAGCAGAGTTGATTCTGAGCACCAAGGGATGAGATGGTAGCAAGCAGTGTTGATTCCGAGCACCAAGGGATGAGATGGTAGCAAGCAGTGTTGATTCTGAGCACCAAGGGATGAGATGGTAGCAAGCAGTGTTGATTCCGAGCACCAAGGGATGAGATGGTAGCAAGCAGTGTTGATTCTGAGCACCAAGGGATGAGATGGTAGCAAGCAGTGTTGATTTTGAGCACCAAGGAATGAGATCTGTAGAGAGACATGAAGGACCAATGCCAGTTGGCAGGGCACATGATGATGATGATGATCAAGCCTAGGTATTCACAGTTTTATTACATTATCAATTCCTTTATTATAGCCGGCTCCGTGGTGAAGGGGTTACGGACACAGTTCGTAATCCCACACACCATGCTCGAAACACAGCTGCGGGCGATTTGGCAGCAGACCGCCTTGCGATGGTTTTCAAGAAAATGGTATGAGTGCCGGCCGTAAACTTGCCAAGACATCACAAACAGCCAAAAATGTTGGGGTTGACTGCGACATCCTGTTATTATTGATGGTAATTATTGTTGATTGCCAGGTGGTTTTGTCTTTAGAAATTATCCTTGTACCTCAAACCAGTTCGATGTTTCACAAGCTACTTTGACGGCTGCTTGTTGTGCATAATACAGTGATTCCATTAGGTGGATCAAATGTACTGGAAACCCAATGTCTCTGATGATGTTCCACAATTTCTGACTTTGAACACAGTTGAAGATGTTACTAATCATAAACTACACCTGATGTTTGCTTTTTGATGAGTCAATAACACGACAGCGAATAGTGTAAAGACAACATGACAGCGAATAGTGTAAAGATGTAAATGACAGCGAATAGTGCTTAAAAATCTCAAATAAAGAAAATCTATAATTTCCATCCTTAGACTGACATATCCAAATCTCAGGGTCAAAGTATTACCCATCACCATCATGTGCCTTGCGAACTGGTTGATCATGCTTCTTGATATCTCAAGATCTCCATGTGCCGATATTTCTTCTTCATGATGAGGCTGTGAAGAACCTTCTCTCAGTGTCTTCCTCTATATTTTCTTCCTTTAAATTTTTCAGCTGTTTGGTTTCTCTCTTCTCAAACTGTGGCCTAAAAGGCTGACTGCCTCTTTCTGATGTTTGTGATAAGTTGCCTTTGTTTTAGCCTCTTTCAAAACATTCAAACTATCATTTTGGCTGTCCAGGTATTTTCAGCATTCTTCAGTCTATATTTGTAGAATATCACACTTGTTTTGCCAGAAGCGCATGCGCCGGTGTAGCGGTTATGTAGTTACACTGAAAATGGCATCAGATAACGGTCGGCGAGTGTTAGATACCTGTACTCGCCATTCGCTATGGGAGGGAAAGACTGGCCACCTAGTCCATTGTGCTCTCTCAGGCCTAAAAAATGTGATATTATTAAAAAAACTTCACACACCCACAGCACATTCAGATACTGCCAGATACTGTGTGTGTGTGTCTTGAGCCTGAGGAATTTAGGCCGCCTGGCTAGAGCAGTCACCACGAACTGTGCAGGTTGGGATTTTCTTTTTTCCCCCAAAGAAAAAAATCCACACCTTACCGAGGATTTGAACCTGGGTCTCCTGAAGGAGAACCCGGCATTCTAGCCACTCAGCCAGCCGCTCCTCAATATCCAACATTAACTGTATACAACTAAAACTAATATGGCTGCCACCATCAAGGGTTGAAGAACTGGCCAATACTATTGGCTAATGCATTTCTGCGAAATTACAAAAACCAATTTAAGCACCTCTCAGCATTTATAAAGTTCAAATATGGTCGTATATGATATATCCTACACACTGTCATGCAAACAACCAAAACAGAAAAACTGGTGAGTCAAAGAGTAATTATAATACAATAATAACTTCATGGGTCACAGAATACACTTTACAAGCCGGAGTCACTTCAGCCTGTAACAGGAGCAGCAGGAGGTGATAATTAATGAGATGGTTGGTTTCTCTCACTCAATTCATTGATGTAGGCTTGAAGCATTTGCTCCCTTTGTTTATTAACACATGCAAGGGCAATGTACCTCTTGTCATTCTGTGGACATACACAAATCAATAATCAGATTGATAGTAACAGTGTTCTGTCAGTTTCTACAAGTAATTTTTCACATTAAAATGCTTTCTTCTTTTTTGTCCAGTGTAGGATGTGTTTACTGTATCTTTCAATGAACACATGCCATTTTGTTTTCTGGCTTCATCTTCCAAGGTAGCATCATAAGACATTTCACTGTTATAATGTGGTGATGACATCTGCACCCACTTTATCACCAGGACCTTATCTTATCTAGCCCATGAAAAGAAAGCCACTTGCATGACTTTCAGCCCTCAGTGGGAGACAGGAGCAACACATGGACTTTCCCTAACAACCACAGAGGTTTCCGTTACTGCAGAGACAAAATAAGATGTGATTCTTGGCTCAACCCAAAGAAACATCACATCCTACACACAACTGCACGGTCTCACTTCTTTCTTTTCACTCATGGTTTAGAAGTGGGTTGATGAGTGCCAGTGCCTTCATCAATTCATGATTTCTGGTCACTGCATCTCTGGCGGTCCATTAACTTGGAGATCCTTCACCAGTCAATGCAGTCATATGATGCCTGATATTTATCTGTAGTATACGATGAGGATACCTGTCAGGTCTTAGTCAGATATGACTGAGCTACTGCATGACAGTTGACGGTACAACCTGCTTTCTGTTAGCGCCGAATGTTGGGCTGCACTTACCAAAACCAGACACCCCACATTGTGCCAAAGGTTTCGGGTGGAGGAAAGCAATTGGGAGGGTACAAGCCTTATCCTGGTGCGAGGAAATGCAAACTAAAGACTAAATGTCATGGCATGGCAGACCAGGCCCTAAGCCTTGGTTGGCAGCTGGTCTAGGATCGAAGCTCCGACAGACAGTTAGAGCATTGCTTTGCTGAGCCAGCAGTTTCTGCAGCTTATCTTGTTCCAGATGTATTGGTGTTACCTTTCCTCTGGAGTGAACTAGGCAGGCCAAGAAAGGGATCATGCCACATGGGCAATACGTGGTCTCTATATTTCAGCCCAGGCTTTGTGCTATGGAGAGGTATACAAACTATCGTCTGTCAAGATAGTAAGGTGCTAATGTAATTAATGATGAGGATGTATGGCAGAAGTCTTGGTTCTGTAAAACCAACACAGCAAGAAGGCATCCACAGCAAGAAGGCATCCACAGCAAGAAGGCATCCCCAGCAAGATATGTGGTATTCTTTTATACTTAAGACATTGGCATTGACTTCTTGCCATGTCTGTGATTGAAACTATCCCACCACTAATTTGTTTAAAGGTCAGCTCCTGACAACCCATCAATAGTTCTCAAATTACTTGCAGCACTGTCATTTGCACCACTGAAATATCCATTTGCCACATTATGTTTTTCTTTTAGTTCCAAACACTCTGTACTTCTTTCACTTCCATGCAGTACGTCCTTCTTTCAGTATTTGGCATAATTTTGTTCTTTCAATTCCTGGCAATATGTTTTTCTTTCAGTTCTTAAGAGCATGTTATTCCTTCAGTTTCTAGCAGGTTTTCTTCTTTCAGTTCAGTGCAGAATGATTTCTTTAGTTATTTGCAGTATGATCTTGTTCCAAGAAATATGTTCTTTCACTTCATAAAACTATGTGAAGTCACTGCTACCATGTCAGTTTTCAACAAATTTAGGCCTGTGAGAACTCTTGTTTAATGTATTTGTTTTTCTTGTTTTTAAAAAAAAAGTAAAACTTGTTTGTTAGTTGTTTTGCAGGATAATGACAAAACTGTGATTGAATGAATAACTGTTTATGAGTAAAGTATAGTAATATAAAATAGTGGGAGAAGGGCAGGAGACGAGATAGTAAGTTATTTTTTTTTTTAAATGTACGCACGCACGCACGCATGCACACACACACACTCTCTCTCTCTCACAGACAAGTGTGTGTTTTTGTGTATATGGCAATGCAAAGGTTGAAAAGTTTTAAGAACCTATGCCACAACACCAGCAACAAAATTCAAGTCAAACTGTTGAGAACATGCATCTTTCCAGTGGCAACATAGGCATATGAGTCATGGACCAATTCACAGTCACTAGGGAAGAAAACTGGGGCTTCTGAATTGAAACACGACAGAACATTTGTAGAATATTGTCGACCAAGAAGAAGAAATATTGTGGTATTCTACAAGACATGAACATGGAATAAAACAAGCTTATTTATAGCATCATGTCTTGGAAACCAAATAACTCTGGACATAATAAATGTTACGGTGGCTTGGAAAGTAGTGATAGAAGGCATGGTTCCTGAGAGAAGCAGACGCTGATCAGCAGAAAGATGATGGGAACGATGTTCTACACAGGACCTGCTACACAGGGTGCCCTGTAAATTTATAAACATGCTTTAGCGCTGCTACTGTCAGGGTTTTGAGAAGAATTTTGAGGCTATCGTGGACTAAGATTGAGGCTATCATGGACTAAGATTGAGGCTATTGTGGACTAAGATTGAGGCTATCGTAGACTAAGATTGAGGCTATCGTAGACTAAGATTGAGGCTATCATGGACTAAGATTGAGGCTATTGTGGACTAAGATTGAGGCTATCATGGACTAAGATTGAGGCTATCAAGGACTAAGATTGAGGCTATCGTAGACTAAGATTGAGGCTATCATGGACTAAGATTGAGGCTATCAAGGACTAAGATTGAGGCTATTGTGGACTAAGATTGAGGCTATCATGGACTAAGATTGAGGCTATCAAGGACTAAGATTGAGGCTATCGTAGACTAAGATTGAGGCTATCATGGACTAAGATTGAGGCTATCAAGGACTAAGATTGAGGCTATCGTAGACTAAGATTGAGGCTATTGTGGACTAAGATTGAGGCTATCATGGACTAAGATTGAGGCTATCATGGACTAAGATTGAGGCTATCAAGGACTAAGATTGAGGCTATCAAGGACTAAGATTGAGGCTATCAAGGACTAAGATTGAGGCTATTGTGGACTAAGATTGAGGCTATTGTGGACTAAGATTGAGGCTATCATGGACTAAGATTGAGGCTATCATGGACTAAGATTGAGGCTATCAAGGACTAAGATTGAGGCTATCAAGGACTAAGATTGAGGCTATCATGGACTAAGATTGAGGCTATCAAGGACTAAGATTGAGGCTATCAAGGACTAAGATTGAGGCTATCGTAGACTAAGATTGAGGCTATCATGGACTAAGATTGAGGCTATCAAGGACTAAGATTGAGGCTATCAAGGACTAAGATTGAGGCTATTGTGGACTAAGATTGAGGCTATCATGGACTTAGATTGAGGCTACCATGGACTAAGACTGAGGCTATCATGAGGCACAAAATTTATGGGACATATCCACAGAAGAGGTGGAATCGAGGCCTCAGTCTTACAAGGGAAAATACTAAGCCAGAGAGGCAGGGGTAGACAGAGAAAGATGTATGTGGATAGTTGAGACCATTGGGCAACAAACAACAGTATAAGCGAAACGAACTTCATCAAAATGTCAGACGACAATGAGGATGGTAGAATCATGGCTGCCGATGTCTGCTGAAGACTAGAAACCTGATGAATGGTGTTCTAACAAACGTTAAAAAAATCTGCCGGTCTTGTAAAGAAGTTATTACAAAAAGATTTCAAATGTGAGCAGTTACCTAATCTGATATTCTCTTCATTTTATACTTATAACAGGATTATATAAACCTAGAATAGACTTCACTGAAGTCTTTGTTGCACAACACTCACCTGTATTAAACAGTCAAGGGCTTTCAAAGTAATTCTTCCCTGTTGCAGTTTTGTTCTGGTTCTGAAAAGATGGAAAAGAACAAACCTTTCAAATGGAAAAAGATTTTGCTCAACTTTCATAAGGTCCTGTCTGAATAGCAGTGTATGAAAAAAAATGGGTTATGAGGTGTCTTCTTCCTCTTCTTCTTTGTACTTTCAGAAATCAACTTGAATATATTTACAGAAAGCAGCAGTTAACTTGAGCTTGTTGGCATCTCCATAGAGTTTGTCCTCACATACAGTAGGCGTAGGCCAAAGTGATTTGATCTAATCTGCATAGGCTGACACTCTTGCAGCAGATGTTCAGTTCCATTCATCAGTTTCTCCTATGGTTAGATATTGAACAAGTGGTAATTCAGCACTCTATGTAATGTGCAGAGTCTGAAGATTGCAACTTAATTTACTTTGGTCGAGTTGATAATATGCCTCATCTTTCTTGTGGTCTGGATGCTCAGATTGCCATTAAGTTCCTTAAGTGTTTCTGATAAATCTCTTGGTCTCATTAGGCTGCGTAGTCTTCCACTTTCCTTTTCCAATCCGTCAGGCTCTTCATTTCCAGGTATGTTACAATGTGACAGTGTCCACTGTAACACAACTCTTTGGTTTGCTAGTTCTAAACTGTTTCTGCTCTTCAGTATTGAGGCAGCTGACATCACATCTGTGAATAGAGCTATTTATCGCTCTTATTTTTCTCTGTCAACAGCATTTCTGCTGAAGTTTTCAAGGCCTCTATATTTGCTCTGAATATTTTCCAGTTGCCACTGCCTTTGTTTTCTTTGTTTTATTTTTTCAGATTCAGGAGAATTCCTTCACCTGCGTTTTTCTGCTTGTTGCTGGGCTCTACTATCACTACTATCTCTTCGATCCTGCTTTGGTTGTAAACAAGTGATCTTTTCCAGGATATTAATAAGCACTGTCTTCATGCCTCCAGTTATGGTCCATATTCTTTGTATTTGAACTCTATTTGGTAAAGTTTCACTTAGCTGCTGTTGCCTAAGCTGTAAAACTATAACCAAGTACTGATCTCACTTGTCCAAGGTGACACTGCTTGGTCCCTTTCAAGGTAAGAGATCAGGCACCATCAGCGCCTGGTTTGACTCCACAGGATAAGCACCATTCAGCTTTAATTTTTGACATTGTTTGTGTTTGCTTTCCCTAGCCTTTGACTTCCCCCCGGCTGCCTAGTAGGCAGCAGGTTTCTGTATATCATCATTATCACGTGCCATGCTGATAAGCGTGGGCGGTCATGTTTTGCCATCTCACACGATCATCAGTCGTGGATCAGCTTTGTGTTCTTGTCTTGATCATACCACGTGGCGAAGCCATCCAGGTATTTACTTCTGTCTTCCCTTTGTTCTATTCTCCTCAATCTTGCCAGTTGTCACCAAGTTCTTCAATTTATTTCTTCTCATAACTTGACTCTCTACATCTAATTTTTCTAATTACTTTATGGTTTTCATTTGTTTTTTTGTAGGACATGCTCATTGGTTTTTCTGTATGCCCATTGTATTCTTTGCATTTTCCTCAGAAACCAGATTTCCACAGCCATCAGATGTTTTTCAGCTTGTCTACTCATTGTCCATGCTTCACATCCATACAACAGTACAGGTTCTATGCAGCACCTCAACACTCTTTTTCTCGTTGCAACTGTCATCTTTTTTATTGGTCAGTATGTTTTGCATTTTGCAAAAGGCTACCTTCGTCATAGCAATTCTTGTTCTAATCTCTTCAAGGCACCTCCCATCAGATGTTATAACTGTTCCAAGATAGTTGTAGCGATTCACTTGTTTAAGAATATTTCCATTTACCTGTATATTACATTGTGGTATTTCTTTCTTCCCAGTGATGACCATAATCTGTGTCTTCTTACAATGTAATTCTAACCCTAATTGTTCACTGTGTGCAACAACCACATCTACTAAATTTTGCAGATCCTGCTCATTGTATGCAGTCAATACTGTATCATCCACATATCTAATGTTATTGTATTTATATCTTCATCTGGTCTTTATTCCTTGGCCTGCCTGATATGGGAGACCCTACCAGCAGCAGTGCTACCGCCAGCATAGCTTGGACCATCGTTGGAACACGCAAACCCTTCTATTACTTCAGGGTGGGTTTGAAGCGTCAGGTTCATGATGTCCTAACTCATGAAGGCAGGGTGGTGGTAGAGATAGAGAGGCGTTATGAAAAGACAAAATTAACAGTAATTTGCACAAACTTTACAAATGGATTTTAAAGGTATGGAAATACAACTGAAGAAAAACGCTTGGAAGTCATGACCCAAATGCCTCCACTTGGCGTGTCAAGGAATAGGAGAGTAAAAAAACATAAAGGGGAGAAAATTCTGAAAGTGAGAAGTAACCTGACTATGTTCTATTAGTGAAGTTGATACTACTCACTCACAATTTACCTTATTATATACATTATGAGGCACTTTTGTAAAACTTAACTATGGTTTTAATGTTAAGGAGAATATTGCAAGGAAACCAGCATGTTATCAGAAATTATGGGATATAGAAGCACTTATGTGCTGAAGTTACTATTATGACTATTGCTAACAAGACTTCAAGATTACCAATAGGTGCTCAGACATCTTTAGCATTTGACAAAGGCTATATAAAATTATGGTACACTTCAATTCAATGACTGTATATTTGTATGCATTGGTCTCAAAATTTGTTCTGTCTCTCATGTCATCATATGCAAATATGATTCTACGTCGCTGTTTGAGGTCAAGATGGGGATTCTCAGCTAGATTTCAAGGACAGATTATTTTAGAGCATTCAACAGGAGAGTAGAATGGCAATAGAGTCAACCATTGCAGCTCTTCTGAGATTATCCCAACTTCATACTGTAAATTACCATTGTATTTTACTCTCAGGCTAGCTTTCTATCGTGTGGGGTTATGGTATCAACGATTAAGTTTTACAAGTATATCATCTCTTCAATACCTTAAGTGGATTTATTGTCAAGGTCAGGAAGAGGTCTAAAATAATGAGCAAATTGATATGCAGGTTCAAGGGCACCAAATGTGGAGACACTGAGAAAGAAAGATTGAAGACACATGTTACATATATCATATTATTGCAAGCTGGCACAGATGTGAATAAATCAACCAATCTAAGACTTGGCAGTAGCACACATTCTCACTGGCAGGGAAAGCATAGGTGTATTCACAATCTGTATGCTATAAGAGCAATCTGAATTTCTACTCTGATATCAGGAGGGCAGAGACGTTGAAGCTAGTTAATCAATGAACATAAATGTCCAAGTTTCTGTCATGTCATTTAACACTGTAACATTATTTGTGTTTAAAACATAACTTTCAATCAGATGAATATAAATCACTTACTCATGTGTGATGAGTTTTGTCTCCTTTAGCAGTTCTTGAAAATCTTCTTTGGCCTTCAGAAACTTCTTGCGCATATACACTGCATATTCCTTCTCACGTTTCTATTAACCAAAGTAAACAAGTTACAAACAAAACTATTAAGATCTTAAAACTGCTACTTCATATCCCCCCCCCCCCCCCTTTGTTTTCAATGTTTCTTTCCTTTTAGACCTTGCATCCCCACCCCCCTCTCCCATATGCTTCTGTCTCCAATTCTTTAATCAACGTGTTTCTTTTTTTTTGTTGCTTTTCTTCTAATTCACTTGCCCTGGGAGTTTCAGACATAGGAGTTCCTAGTTATACTATTCTCAGATTGTCTGAATGTATGTGCTATCAGATTGGTTTGATATCAAGCAAGCAGCCCATCAGGGCTGTGTGCTGTCCCTCTATTTGTTTAACCTGTATGCTGAAAATATACTGAGAAATGTCAGAGATGTTATAACCATATGATGCCCTAAAAATTGGTGGTCATGAAATACCAGAGATTCGATATGCTGATGATACAGTATGGCTATCCACATCACAGAATGGTATAGAATCTAATAACCTCAACTCAAAAGAATAGTGAAAATTACAACTTATATCTTAACATAGCGAAAACCAAGATAATGTATACAGATACAACTACAATTTTTTTTTTTTTTTTTAAAGCATATTCTTTACAGGACTTAGCTGTCAACACCAGCATCTTTCAGCTGTATATTGATCTCTTGGCAAGATTACGCTCAGTAGTTTGCCATTGCTTTCTGAGCGGCCGGCTCAGTATCCCGCAAGTCACGAGCGGGGGTCGAACCGCCTCAGCTCTCGCTCCGCTACGAGACTCTGCGTGATAAACAGGATTACAGAGAGAAAGTGTTGTAACCCCATAGCCAGAGAGACCGGCTACAACTACAATGGAGACAGAAATATATGTTAATGAGGAAAAATTGGAGGTGGTGGACAATTTCGATTATCTTGGGTCACTGATTACCAACAATGGTGACACAATGACAGAAATTAAAAGATGAATATCTATCGCTCTTCAAAGACTAAAACAACTGAATAAACTATGGAGTGGGACAGACAGAACTACAAAAATTAGATTTTTAAGAGCATGCATCTTTCCCATTGCAACATATGCTGTGAGACCTAGACACTTAATAAACAAGCTGAACAGCGCATAAATGCCTTTGAATATAAATGTTACAGATGGGTTCTAAGAATATCTTGGATAAAGACAAGAACAAATGCATCCATACTTTAAGAACTGAATACTGAAGAATGTTGGCTTTTAAAGATGATAAAACAAAGAAAATTGAAATATTTTGGTCACTTGAAATGTCACGAAAGTTTGGAGAGAACAATAATGGAGGGGTATATGCCTGGGAAGAGAGGAAGAGGAAGGCCAAAGAGAAGATGGGTGCAGCATATGGCTAATGATCTCCAGATGGGTGTATTGAACGTGGGATATCTTGGTTAAGATCGAGAAGTTTTCCGGAAGGTTGTTATGGGAGCGAGGTTTTGCAAACGATATGCTACTGAATGAATGAATGTTTTATCTAGCGTTAGTGTCGTTTCCTCACCCCTAGATTTACTTGTTTAGTTCTTTCTATGAGCTCCAGTTAGTGATTCTGTCATATCATTTTATTCTTTCTATTCTGTGCAGGCAGCAGTTAATGAGTGTTTGCAGTTTCCTAATAATTGTTTTAGTCATTCTCCATGCTTCTTATCCATACTTCTTCTGATGTCAATATGAATACAAGGTAAAAGCATAAAGCAGCAGTCAAACTGAGCTTGTTATCTCCATAGAGTTTGTCCTGAAATGGATTGGGAATAGGGCAAAAACCGGCTCTGTGGCAAAGGGGTTATGGACACAATTCGTTATCCCACATACAGCGTTTGAAACACAGCTGCATACGATTTGGCAGCAGACCACCTTATGTTGATTTTCATACAATAGCATAAGTGCCAGCCATTCAGAAAGCAATGGCAAAATACTGAATGTCAACTTACCAAGAAATCACAAACAGCCAATAAATCCTGGGGCTGATTGCTACATGGTGTAAAGGATATGCAACTAACTGATAGACCAAAATAGTTTTCTTTGCTCTGCATGTGTTGGACCATCCATCCATCATGTGACATGCTGATAAGCGTCGGCAGCCATGATTCACCATTTCACTCAATCACCAGTCATGGATCAGCTCAGTGTTCTTGTCTCAACCATACCATGTGGCCAAGCCATCCGGGTATTTACTTCTCTGTCTTCCCTTTGTTCTCCTCCCCTTGATCTGACCAGTTGTCACTAAGTTCTCCAATTTATTTCTATTCATAACATGCCCATACAATTTTGAATGTCTGCGTCTAATTTCTCCAATCAGTTTATGGTTTTCATTTGTTTCTTGTAGGACTTGGTCATTGGTTTTTCTGTCTGTCTATGGTATTCTTTGCATTTTCCTCAGAAACCACATTTCCACAGCCATCAGATATTTTTCTGCTTGTCTGTTCAATTGTCCACGCTTCACATCCATACAAAAGTACAGGCTCTATGTAGCGCCTCAACACTCTTTTTCTCGTTGCAACTGACATGTTATTATTGGTCAGTATGTTTTTCATCTTGCAAAAGGCTACCTTCGCCATGGCGATTCTTGCTCTAATCTCTTCAAGGCATTTCCCATCAGATGTTATGACTGTTCCGAGATAATTGTACCAGTTCACTTGTTGAAGAATATTCCCATTTACTTGTATATTACATTGTGGTATTTCCTTCGTCGTAGTGACGACCATAATCTGTGTCTTCTTACAATTAAATTCTAACCCTAGTTGTTCACTGTGTGCAACAACAGCATCTACTAAATTTTGCAGATCCTGCTCACTGTCTGCAGTCAATACTGTATCATCCGTATATCTAATGTTATTGATGTTACAGCCCACAATGGTGATTCCTTTCATATCTTCTACATTTCTGAGTATATTTTCACTGTAAAAGGAAAAAAAGATTTGGAGACATTAAACATCCCCGTTGCACACATCATTAATACACTATCATTAATACAAATACCATTTGTCTATGTCGACAAATTTACAAGACCCTACCTCGACTCAGACATTCTTGCGTGTGTGGTTCACAAATTACAGTTCAACTTAATTTACTTCTGGTGAAATTACAAAGAAATTAAGGGACTCAACTACCCAAACAAATGTCTCATCATCGTAAAGTGGAAATGAAATGTCGAGACAACCACGCAAATCTGGAGATGGTTTATGCCTGTATCCTTCAGCTTTCAATGAAGGTGTCATGTTTTTTCTCTTTTAATCCATACAATTATACTGATCTAACACCCGGAAAGGTTAACCCTGTCAACAAACACCTGCAGAAGATGGATGTGTCAGCCTAAGGTCGCAAATAAACTTGGCACAATGCAATTACATCTGGGGAAAAAAACACTCCAGATTAACGCAGAAGAAGAGGATACTGATTTAACGTTAGAGTTAAAGTTAGAGATGTTTAGTCTGCTGCTAAGTTTAATTTCTTTTAACTTCCACAAATTTCCTATAGCCATAGAAGCTCCTCTTGCCTGTTGTATTATTATTTTCCTTATCTGTTGCCCAATCTTTGCCTTCACTACTACCTAAATAGGTGTATGACTCCACCTCTTGAAGTAAGGTTTCAGCAAGGGAGATCGGGTTATTGTTTGCTTGGTTAATTCTCATTTGCTGTCTTTCCCCAAAGAGTTTGTGACCTCCCAACTATGTATATTTGGTTCATCTTACATCTAATTTCATATGTGAGACAAGAGGGCAATGTCATCAGTAAGGTTCAGATTATCAAGCTGCTTTGACAGTAGAGTCCAGTAAAGTCCACCTTTGGCCGTATTTATTGTTGTCATCATAATCAAGTCTACAGTCAGCAAGAATAATAAAGATGACAAAAGGTGTCACTATTTCACACCTATTCTTATTTGAAATGCCTCAGTTACTTTTCACTCATGGAGAAATCTGCACCTCATGTCTCTACATGTTGCCTTTATTAAGTTGATGATTCTCTATGGTATTCCATTATTTAAATATTGAGCACAACCCACTACTGGCAACACTGATCGTATTCTGGTATACCAGAATACGATCAGCGTTGCCAGTAGTGGGTTGTGCTCAATATTTAAATTTCAAATCCCGAAACAACCAAGTATTCCATTATGCCGCATCAAGAGATATCTTATCAATGTTTCAAAGGCCTTTTTACAGCCTGTAAATAAAATTCATAGTAGTGAATTTAATTCAATGCTTTGCTCTATTTTTATAAGCAATGTGATGTCCATCTTGTCAGTGGAGGATCTGTTTGGTCTGAAGTCTATCTGTTCATCTCTTAGCGGTTTGTCAATAGCATCTCTTATCTAGGTATTCAAATTGCCGAATTTTACTGGAAATATATTTGCGGATTTGTTTGGCAACTATTTTTGTGTGTCTCTGATTTAAGGAGATTTAGAGTACTCATGATGTTAAATTCTGCAATTATTTCAAGATCGAGTTAAAACAGAAACCGTTTGCTGTATATTGTTTTTCCATCCACAGCGCTACAAATCTATACCTCTCGTCTTCTCAAATTTGTTTCCTGGACGGAAGCACGGACTCACTGTATAAGATGTAAGTAGACCCATAAATTATGTTTTAACTAGACTCTCTGCATTGTTCCAGTATGTATTATTAAATTTAGCATGCATTTTTACCTATAATTTGTAGTTTTTGACTATTAGAGTTGGCAATCCCATCTTAAACTGTAATTATAAAGATGGCATGCTGTAATGTGATATTTCAATGGTGGGACATGACAGTTTTCATTGTCACACTCCAACGATGAACATTTAATACTGTTATGGAATATTCGTAGCAAATGCAATGCCAATGATTGCATGTTTGCATTCAACACCCATTATAGCATTTATGTGTAATTTTTTATCACTCTACATGGACCACATCATTGATACTTTTGCAACTTTCCAACGGGACTTCTGTGGTCAAAACACTCAAAATGGATCTCTGCTGCACGGCCTCGCACTAACAAGACAGCGCGTGCACTAGCGCAGGCAGTCTGACGTCATCACAGCATGACGTGGAGGTGTATATATCTGTGTGTGCGTGTGTGTGTGTGTGTATATATATATACACATAACCTGACAGCAGTTATCTTTCATTGAATTAGACATCTGCAGTAGTAATATCCCTTGGCGTCTATGTGTTACCAACAATTGTGTGAGTGTGTAGGTAGGTCACCCTTTGTGAAAGGGTCAAAACTGTATTTTTCTCTTTTTTTATATTAAATGATAAACTGACACACAAACACTAATAGCTCGGCTTAGAATTGACCTACAGACTTGAATAAGGTACCGTTGGATTTGTTTTTTTCAAGAGGTATCCAACAGTTGCAGGTTTCCTAATTAAAAAGCAATTTGGAAAATGTTACTAAAGTGGCTACTTTTATCTCTTCGGATAAAAATAATTCCACTACAATTTCCACGCTCCATTCTTTATCAGCTTCACCATATATTCTTCTTTTCAGTGTGTTGGTATTTTTTAAGTCTCCCACATCTGCAAAAAATGTGTGCAGTAATTCAATTGAGGTGTTAATATCAGTTTCAACAGTCTCTACAGGGATACTATCTGGACCAGCACCTTTCCCATCCTTCAGAAGTTTGATAGCTTTACTAGTCTCTTCTTTGGATGGTTTCTCACAGATCATATCCAACTCCATCCATGCAGTCTGGATATGTGTAGGGTCTTCTGGACTGGTCTATTCAGGAGTTTCTAATAGTATTCAGCTTAGCTGCTCAATTTATCTTATATGATGGTAAACACTTTTCCATTTCCTTTTTCATCAATCCACTTGGTTGATTTATATTTTTCATAATGCATTCCTTGTGTTGCTGTACTGGTCACTAGGTTTTCCTTACATGCTGCTTCTCTTGCTAGATCATCTAAATATTGACCTATATCCACCTTTTCTGACCTCCTAACTTCTTTATTAGCTGCTGTATATTTTTTCTGTATGCTGGCTTTTGTAGCGCTGGTTTAGTTTTAATTTGTCTCTCCCCCCCCCCCCCCCCCCATTCTTCTATTTTTTCAAGGATATCTAGCATAATCCATGATGTGTGTTTTGTTTCCTTTTTCCAAGGATTTCAATATAAGATTAGCTCCAAATGCTTTTAGCCTGCTGACAACAGTCTTCTGAACTCACTTCGTTTACTGACTGTTGCAGGATCTAGTATTTATTAGGGACTGTGTATGGAATGTTCACCAGACGACATCTCCAAACTGGAGACAGTAAAATGCCCCGTAGTACTACTCAGGGATTCTAACCTGCACCACCAATGCCAGGATGAAGTCAGATGTTAAAAGGCACAAATACCACAGTTCTGTTGTAAATAACAATGCTACTATTGTTCTATAAAAATAAAGAAATTAAAGCTGGTGGTTCAGTGTTGAATTCTCATCCTAACTGAATGACAACAAGAATCACAAGTTGGTCTTTGAGTGTTGGCACTTGTAGCAAAATCCCCAGTGAGTTTTCTCCTAATTTTCTGGTTACCGGGGAATGCGCTGCTAGTTATAGACTGGGAAATCCGTTGGGGAATTCTTTTTGATTGAGTATCTGGAGAATACACAACTCTACCTTTTTGATAAACTAGGGGAGGGATATTTAACAGTATTCACCAGAACTCAGCTCTTCTCGGGATTAATAACTCTATTCAGGGACTAAGCGTAAAAATCGTGAATCTCAAACAATCTCTGGTCCAAGATCATAAATTATAATTATGCTGTGCAGATCCGACAGTTAACATCTAGACATGGTGTAGTAAACATCTCCCTTTTCTGGCTGTATTTGTGCGCTTCAACAGTGATCTACAGAACCAATATTCATGGGATCAAGGTGTTGAATTCAATGGATAAAGTTCTCCCTTTTTGGGGTTGTGGGAAGCAAGAATATTATTTCAAAATGGTGGATGGTCTGGCCACAAGACACATTAGTCTTTTTGAACAACAAGTTTATGAATCCAGCCAATGAACACGTCACCATCAACATAAAGTCATCATGGTTGACATCTGTATAACAGTGTAGTATACATCAGGAATAAGTGGACAACTCTGCAGCTGAGCAGAGCAGAGCACTCACTTGTCCTGACAGTCGGAAATGGCTGTCAAAGGCAGAGTTAAAAGACCACCATGTGAATGTGGAAGTCAAGGGGAAACCCCACATTATCTTCCCAAGATTTCATGGCGACACACATTTCAGAAATAGTGAACAACGTTAATGGCTGTCTTAAGATATCCTCGTCCGGTAGGGACAGTCATGAGCCACAGGTGTCACCAGACCATCATCCAGCTACTGATGGCTATACTAAATCTATAACTAAACTAAATAAATTTAGAGTAGGAACATGGAATGTTAGGACATTAAATGAGCTAGGAAAGTTAAATTAAATGAGCTAGGAAAGTTAAACAATGTTCTAAGAGAAATGGAAAACATGAAAATGAATATACTAGGCATAAGTGAGATGAGATGAAAGGGACCTGGCAAAATTATAACCGACAAACACACATTAATTTATTCTGGAGGGGACATACATGAAAAAGGTGTAGAAATAATATTTGATTAAAAAAAAGCCAAATCTATGAATGGATACTGGTGTATTTCAGATAGAGCTATAATGGTCAAAATCAAAGGCAAACCAATAGATATAACTATTATACAAGTATGTGCACCAGAAACAAGCAGTAGTGATGAAGAAATACAACACTTTTACGATGAAGTAGAAATGGCAATGGCTCAAATTGGATCACAAGAAATAAAAATAATATTGGGAGATTTTAATGCAAAAGTAGGAAAGGGAAAAATAGAGAATATAGTGGGGAATTACGGATTAGGTACAAGAAATGAAAGAGGAGAGAAGCTAATAGAATGGGCAAATATTAATGATATGATAATTGGAAACACATGGATTAAACATCATAAAAGACGACTATACACATGGAAAAGCCCTGATATGAAAATACGCAACCAAACTGACTACATACTTATTAATAAAAGATTTAGAAATGCATTAATTAATGTAAAGACAATGCCTGGTGCTGAAGGTAATAGTGATTATGTACCACTATGTGGACAAATAAAAGTAAGATTAAAGAGAGGGGAAAAAATGGTTAAGAACTTGAGACTTAATAAAGAGATTCTGAAAGTAGATAAAGAAATTCAAGAACAATACAGAGTGACAGTGAAAAATAAGTACAATGCAACAGCTAAAATACAGAGTATAAATGAACAATGGGAAATGTTAAGGGACTCCATTCATCAAACTAGCAAAGAAATATTACCGGAGAGAAGCCAAAAAACTAAGAAAAAATGGATGAATGAAGAAATCTTAATGCTGATGGACAAAAGGAAACAGAATAAAAATGACAAACAAGAGTATGCTAAGATAAATAAAGAAATAAGAGATAAATGTGTGAAGGCAAAAGAAAGTTGGTTAAACGAGCAATTCAAAAAAACTGAATTAAATTCCATTAAAGATAAAAAATATATGCACAGACAAATCAGTGAGCTCAGGAAGAAAAATAAGAATAAATACAGGGTGTTTGAAATTAAAAACAGGAAAGATATTATTGGAGGAAGGTGCTATAATGAAAATGTGGAATGGGTATATAAGAGAATTATATGATGGGGAAAGAGGAGAATTAACAGAAGAAAGTAACTTAAAAGGCCCACCTGTTCTAAAAGAAGAAGTCGCTGACGCTATGAAACATATGGAGAAAGGAAAAACAGCTGGGCCAGATGAAATCACAGTAGAAGAATTAGAAGTATTGGGAGAATTTGGGGTAGATATATTAACCAAAATGCTGAATGATATTTACAACAGTGGATATTTACCGAGCGATATGCTGAAATCTGTATTTATAGCAATACCAAAGAGACCAGGAGCAATTTAATGCAAAGATTTTCATACAATTAACCTCATAAACCATGTCATTAAGCTTCTACTTAGAATTATAATGAGAAGAACAAGAAATAAACTAAAAAATGGGAAATTAGTGAAGAACAGTATGGTTTTATGGAAGGAAAGGGTACAAACAATGCAATATATATATTATGAACACTAATAGAAAGGTCAAATAGAGAAAAAGAGAGACATATATTTATGCTTCATAGATTATACTAAGGCATTTGATAAAGTAAAACATGATAAGCTGATTAAAATGTTGGAAGATATCAACATTGATGGGAAAGATTTAAGAATAATAAAGAATATATACTGGAACCAAGTAGCAGCAATTAAAATGGGAAATAAAGAGGGTAGTTACGAACAGATAAAGCTAGGAGTACAACAGGGGTGTGTCTTGTCACCCGATCTATTCTCCCCATATAGAGATCAAAGAGAAGCCAGGAATACTAATTATAGGATATAATATAAACAATATATGCTATGCAGATGACAGTATTGGTGGCAGATAGTGCAACAGACCTACAACAATTGTTGGACATTGTAGTATCAGAGAGTGCACAGAAAGGACTCTCATTGAATATCAAGAAAACAGTAAAAATGGTGATATAAAAGAAAATGGGGACACCAAAATGTGACATAGAAATAGAATGGGAAATTCTCAACCAAGTGGATAGTTTTAAATACCTAGGGGCACTTATAACATCGGATGGAAGATGTACAACAGAGATTAAGAGGGCAGGCAAAAGCTGCATTTAAGAAAATGAAGAGTATCTTATGCAATAAGTCACTATCAATGAATGTAAGTGAGTGCTAAAATGCTATATAGAACCAGTTTTGCTGTATGGCGGCAAATCTTGGAATGTAAATGAACAAATTAGGAAGAACTTAGAAGCAACAGAGATGTGGTTTTTAAGACGAATGTTGCGAATTCCTTGGACTGCCAGAGTAACTAACAACGAGTGCCTGAAAGAGGCTAATGAAACTAGAACACTATATACAACAATAAGAAAGAGACAAACAGCTTTCTTTGGTCATGTGATGAGAAGAGAGGCATTGGAGAACATCGTGACAACTGGAAAGATCGAGGGGAAGAGAGGCAGAGGCAGACCAAGAGAAATGATGCTGGACGGATTGAGACGGTGGCATGGAGGAATATCATCAGCAGAGTTAATCCAGAACACCAAAGACCGAGATCTGTCGAGAGCCATGAACGCCTACGCCAGCTGGCAGGGCACTTGATGATGATAAATCAGTATTTCAATAGCCATTTGAAAAACAGTGTAGTAGAATATATGACAGTAATATACGGCTACTACAGTATCCAGCGTTCACCGTTAGTATCCAACAAAATAAACTTACTTATGTTCTCATTAAGAAGATCTCGATTGGAGATATTTGTAAGATTAAGTCATAGAAAGCTATAGACTGAGAAAAACACTCAAGAATGGTTGGTTTATTTATCCTTGCCTAGAGGATATGTGCAAGCGTACCTCCTATGGACAAATGTTGTGTGTAACATGGTGAGACAGAACTTTGTGTTATCAAGTCCTCACCCATTAGTTGTGAATCGAAGAATCATTGATCTGACAATCTCATCTTCAAGAAGATTGAATAGATATCTTGAAGTTGACTGAAAATCAATGTGGAGGTTTCCGAAAGTACACATCCCAGATCCGTCAAGTCAGAAGGGCACTGTCCAGCTCGGCGCATGCACCCAGGAAGAGGAACTCAGTCACAACAAGTGAATTTGTAACCGACTCCGGACTTACGGACATAGATTGGGCCATGCCTATGATGAAGTCTCACACCATTCAACCTGACCATTTGGCTGGACTGATTGCCTTCAGGCAGAACTCTTTAGTGTGATGTTCATCATCTCTGTGTGTCTAATTCTTGTTGGCTGTTAGATAGCATATATTAAATCTGTGGAAATTGTTCTAAATTTATGAGTCTGTCGAATCCGTGTTTCAAGTGGGAATATATTTAGTTAGAGATAACTGTGTAATAGATAGAGGTTCAATCACCATGGGGTCTGCACAGAATAGTCATACCTTTTCAGGCCAGAAAGAAATTCCAATATTACTACGCCAATATTACTATTATCCCCCCCCCCCCCCCCCGACAGAGGCAATAAACTGTCCATTTACAGAGGACATTTGTAAAATTGTACATTAAACTTTTTGTTCTCCCAAACACTGTTAGAAATTATATACGGTGAATTTGCTTTGGTCATATATAACATAATGTTCTGAATACTAACCTTTTCACTATCAGTATAATTGAGGAATCTTGGGTCTGCTTGAACTTTCTTTTTGACTGTGTCCCATACAGTTGTCAATGAAAGCTTCAGAATAGAAAGATTCAACCTTCATAATAAAAAAAATTATTCATCTGGTATTATTTAATAATTAACAGTGAGCTTTGTTTTAGTGTGTGTTCAATTTGCACCAAATCACACCACTGAAGGTCACTAAACACAACACTGTAAATACAGATGTTTACATGCATTTGTAAACTGATAGTTTAGAATTATCAAATAAATATTAGAATACCTCTTTAAGTTAATTCTTGCACAAACACTCATACAACTTGTGATTTGTAATTCATGAACCTGAGGTTAATAGAGACCCTTAACAATTATTCTGTCTATGTATCATCTAGCCCCATTTTTACAATTACTTTTCGTTCACATCTGACATGAGCAGAGAGTAGTTTCTTTAATATCTTGAGTAAAATGTGCTGTGCCGATAAGCGTGGATGGTCATAGTTCGCCATCTCACATGATCACCAGTCTGTGTTCTTGTCTCGATTACGCCATGTGGCCAAGCCACCCAGGAATTGATCTCTCTGCCTTTTCCTTGTTCTTGTCCCATTAATCTTGCCAGTTGTCACTAAGTTTTCCAGTTTATTTCTCCTCATAACATGCCCCAAAAGTATTAAGTGTCTATTGAATGTAAAAATTGCCTAATAAATCACAAACAGCCAAACAATACTGGGGCTGATTGCAACACCATGTAAAGTACATGCAGCTAACTTTTTAAAAACTATATTTCCACCAGGTGTCTTTGTGAAGAATAGTATATAAGTTTGTATTTGTTGCTTCTCTGTAGCATATAGTACATCAGTATGTATTTGTGGCATCTCTGTAGCATACAGTATATGAGTGTGTATTTGTTGTTTCTCTGTAGCATTCAGTATATGAGTATGTATTTGTGGCATCTCTGCAGCATACAGTATATGAGTGTGTATTTGTGGCATCTCTGTAGCATTCAGTATATGAGTATGTATTTGTGGCATCTCTGCAGCATACAGTATAAGTATGTATTTGTGGCATCTCTGTAGCATACAGTATATGAGTGTGTATTTGTTGTTTCTCTGTAGCATTCAGTACATGAGTATGTATTTGTGGCATCTCTGCAGCATACAGTATATGAGTGTGTATTTTTGGCATCTCTGTAGCATTCAGTATATGAGTATGTATTTGTGGCATCTCTGTAGCATACAGTATAAGTATGTATTTGTGGCATCTCTGCAGCATACAGTATAAGTTTGTATTTGTGGCATCTCTGCAGCATACAGTATAAGTTTGTATTTGTGGCATCTCTGCAGCATACAGTATAAGTTTGTATTTGTGGCATCTCTGCAGCATACAGTATAAGTTTGTATTTGTGGCATCTCTGTAGCATATAGTATATGAGTGTGCATTTGTGGCATTTCTGTAGCATATAGTATATGAGTGTGCATTTGTGGCATCTCTGTAGCATTCAGTATATGAGTATGTATTTGTGGCATCTCTGCAGCATACAGTATATGAGTGTGTATTTGTGGCATCTCTGTAGCATTCAGTATATGAGTATGTATTTGTGGCATCTCTGTAGCATACAGTATAAGTTTGTATTTGTGGCATCTCTGCAGCATACAGTATAAGTTTGTATTTGTGGCATCTCTGCAGCATACAGTATAAGTTTGTATTTGTGGCATCTCTGTAGCATACAGTATAAGTTTCTATTTGTGGCATCTCTGCAGCATACAGTATAAGTTTGTATTTGTGGCATCTCTGTAGCATATAGTATATGAGTGTGCATTTGTGGCATTTCTGTAGCATACAGTATATGAGTATGTACAAGTATTTGTGGCATCTCAGTAGCATATGGTGGATCAGTTTTGATTTGTTGCTTCTTTGCACCATTTTCTCTTTCCACACCATGTCATTCTTCTTATAGGGAAAGAGTCTCTTTCACCTTGATTGGATGGATTATTTTTTGTGTGAAGGTTTATGCATGTTCAGCTGGATTTTGAAGTAAGGAATCTCAACAGGATAGGGTAGCTAGCCTTGAGTGCTGATAAGGATGTTAGTATAGTTTTGATAACTGACATCTTAGCTAAGTATATTTTTGACAAATGACACTTTAGCTACTTTTTCATAAGTGAAACATTGTATTTTTGTTATAAAAATAAACACAGTGCAAATACATTTGTCAATAAGTGTTAGCACATATGACTAGACTTATAATTAACTGACTTCCAACTATGACATCATAGATATCTGTTGTCTGTTGCCTGCACTTCAATTCTAAAATGTAAAGTAAATAAAAGGACCCTTTTACACAATTTAAATGATTCACTGCCAAACAAGTCTTTCTCCGTAATCTCATGTATCCACTTGAGGAACGTAACATGTGCGAGAATCGGTAGTGGTTCTTGCAGCGTTAGTAACTTATGGCAGTTTTATTTATTTTATTTTTTTGCATAACCTTTACAGAACATCGCTGTCAACATCAGCATCTTTCAGCTGATTGTTGATTTCTTGGCAAGATTACGCTCAGTAGTTTGCTGTTGCTTTCTGAGCGACCGGCTCACATATGAGCAAACAGAAATTGGTGGCAGAAAATGGGAAGTAAAGGTGTGACACAGTAATGATCTAAAAATACTTAAAATCATAGCGGCTATATTATATTATATGTCAAATTAAAGGAGATTGGACAAGGAATACATGAGTATTGCTACTATTGCTAAAGGTAAGAAATATCTTATAATAATGTTAGATTTTCTATATAAAAAAATTGAAGACAGGGGTGACAATTATTGACAATTTCCACTTACCAAGGCACTACTTCTCAATCGTTGATAATAATACAATGAAATTTACTGAATAATAATAAGTAAACCACTTTTCTTCACACATATCATAAGAACTGCTCTTCAACACCATTGAAACACAATTAAAACTTCATATTGCGAAGCACATCATTTTCACACAAAATAGAAAAAGTCAGGAACACACTCGTCAGATTTGTACTGAGAAACAATATATACACTATTTTCTATTCAAATATAAATAATATTCTTTTAAATTTAATTATTTAAATACTCCTCAGTTTATATGTGTTAGGCATAGCAAGTGTGGCCCATTAGAGCAAGCATAATTTGACATGATGACGAACTTTCATGGTTAGTTTTGTTTTCCATTATGATCGCCTGCTAAATAATTTATTTTAACTGAATAACCACATTAACCACATGCTATCAGTTTAAATCTTTCACAAAATCCTTTAAATCAGAATAACTATAATTTAAAATTGTTTAATCTAATGTAAATATGCGAAGCCGAAAACCAGAGGGCATTAACATTTCTAAAATCAGGAAAGTAGCCACAATTTAACTAAACATTTCTGCTCAAATTTGAGATACTATCTCCTGTGCGATGTTTTGAAATTACAGACCTCCTCCAGTGTAAAATGTCATTTACCGGGCATTAAATTGCGGAAGTTACACAAAATTAAACAAACAATGAACTGTCAACATTATGTCAATGAAGTGGCTCACAGTCACTGGGAGTTCCATATGTCAATAAAGTAGCCCATGGTAGTGAATCAGTTAAGGTGCATTAGGTATATGGTGCTAGAACCATATTTCTATATACCATTTGGCACTCAGGGAGATGTGGTCAGTATATGGTGCTAGAACCATATTTCTATATACCATTTGGCACTCAGGGAGATGTGGTCAGTATATGGTGCTAGAACCATATTTCTATATACCATTTGGCACTCAGGGAGATGTGGTCAGTATATGGTGTTAGAGACATATTTCTATATACCATTTGGCACTCAGGGAGATGTGGTCAGTATATGGTGCTAGAACCATATTTCTATATATCATTTGACACCCAGGGAGATGTGGTCAGTATATGGTGCTAGAGCCATATTTCTATATACCATTTGGCACTCAGGGAGATGTGGTCAGTATATGGTGCTAGAACCATATTTCTATATACCATTTGGCACTCAGGGAGATGTGGTCAGTATATGGTGCTAGAGCCATATTTCTATATACCATCTGGCACTCAGGGAGATGTGGTCAGTATATGGTGCTAGAACCATATTTCTATATACCATCTGGCACTCAGGGAGATGTGGTCAGTATATGGTGCTAGAACCATATTTCTATATACCATCTGGCACTCAGGGAGATGTGGTCAGTATATGGTGCTAGAACCATATTTCTATATACCATTTGGCACTCAGGGAGATGTGGTCAGTATATGGTGCTAGAACCATATTTCTATATACCATTTGGCACCCAGGGAGATGTTGTCAGTATGTGGTGCTAGAGCCATATTTCTATATACCATTTGGCACTCAGGGAGATGTGGTCAGAATATGGTGCTAGAACCATATTTCTATATACCATTTGGCACCCAGGGAGATGTGGTCAGTATATGGTGCTAGAGCCATATTTCTATATACCATTTGGCACTCAGGGAGATGTGGTCAGTATATGGTGCTAGAACCATATTTCTATATACCATTTGGCACTCAGGGAGATGTGGTCAGTATATGGTACTAGAACCATATTTCTACATACCATTTGGCACTCAGGGAGATGTGGTCAGTATATGGTGCTAGAACCATATTTCTATATACCATTTGGCACCCAGGGAGATGTGGTCAGTATATGGTGCTAGAGCCATATTTCTATATACCATTTGGCACTCAGGGAGATGTGGTCAGTATATGGTGCTAGAACCATATTTCTATATACCATTTGTTGGCACTCAGGGAGATGTGGTCAGTATATGGTACTAGAACCATATTTCTATATACCATTTGGCACTCAGGGAGATGTGGTCAGTATATGGTACTAGAACCATATTTCTATATACCATTTGGCACTCAGGGAGATGTGGTCAGTATATGGTACTAGAACCATATTTCTATATACCATTTGGCACTCAGGGAGATGTGGTCAGTATATGGTACTAGAACCATATTTCTATATACCATTTGGCACTCAGGGAGATGTGGACAGTATATGGTGCTACAGCCATATTTCTATATACCATTTGGCACCCAGGGAGATGTGGTCAGTATATGGTGCTAGAGCCATATTTCTATATACCATTTGACACCCAGGGAGATGTGGTCAGTATATGGTACTAGAACCATATTTCTATATACCATTTGGCACCCAGGGAGATGTGGACAGTATATGGTGCTACAGCCATATTTCTATATACCATTTGGCACTCAGGGAGATGTGGTCAGTATATGGTACTAGAACCATATTTCTATATACCACTTGGCACTCAGGGAGATGTGGTCAGTATATGGTACTAGAACCATATTTCTATATACCATTTGGCACTCAGGGAGATGTGGTCAGTATATGGTACTAGAACCATATTTCTATATACCATTTGGCACTCAGGGAGATGTGGACAGTATATGGTGCTACAGCCATATTTCTATATACCATTTGGCACCCAGGGAGATGTGGTCAGTATATGGTACTAGAACCATATTTCTATATACCATTTGGCACCCAGGGAGATGTGGACAGTATATGGTGCTACAGCCATATTTCTATATACCATTTGGCACTCAGGGAGATGTGGTCAGTATATGGTGCTAGAACCATATTTCTATATACCATTTGACACCCAGGGAGATGTGGTCAGTATATGGTGCTAGAGCCATATTTCTATATACCATTTGGCACCCAGGGAGATGTGGTCAGTATATGGTACTAGAGCCATATTTCTATATACCATTTGGTACTCAGGGAGATGTGGTCACTATATGGTGTTAGAGACATATTTCTATATACCATTTGGTACTCAGGGAGATGTGGTCAGTATATGGTACTAGAACCATATTTCTATATACCATTTGGTACTCAGGGAGATGTGGTCAGTATATTGTGCTAGAACCATATTTCTATATACCATTTGGCACTAAGGGAGATGTGGTCAGTATATGGTGTTGGAGACATATTTCTATATACCATTGGGCACTCAGGGAGATGTGGTCAGTATATGGTGTTAGAGCCATATTTCTATATACCACTTGGCACTGAGGGAGATGTGGTCAGTATATGGTGTTAGAGACATATTTCTATATACCATTTGGCACCCAGGGAGATGTGGTCAGTATATGGTGCTATAGCCATATTTCTATATACCATTTGGCACTCAGGGAGATGTGGTCAGTATATGGTACTAGAACCATATTTCTATATACCATTCGGCACTCAGGGAGATGTGGTCAGTATATGGTGCTAGACCCATATTTATATATACCATTGGGCACTCAGGGAGATGTGGTCAGTATCCCGCTGGCCACATGTACTTCCCAAGACATTTCCCGGCACCCATCTTAGGCTGGGTCAGCCTGGAAGCCCAGGTCTATTTTAAAAATTCAAATCCACCTGGATGTGGATCGAACTTAAGACCACTGGGCAGGCAGGTGAGCATCTAGCAATTAGTGCTCCCAAAGTAAGACTATTCATGGTTATAAATTTACACCCAGTTGTGTCACTTCAACTACAAAGACATGAACTACAATTACAAATAACCACATCTTACATCAATTCCATCCAAAATTGACCACAAGATTGCTCGATTCTTTTTGTGAACTTCATCAACTTGACTGTTATAGAGCTTCTCCGTATCTATCAAAGGTAATGCCACTTCCCATATGGGGTATGTATAAAATAATGACTTGAATCTGTCATATGAATCTTCAGAATGTGTTACCTGCAAATATTTATTATAAATAAATTAAAATCACATTAATACTGAATAAACAAAAACACATAAAATAAATGTATCTAATCCATGCCTTAGACCAGAAACACCCTGTAAAACCTTACAAATCAAAGTTCCTAAGGAAATAATTCTTTAGTTTGTCAAGAAATTGTATCACTCTAACTTCTCTAGGTGGTGTACGTCCACAATGTAAGAGTCCAGATTGGGAAGGCCTAGAAAATCAAATTTCCCACAGGAATATTAAGGCGATGTGCGGCAGTAAAAACATCGATTTTTGGTCAACTTGGCTATTTTTGGAATAGTTCATTTTTAGACACCCTATCATGTCTTCTATCAGATTCTGTACTTGTTTTTGTTTAAAAACTGTTATTTTTATGCAATATTCATAATTTACTGAACCCACCCTCTGTGTCAAATTGTCTAATTATTGACAATTGACGGTTTTCAAATCCTAGCAACGATATCTCAGGAAAACACGACACGCGCATGTAAGGTATCCCTGGAAAGGTCGTGAACTTCCGTAACTGTTCGTGATACTCCGTGTTCGTCTAGTCGGAAGCTCTTCTGTGTACATCGGGTTTATTCGTGTCTATCATCTTCCGGAAACTTCCATATATGGAACATCGTAAGCAATCCGCGTTCGCCGATGGCTGAAATTGATCACGTGGGTTTCCAAAATGGCGGCTTTGTGTTGTTTACACCTGGCGACGTGCTGAAAGTTCATTGTTGACGACAGACTGACACGCATTGAAATATGCCTCGTTCTAAGAAATTTAACATCCAGTCATCTAGTCAACGTAAGTAATCTCTCAGACTACACCTCGCAAATGCTCGTAAGCAGCGAAAAGCCTATCAGAACGTCGTAAACGATACAGATAATTCTGAAACTACTGAAAGTAAGCGACCCATGCCACTTCTTCCAAATCGAAGTGTTTTGACAGTGAATCTGAATGAATCAGTGCTATTGTGTTCTTCTCAAAGTTGTGGAAGTGATTCTTTTATTACCCGAAGCCAATTTAAAAGAGATACGTATAAATACACAACATCCACTAGCAGCAAGTATGATTCTGGTGACGACAATGGATATCAAAAACGGGAACACAGAGTAATCAGAGTTGATTGTTCAGAAATTGAGGCAATAATCAAATTGTTATGTTGTCCAGTTTGTAAAAATGATAGTCTTATTTTGAAAACTGACAGCAAGAAAGCCAAGGGATTAGCTGTGTATGCAGAGGTTTACTGCTCTTGTTGTGAAGAAGTAGTGTGTGGAAGATACCTATCTGAAAAAAATAATGGATCTTTTGCTGTCAACAGCCAGTCAGTATATTCAGCATTAGTTTGTGGGATGGGTGCAACAACATTTAATAATTTTGTGATGTCGGTTCCTAAATCAATCAATCAATCATTTAATAATTTTTATGAAAATATGAACCTGCAAGGTATTCATCACAAAACATTTCACAGCAAAGTGAATAAACTATATTCAAAGATAGAAGATCTGGAGGACACTGTTTTTTCTCAAACCGTAAAGTATGTTCGACAGGCTCATGCACAACAGTCAGGCATAACTCTACATGACAATGATGTGCTAGATATTAGTGTCAGCTTTGATGGCACTTGGCTGACTAGAGGCCACACATCCCACATTGGAGTTGGCTGTGCAGTGGATGTTCTTACAGGAGTTTGCATAGATGCCCATGTTATGTCCACATATTGCCAGGTGTGTGAAACCACTGGGAAGACACTTTCCAGGGACAAACCAGATGAATTTGCAGCATGGAAGGCAGAACATCTTCTAAACTGTGACAACAATTTAAAAGGATCTGCTGGAATGATGGAGGTGAAGGCTGCAAGGGTGCTGTGGCGACGGTCTGTGGCCCGTCATAAACTTCGCTACACGTCAATACTTTCTGATGGTGACATCAAAACATTTGCGGAACTTACCAAGATCAAACCATATGGGGATGACATTCAGATAGACAAAGAGGAGTGTATCAACCATGTCAGTAAACGCCTTGGAACAGCACTGCGCAAACTAAACTAAACTACTTAGTAGATGTGTGTCAGGACAAACTCAGAATTCAAATGAGTGTTTACACAGCTTGATATGGGCTCGATGCACTAAAGACAACTTTGCCTCTCGCAAGCGCGTTCAGTTTGCAGTTGTAACTGCAGCAAGAGAGTTCAACTTTGGAGCTGCTGCTGCCCAGAACACTGCCCAGTTTTATGGACTTTATACAGGCCAGCATATGCAGAGACTAGGAACATTTAGGATGCAGAAGTAAGTAAGAAATAGTCTGAAGTACAAGAAGGACAAACAAACTAAAAGACGCGACACTGTACGAGCGGCCAAACTGAAGAGACAAGGTGAGCTGCATGCTCTGGGGGGAGGTCCTGCATATTCAGCAGGACAATTTTAACACTCAAGGTTCAGTTTTACACTTTTTTTCTCCATAAAAGAGTGCATTAGTAATAAAAAACAAAAAAATAATTAGTTTTTCCCCGTTTTCTCATTTCGCCAGTTTTTTATACATAAGTACAATTGTTTTAAAAACTATTCGTTAGATTTCACTCAAACTTTGCAGAGATATTCTTTATTATATCATTTACATTGTGAGTAGATTAATCTTGAAAATTACATTTTAGTTTTTGTGCTACACTAAAAAAAAAAAAAATGTCATGAAAAATGTCATTACCATTTTCACATTTTGAAAAAAAAAACTGCAAAGAGATATCATTAAAATTTTCTACTCAACTTGTAAAGGGTCTATTTATTTACACATAAAACAAAGAATTTAGCCTGTACATTAAAAAATAAATGTTTTAGAGGTACATTAAGAAATTCAAGATGGCCGCTGTTTATCTTGGTTTCCATAGCAATCGTTAAGTGCAAAGTCAATTTGACAATATTTTATCGATCAGCAGTCTTTAATATCAAACCCTATCCCATAAAAGAACATAGAAATTAAGTATTATGGAATTAAATTTTTTAAGGTTAGCATTGCCTTAAGGAACTGAGAACTGCAATGGACTTGCAACACAATGATGATAATTTGTTAAGAAACAAGGAAAGACCAAAGCTCTGAGTGAGCTAAAGCAAGCTAGGAAGGATGTGCAAAAGGCTGCCAGGCAGTGAGAAAATGATACATGGGGCGCCACGCGTTGCCTCTGACGGTGGGAGACACCTACAGGTGTCACTGATCAGCTACCGCCCGCCTCAAGCTGGGCAGCCCCCGGCCAGTTGGGTGCTGATCCGCCGCAGCCTGCCTGCTTCAATGGGTGCTTGGGGCTAGGACAATATCTGAATTGCAGGCTGTAAAACCAATGCACCAGGTACAAACAAAAATAAAAATAGAAACCTCAAGCTACGGCTTGCAACCTGGAACGTGAGAACCATGTGCCCAGGATTTTCCACTGATTTGACCAATATTGACGATGTGAGAAAAACGGCTGTTATTGATGCCGAACTCAATCGTCTTAACATTGATATTGCTGGCCTGCAGGAGACTCGCCTCGCTGAGGAAGGGTCACTCAGGGAAAACAATTACACCTTTTTTGGAAGGGTAGAGGGCAGGCAGAAAAACAGCAACACGGTGTGGGCTTTGCAGTGAAGAATTCGCTACTGGGAATGATTGAAATTCCAGCAGGAGGAAATGACTATTATTAGCGAGCCCCATCATCAATTTAATTTTGAGTATTTACAAATGATACTGCCACGGCAGATAGGCCTTGAAATTCAAAATCTAATGGTACCTCAATGGTGCCTGTATGTCACTTATAAGTGAAGATATTCACATCTTTGTGAAGGTGAGACGAGTTGCGTTTTCTCATTCTATTCACCCGTAATGAGAACTCTCTAATGTGTCCCATTACCTCCTCGAACGGGTCTGCGTTGTGTGTGTGTGTGTAAGATAGTCTCAAACGGCCATATGAAAACTGGCTTCAAAAATATGTTCCGTCATGTTAAATGATTACAAAATAGTACAAGTATACAAATTAATTATTAATAATCTTTAAACTTGTGTTCTCTTTAACTTTAGTAGGTCAAATCACACGTTTTATATGTTGAAAAGTGTAGCGCAATCGATATGCGTGGCCGTCATGACCCGTGGGGTTCCAATTCACAAAGTCACATCTTCGCAGAAAATCTGTTTTTCAACCACAATTCAAGCAAGTTTAGCGATGAAACTTTGCTGATTCAGGGGCAATATTTTATATGACAATTAAAATTCGCATTAAACAAAGACATCTATTGGATTCATCGATTCCTATAACGCGATCATTCAGCTGCCTCTGTGGGATGCGGTCACCGGCAGCTCGCACAGATCCAAAGAGCACAGTTTATTCACATTCTTGTTCTGTATAATATTTTAGTTCTGAATGTTTAATAGTTTCTATTATATCACCTAACAATTTTGTAAGAAATTTAAAAAAAAAATAAATTTGCTTAGCCGGGAACAGAACCGCTGTCTCCCGCGCGTGCCAGGCGGACTGCTTACGACAACGCTAGCGAGGACACAACAATTTTTCCACAAACATTTTTATATAGACAAGCCGCCGTTTTGGGTTTCATGGATCGTAACATCATTGCCTGTTTTTCAACCACAATTAAAGCAAGTTTAGCGATGAAACTTTTCAACTTCTGTAAAATTGAATACAGAATTCGAAGATCCATCTACAATTGATAGTTTTCTATTGCAAGTGTCAGAAAACAATTGTTTACGGTTCAATGTGCCGCTTTCATTTTTCTCCGTGCGCGAGGTTGATTTGATCTCAACCAACGGATCATAGGCGGATTATGAAAACTGACTTCAAAAATATGTTCCGTCATGTTAAATGATTACAAGATAGTACAAGTATATAAATAAATTATTAATAATCTTTAAACTTGTGTTCTCTTTAACTTTTGTAGGTCAAATCGCATGTTTTGTGTGTTGAAAAGTGAAAGAGTACATGCCATGCCGATCGATTCGCGCATGCGCAGTCACCATGATGCATGCCATGTGTTTACCCATTCACAAAAACACGCTTCGCCGAAAATATTCTTTTTCATCCACAAGTAATGCATATTTTGAGATGAAACTTTCCAATGTATGTAAATTTAGATGGAAAGTTTGAAAATCCATCCAAAATTTAAATATATCTATTATTAGCGCCAGAATAATGTTACAAAGTGTACATGCCCATCCGATCAATAAGCCCAAAGAACAAAAACACATCCTCGCAGAAAAGTTTGTTTTCATCAAGAAGTAATGCATATATTGAGATGAAACTTTCCAAATGTATGTAAATTTGGATGGGGAATTTGAAAATCCATCTAAAATTTAAATATATCAATTACATATGCAAAAAAAAATTAATTACGGTAAGTATAAAATATATTCTTTGTTTATATAAAAGTTCACCATGATTTCAACCAATCGCCATGCACGGAATATTAAGCCAACCTTTCCGGGAAAACCCCGGATGACGTGTGTTATTGTCACGTGAGATTTGAATGAATGAATGACGTCGAAAGAATGCATGGTCTGAACTAGCCGAACTGGGAGACCCGGTGAGTCATGGCTATATGATTCCGTACATTATTTCTGTTTTCATTTCCGGTCGTGGCACGATGGAACTCGCTACTATTATCCCAGCGCTTGGCAACCTCTTGTGGGTTTGCCACCATTATTACTGCATATGCACCGACACTCGATTCCTCTGATGATGTGAAGGATTTGTTCTATGAGGAGTTAGACTCCGTGATCAAGGCAGTTCCAATATCTGACTACATTTATATGCTCGGTGATTTCAGTGCTCGTGTGGGCAAGGACTCGAGTTCATGGCCAGTGTGCCTTGGAAAATACAACATCGGTCGCATGAATGAAAATGGGAAGAGGCTGCTGGAGCATTGCACCAGTAATGAACTATGTATTACAAACTCCTTTTTTAAAACAAAAGAGATGCATAAGGTCACATGGAAACATCCAAGATCCAGCCATTGGCATCAGCTGGACTTCATTATCACATGGAAACAACATCTGAACCATACATAATTGACTCGAAGTTACCACAGTGCTGACTGTGATACAGATCATTCTTTGGTTGTTGCAAGGGTTAGACTGAGACCAAAGAGAATCTACACAGCTAAACACAAGTCTAGCTCCAGGATTAATATTACTAACACTCACGATCCTGAAAAGTGCTTTCAGTTTCAACAGCAAATTGAAGACGTTTTCACTGATACACCAGAAAATTGTATAGTAAATGAAAAGTGGGGTCAAATTAAGGAAACTCTTTATAAAACTGCCGTAAGAGTTTACGGCACTGTAGATCATAAGGGGCAGGACTGGTTTGCGGCTAACAGCGAGACTCTGCAGCCCTTGATTGATAAGAAGAAGAAAGCTCTCTTAAGAAACAAGGAAAGACCAACACGTAACACTCTGAGTGAGCTAAGGCAAGCTAGGAAGGATGTACAAAAGGCTGCCAGGCAGTGTGCAAATGATTATTGGATCAAGTTATGTGAGTCCATTCAAATCGCAAGTGATAAGGGAAACATAAGAAGCATGTATGAAGGAATAAAGAAAGCCTGTGGTCCAGTGATCAAAAGAAGTGCACCATTGAAAACCTTGACTGGAGAAATCATCACTGATAAGAAACAGTAGATGGACAGATGGGTAGAGCACTATTTGGAGCTTTACTCAAGTGAGACCAAACTAGCGGATGATGCCCTCAACGCCATAGAGGCTCTACCAACTCTTGACCACCCGGACACACTTCCCACCATAACAGAAGTTAAGTGTGCTATAAATGAACTTTCATCTGACAAGGCTGCTGGTAAGAATGGGATTCCAATAGAGGTTATCAGGAGTGGGCAAGACACACTTACTCTACAGATCCAGCAGCTAATAGAGCTATGCTGGCGAGAAGGACAAGTCCCACAGGATTTCAAAGATTCAAGCATCATAACACTGTACAAGAACAAGGGCGATTGGAGCAACTGCAACAACTATAGGAGTATCTCACTTCTGTGTATTGTTGGAAAAGTATTTGCCAGAATTGTTCTGCACAGACTTCAAGTCCTAGGAGATCAAGTCTACCCCGAATCACAGTGTGGCTTTCGACAGAACCGGTCTACCATTGATATGATATTCTCATTGTGACAAATGCGGGGAAAAATGCTGTGAACAGAATCAACCACTGTTTATTGCCTTCATCGACCTCACAAAGGCATTTGATTTGGTCAGTCGTGAGGGTCTGTTCAAGGCACTAAAGAAGATTGGCTGCCCACCAACTCTTCTGTCCATTGTGGAATCGTTCCACATAGGCATGAAGGGTATAATCAAGTTTGATGGTGAAACTTCATTTGAAGTCAAGAGTGGAGTTAAGCAAGGTTGTGTACTAGCTCCCACCCTCTTTGGAATATACTTTTCACTTCTACTGAAATATGCCTTTCGTGATCAGGATGGTGGTATATACATTTACTCACGCTCAGATGGCAGCCTTTACAATGCTCAGAGATTGAAGGCCAAGACCAAAATTAGGAGGGTACTGATCAGAGAGTTGCTTTTTGCAGATGATGCTGCAGTTACGACCCACTCTGAGGAAAAATTACAATGTCTACTATCTGTATTCTCCAATGCTTGTTCTGAATTTGGTTTAACAATTAGCAAAAAGAAGACACAGATTATGTCACAAGGTGCACATGGGGTACCATCAATCTTTATTGATGACGCTGAACTAGAGATGGTAGACAATTTTACATATCTAGGATAAGTGGTAAATAGCAAATTATCCCTAGATCAGTAAATCAACATCCGGATTGGTAAGGCAGCAACAACAATGAACAGGTTAAGAAAAAGAGTCTGGGAGAACAGGAAGCTTACTGCCAAAACAAAAGTCCTTGTCTATCAAGCCTGCGTCCTTAGTACTCTTCTTTATGGCAGTGAAACCTGGACAACTTACACGAAGAGAAACGTTTAAATAGCTTTCATATGCGGTGTCTGCGAAGAATTCTTGTTATTAAGTGGCAAGACAAAATCACAAATATTGAAGTATTGGAAAGATCAGGTTGTGTGACGGTTTATTCCATGCTCAGTCTTCGTAGACTTAGATGGATAGGACATCTTAGGAGGATGGATGATGGTAAAATACCAAAGGACATCTTTTTTGATGAATTACAGATGTATAAAAGATCTGCAGACAATGAACAGGACCTGCAACATTTAGTAGATGCGGTTGTAACACACAGTGAACAACTAGGGATAGAATTAAATTGTAAAAAGACACAGATTATGGCTGTCACTAGGAAGAACGAAATACCACAATGTAACATACAAGTAAGTGGAAATATTCTTCAACAAGTGAATAGGTATAATTATCTCTGAACAGTAATAACATCTGATGGGAGATGCCTTGAAGAGATTAGAACAAGAATCGTCATGGCAAAAGTAGCCTTTAGCAAGATGAAAAACATAATGACCAATAAAAAGATGTCAACTGAAACGAGAAAAAGAGTGTTGAGGTGCTACATAGAACCTGTACTTTTATATGGATGTGAAGCTTGGACAATGAGCAGTCAAGCTGAAAAACATCTGATGGCTGTAGAAATGTGGTTTCTGAGGAAAATGCAAAGAAAACCATGGACAGCCAGAAAGACCAATAAACAAGTCCTTCAATAAACAAATGAAGATCGTAAACAGATTAGAGACATTAGACGTAGACAGTCAAAATTTTTTGGGCATGTTATGAGACGAAATGAATTGGAGAACTCGGTGACAACTGGTAAGATAGAAGGGAACAGGCCAAGGGGAAGACCTAGAAACAAATACCTGAATGGCTTGGTCTCGTGGCATGGTCGAGACAGAAACACAGAGCTGATCCACGTCTCTGGTGATCGAGTGAGATGGTAAAACATGACCGCCCAAGCTTACCGCCATGGCACATGATGGATGGATGGAATTAAGTATGCAAATTACTCAACTACAAAAGAAATCAAGAATCATAAAATTCCTGTTTTGTAAAAGAGTAATTTGGAATCCTCAGTATTTTGGAAGGGATAGTTTAAAGAAAATTCTGAGTATTTCAAAAAGGATAATTTAAGGAAATTCCTCAGTATCCCAAAAGTGGTATTTTAAGGAAATTCCTCAGGGACAGATGAACTGTTCCTATGTGAAGAAGCATATTAAAAATAGACATCACCTCACTGAAGGAATCTTAGACTGTTGCAGAAACCTGACCACTAGAAATACGTGAAATAACTCATAACAATGCATCACATCCTGAAGGCGGAGTGTTCAGGTAAGGACATGTTATGAATTGATACTGTTTAGTACCACACATCGGAGTCATCCAGTCAATTCATTCAGTTGGTGTGCTAAATGTTTGTGAATGACAATAAGTAAAAGTAAAGGACCCCTGTTTATTGCCATGAGATGTATTGGATGTGGTATGTTTTAGACAGTATGGCACTGGATGGGTGATGTGGTTAATATCACAGAAGCCACCTTTACTTCCCAGGAGATGTTCTGGTACTGGTACCCAAGTTAAGCTGGGTCAGCCTGGGAGTGCAGGACAGTGAAACAAATGACCACTGTGCCAGCTTGCGTGCTCCTGTAACTGATGATCATTCAGGAAAAAGGATAACTGGCAAGTCTAGAAAACAATAACATAAATATTCATAATGTAGTAAACCTCTTCTAGGACACATCAGGCATAATGAAAGATACCATACATGAATCTAGAAATAAATGAATGATTTACTTTTTTAGCAAGAAATTGTTTGAAGTCTGCAATAACCTCCTCTCTAAGATTTTGCTTGCTCTCTGATTTCTCCATTAGTGAGGATGAATGTGGTTTTCTTTCCAGTTCTCCTTTTGTCTCTAGGTCATCAGATGTAGCCTTCAAGAGAAATAAAAATGTATACACACATAACAACAAATCTAGTGTGCATGTTCTCTCCTTGTGTAGTATAAAATCAATCATAAAGTCAACATGTCTGTCTTCTAATTCATACAACTTTCCTATACCATCTATGTGTGCTAATCACTACCAGTGTATTTTTTCCTCTGGAGAAACTGGGCAGGCTGAGAGAGGGATCACTTGGGCCCATTTACATGCCTTGAACCCCACTGGGTATATGCTGGTAGATACATTGTTATAAATCAATCTGCACTCAGTGGATGATGTGGTCAATATCATGTCAGCCGCCTTGATCTCCCAAGACATTTCCTAGTACCATGGGTTGAGCAGAGAGCCCAGGTCTATTTACAAAACCAGCCTTGATGGGCATTCAAAATCATGACCATCAGAATGGCAGGCAAACATGCTATTCACTGTGCTATCATGGCTCCTACTATAAAAATGGCTATGTACAAAGACTGTCCTTATTTCAGTTTTGGGTGAGGTGGACAGACCTCGCTTGTGACAAAACATTTTTAAATAGTGTCTAGGCTGCAAGATGGTCATCATCTGGAGGCAACAGACTCAAATCCATGTGTGGGCAAAGCTTTCAATGGTTGTGTTGTCTAGTATGCCCTCAAATTTCCACTTATTTAATATCTATTCTATGAGTAAAAATCAATACATGTTTATTTCTATGCAACCAATCTGCACTCTTCGATCTTGCCAGTTGTCACTAAGTTCTCCAATCCATTTCTTCTCATAACATGTCCAAACATTTTGACTGTCTAGTCTAATTTCTCTAATCAATTTACGATTTTCATTTGTCTCCTGTAGTACTTGGTCATTGGTTTTTCTATCTGTCCATGGTATTCTTTGCATTTTCCTCAGAAACGACATTTCTGCAGCCATCAAATGATTTTCAGCTTGACTGCACATTGTCCAAGTTTCACATCCATACAAAAGAACAAGCTCTATGTATCCCCTCAACACTCTGAAATGGAGAGTCATGACCGCCCACGCTTTCCGGCATGGCACTCAATGGCTATCAGGAAATGTTTTGGAAACTCAAGGTGACTGCCATATTATCAGCGACATCACTCCTCAAACAATATAGCATGTGTGATTCTGGTATACACACTATAGATTGATTATGAAATTCATTCACTGTGTTGAGATTCTACTTACGATGTGTTGTTGTTTTTTTTGCGCTCGCTCGCTTTTGAACTCACTCCAACTTCAGAGGTACTTGTAATTTACGTCCCCAAGTCGAGGACGACAGGTCAACATTTTAGTTCAACTGTCCGGTGTAGGGGTTGAGCCCCTTACCTCGGCATCAGCACACCGGATGTTTAATAAAACATGTTCTTAACCATTCGGCCATGCGGACCTGTTCTACTCATGTGATTTATGGAGGGATACTGGAGCACTTTTACAGATATTCTTGTGCCATGAAAGTGATTCTTCATAGCAAAACAAATCCCTACTGTAAACTGAGTTCTCATCAAAGTAACTCCATTCATCATGATGTGCCATACAGATAAGAGTGGGCGGTCATGTTTCACCATCTCAAACGATGACTATTATCTTCCTTAAATACCTCATCCTGGTGTTGAAAAGTACCATTTTTTCACCTAAAAAAACAGGTAGCAAATGATTAAGACACACACAAATGAGATGTGTCTACAAAGATGCAGGTATTACCTACTTGTGAACTGAAAACTACATATAAAAGTTCACATCAAATGTAACTAAGTAACTTGACAGAATACTGACACAATCTCAATGGAATACTTTTTAATCAGTTGTGATAGCCGAAAAAATGAGAATTTAAAAAAAAAAACACAATAACAATTAACAACATTAGCTGTTAGAATAGCACACCTCAGAACAATTTATGTAGAGTTATTAATGAATAAAATTAATTCTAATGCCAGTAGGGAATTATGCAACATTAGATGCTGCATGTCTTTTGTAGGACGTTCTGATAAACCCCAAACCCAGGTTGATTTTCTAAGCAATTTTACATTCAGTAGTTTGCCATTACCATGTAAACATCTATAAACTTACATTATTTACAGTCTTCAAATATTCCCTGAACCAATCCTCTCGGCGAGAATCAGTGACTGCAGCCTCATAACGTGGATCTGAGCTGACTTTACTTCTCAGATCACTCCAGGTTGTTCTGGGATTAATGCCAGGTATTTCGGTCACCATTTGCATGAAATCATTCTTCACCTGTAAGAAAACATTGAAATGAAATGTAATCTAACAAGATTTACTTGTATTTGAAAAAAACAAACAATTCCAGTAATGATCAAATACAGTGCCCACTTTGGTCATCTGGAATAAGTAATAGGCATAAACATAAAAATCAGATTGTAATCCAACATTTTCTTCTATGGCGTTGAGCACAGATTTTTGGCCTAGACAAATTGAACATGGCTTTGTCAAAGGAAGAAAGAGTTGAGCTGGTACTCCTCAGTGGATGTGAAGGATGGTCATACAGAAAGACAGCAGATGAATTTAATGTACGCCATTCGAAGAGAATTCCAATTGGTTTTTCGATGCTGGTGAAGGTGATTAGGAAATTTAAGGCATGAGGAAGAAGATACAACCTGAAATAGGGGAAGAACAATGTGGGTTTGTAGAAGGAAAGGGTACAGTAAATGCTGTGTATATGCTGGGAACAGTTATTGAACGTGCTATAGAAGTAAACAAGGATATACATCTTTGCTTTATTGACTATACAAAGGCTTTTGATAGAGTTAGAAATGTCAACATGGTGGATATGCTTGCAGATCTACAAATTGATGGGAAAGACATTAGACTTATAAAAAACATATATTGGAAACAACAAGCTGCAATAAGGATTGATAATGAAGTGGGACAGTATCAGCCAATTAAGAGAGGTGTTAGGCAGGGATGTGTGATGTCTCCATATCTTTTTTCCCTATACAGTGAAAATATTTTCAGAAATGTAGAGGATATAAATGGAATCAGCATTGGAGGACGAAACATCAATAACATTAGATATGCAGATGATAAAGTATTAATTGCAGACAATGCACAGGACCTGCAACAATTAGTAGAAGCGGTTGTTGTACACAGTGAGCAACTGGGGTTAGAATTAAATTGTAAAAAGACTCAGGTTACTCACTAGGAAGAAAGAAGTGCCACAATGTAATATACAAGTAAATGGAAATATTCTTCAACAAGTGAATCGGTACAATTATCTTCGAACAGTCATAACATCTGATGGGAGATGCCTTGAAGAAATTAGAAAAAGAATCGCCATGGCGAAAGTAGCCTTTAGCAAGATGAAAAACATTCTGACCAATAAAATGATTCAAAACAATGTTTTCCCGTAGTGAATTTGAATAACGAAGACACAAACAATAGATTGCACGATTTATTGCCTGGCATATTTCGCTGCATCTCGTCAGGTACATACTGCAGAAATCACACAACTTACGTGAAATTAACTAGATAAATCCTTCAAGTTGAAATATACACAATTTCGCACAGTAATGTCACTTATCTACCACGGTAATTTTAAGCTGACTAACATGTCTTTCTGTTTACACAATTCTGGCTTGCGTTGATAGATCATAATTGCTTCTGCAAATTTTAACAAGCGAGTATTTTGTGTTCTAAACAACACGCGAAATGCAGTGTCTCTGGACACAACGTGACCACTGGCGACAATATGTCTGCCGATTGAAGACGCCGGGAGCTTCCGGTGTGTCGGCTCCTCGCGGCTAGCCACTCCTGTGTGTTGTATCTTGTTGACCCATTGAGGTATGTGTTCTGACACCCGTTTGTTAAGCTGTCTCTCCGTTCGACCAATGTAAACGGCCTGGCATCTACATGTGAATTGGTAAATACAATTGTTTGTGGCGTACAGAGAAACAGGCTCTTTGACTGTTGGTGTAGGAATGGGTACGGTTTTACATCTAATGACTGGAGTTGCCGCACAGAATGTTCGACCTACTGCTGTAGTAAGCCGGTCTTGTAGACGTTGCATTACGTCATCCCCTCGAAAGGTTAGCTGGATGAATACCTTGAGTTTAGGGACTGTAGTTGCAGACGTAAAGCAGACGTAACTACAGTCCCTAAACTCAAGGTATTCATCCAGCTAACCTTTCGAGGGGATGACGTAATGCAACGTCTACAAGACCGGCTTACTACAGCAGTAGGTCGAACATTCTGTGCGGCAACTCCAGTCATTAGATGTAAAACCGTACCCATTCCTACACCAACAGTCAAAGAGCCTGTTCCTCTGTACGCCACAAACAATTGTATTTACCAATTCACATGTAGATGCCAGGCCGTTTACATTGGTCGAACGGAGAGACAGCTTAACAAACGGGTGTCAGAACACATACCTCAATGGGTCAACAAGATACAACACACAGGAGTGGCTAGCCGCGAGGAGCCGACACACCGGAAGCTCCCGGCGTCTTCAATCGGCAGACACATTGTCGCCAGTGGTCACGTTGTGTCCAGAGACACTGCATTTCGCGTGTTGTTTAGAACACAAAATACTCGCTTGTTAAAATTTGCAGAAGCAATTATGATCTATCAACGCAAGCCAGAATTGTGCAAACAGAAAGACATGTTAGTCAGCTTAAAATTACCGTGGTAGATAAGTGACATTACTGTGCGAATATGTGTATATTTCAACTTGAAGGATTTATCTAGTTAATTTCACGTAAGTTGTGTGATTTCTGCAGTATGTACCTGACGAGATGCAGCGAAATATGCCAGGCAATAAATCGTGCAATCTATTGTTTGTGTCTTCGTTATTCCAATAAAATGATGTCAATTGAAACGAGAAAAAGAGTGTTGATGGGATACATAGAGCCTGTTCTTTTGTATGGATGTGAAACTTGGACAATGCAGTCAAGCTGAAAAACATCTGATGGCTGCAGAAATGTGGTTTCTGAGGAAAATGCAAAGAATACCATGGACAGACAGAAAAACCAATGACCAAGTACTACAGGAGACAAATGAAAATCGTAGATTGATTAGAGAAATTAGACGTAGACAGTCAAAATATTTGGGACATGTTATGAGAAGAAATGGACTGGAGAACTTAGTGACAACTGGCAAGATCGAAGGGAACAGACCAAGAGGAAGACCGAGAAGAAAATACCTGGATGGCTTGGCCACATGACATGGACGAGACAGGAACACTGAGCTGATCCACGACTCTGGTGATCGAGTGAAATGGCGAATCATGACCGCCCACGCTTTCCGGCATGGCACATGATTGATTGATTGAGTGAATTATTTTGAAGTTTCTCACTCCAACAATAAAATTATCACAGCAACAAACATACGTATCTGCGACTATAACTACTGATTTAAAGGTTATTTTATAGTTTGCTTCCTCTCTAGTCCACTGGAATATTTAACTTCCATATGCTTATCATATTTACACAATAAGTGACAGTACTAGAATAAAAATCAGCCTCTCCTATTATTTTTTTATGTGGAATATACTTCATCTTAAGACATCTTGATTAACTGTGCAAAAAATGATGCATAATTCTCAATGTTTGTTCATTACACTGAGTCTTGCTTTCCCCCATGATATCTTCATAACCCAATCCTACCTTGGCATTCAAAATTTTGATATTGCCATTTCTTTGATTACCTATAGTATTCTGAAGTGTGATATAAAATGCCCCTATGCGATCTTGATAGCAACAAGTCAGAATGATCTACAGGAAATGATAGATAGAGAGGTTGTAGAAAGTGAAAAAATGGGCCTTAGTTTGAATAATAGAAAAATAGAGTCATGCTTAAATTTAAAAAAAAAAAAAAAAGATTGCGCCTAAATGTGCAATTAAAATTCAGAATGTTATTTTGGGGCAAGTGCAGAAATTCAGATATCTAGGCACATGGATAACATCAGATGGAAGATGCATCACTGAGATAAAGAAAAGAATAGGACAAGCAAAAACTGCATTCTATCAAATGAAGAACATTTTATGCAATAAGTCACTGTCATTGAAAATTAGAAAAAAAGTTCTTGCATGTTACATAGAACCAGTGTTAACATACGGCTGCGAATCCTGGACAATTAGTAAACAGGTGAAAAATCCCAGGAAACATTGGAGATGTAGTATTATAGAAGAACGCTGAAAACTAATTGGAAAACCAAAATGAGCAATCAGAACGTTTTAAGGGAAGCTGAATAGCGAAGACAACTTATCACAAACATCAGAATGAGACAGTCATCGTTTTTTGGCCACGCTATGAGAAGATAAAAACTGGAACATGTTGTGACAACCGGAAAGATTTGGGGAAAGAGAGATAAGAGCATGACAGCGTGAGAAGATTCTTGACAGTCTTGTGTCATGGCACGGAAGAGAGTCAACACACGAATTGATTCTTGGTGTCGGAGATTGTAATTTGTGGAGAGGCACGATCGCACACATCTGCGGGCAAAGGCACTGGATGATGATGATGATGATGATGATGCTTCCTTTATGGGTCCCCGTGACACAGGCAAAATATATCATAATATACAAACATATGAAACTAAAAACATGTTAAAGCAAAGTGATCTAACTAGGCCTGTTGATTCCCATCTAGTTATGCTCTAATCCTTCAGAGTGATATAACTAGGTCTGTTGATTCCCATCTAGTTATGTTCTAATCCTTGAGAGTGATATAACTAGGCCTGTTGATTCCCATCTAGTTATGCTCTAATAATTCAGAGTGATATAACTAGGCCTGTTGATTCCCATCTAGTTATGTTCTAATCCTTCAGAGTGATATAACAAGGCCTGTTGATTCCCATCTAGTTATGCTCTAATCCTTCAGAGTGATATAACTAGGTCTGTTGATTCCCATCTAGTTATGCTCTAATCCTTCAGAGTGATATAACTAGGCCTGTTGATTCCCATCTAGTTATGTTCTAATCCTTCAGAGTGATATAACTAGGCCTGTTGATTCCCATCTAGTTATGTTCTAATCCTTCAGAGTGATATAACTAGGCCTGTTGATTCCCATCAAGTTATGTTCTAATCCTTCAGAGTGATATAACTAGGCCTGTTGATTCCCATCTAGTTATGTTCTAATCCTTCAGAGTGATATAACTAGGTCTGTTGATTCCCATCTAGTTATGTTCTAATCCTTCAGAAAATAAGTGTTTGTTTTTGTGCTGGCTTGCTTTGAACTAAAGCGTAGTCCACACACTACTTCTAGTTGTGCTGGACTAAATTTTGTGTGTGGATTAGCTCTCCCTATTAACAGTGTCCCTCACCATCAGGTGAACCCACTCTGACTTCAGAGGTACTTGTAATTTACACCCCCATGTCAAGGACCTTAGGTCAACATTTTAGTCCAGCTGTCCGGTGTGGGCATTGAACCACTTACCTTGGCATCAGCATGTTGGATATTTTAAAATTATATTCTGTAACAAAATATTTTAAAAAAGAAATCATCTAAAGGTTTGCATTTCATATATAAGAGGGCAGAGTGGCTTATAGGCATGGCAGACGGCATTTAACTTGAAATGACTGAGTATCAATCACCTGTTGATTTTTACAAAATAGAGGATATTGCACTCCACCCCATCATCATGAAATAACTCTTAAGAACTTTTCTCATCAAGGATAAATTGCAGAGAATACTCTTCATCTTGTGAAATAGTGCCGTTGCTTGGGCTAAGCTCCATTTGACTTCCTTAATACATTTTCCATGTGCTGTTATTAAAGTACTAAAATACACTGACTTGTTTCAGACTGAGTCCATTCACTTTGATGTTGCATTGGATATATAATTGTTTTGGTCATAACCATTACTTTTGTTTTTGTATGATTCAGACTAAGTTCTTTGTGTTAACGTTCTGTTGCAATTATATCTATCTTTTCTTGTAACTACGTTTCATTTTCAGCCATCACAATCATGTCATCAGCATAATACAGATTGTTAACATTATGCCCACTAACTGATATTTCTGGTATGTATTGTATGTATGAATGTCATTATTATTTTGCAGTACAAATTTAACATATAGGGTGACAGTACACAACCCTAACATCTTGTACAATGTGTTGAAAAGTTCCTAATTGGTTGCCAATTATTAAGGCTGCCCTTCGTTGTCAATACATGCTCTGTTTAATTCTAAGATGTTTACCATCAATGATTAACATTTCCAACATTCTAATCACTTCTACTATTTATGTATGTATTCTTTTATATTCATCTGGATTATGTTTACTTTTTATCTGTCTGCCTATTGTAGAATTCCCTCTGTCATGTATTTCTTCTATTGCCTGTCTGCCTATTGTAGAATTCCCTCTGTCATGTATTTCTTCTATTGCCTGTCTGCCTATTGTAGAATTCCCTCTGTCATGTATTTCTTCTATTGCCTGTCTGCCTATTGTAGAATTCCCTCTGTCATGTATTTCTTCTTCGCTGCCGTCTTTATTTATGGTATTATTTCCTTTGATGTATACTGTACCGATACCTTTAACATTTGTCATTGTTTGAGTATACTGCTTAGTTTTTGTATTGCACTGTACCTATTCTGTACAGTAGTTATCATTCAATTCTTGTCTCGAATCAAATATTGCCAAATCTAGCTTGATATTTGATGGAGCCCTGAGTAATTTCTTTAGCTGTATTTTTAGTTTTCCAATTATTTGTGCATGGTCACTTTTGCACTTTTGCCTGGTTTTCTTTTTTCCTGACAGTAAGCTGCTTCAAGATCAATTGTTTATTAGTATTCTGATTATGAAATTGGCACATGGCATCCATGGGTGGCCTACCTATTGACCAACATTTCATTAGATGAAACAGTAAAATTAATAGGTGAACGCATTAAAGACACAACTAAAACTAGGCATACCAACATCTATTCTGGAGAGGCTATTATTACTATGTACCGCCAACATAAAATTCAATTTTCTGGAAAAAAGTCATACCGCCAAATTGATACAGTAGTCATGGGAAGTCCTCTTTGTCCTATTCTAGCGGACACCTTCGTGGCACATTTAGAAGAAAAGAGATCCTCAGATATTAAAAACTTGGTCTTCTACCATCATTATGTGGATGATATATTAATTATCACCACAGACAAGCTACAAGCAACATCGTTCCAGGCCATAAAGAACATGACGCATAAAAACATCTCTCTATCTATGGAACACGAACACAATGAAGCGCTGCCATTCCTAGATATTCTAATGAGACGTAGAGCAGACGGCACAATTCAAAAATTGGTGTACGGCAAAGAAACATGGACAGGCCAATAATTAAATTTTCAGAGCTTTGCACCCATCCAGTACAAGCATGGCTTAGTACAGAACCTGTTTGACCGTGCCAGGAAGATATGCACCCAGGACACATTGGCAGAGGAATTTGAAACTCTGAAGAATGTCTTAAACCTGAATGGGCACTCCACATGATTTATAAAGCGCCACTGCCAACAGCCAAAATCAAAACTTGATGAAACTTCAGTCCCTAAACTCAAGGTATTTATCCAGCTAACCTTTCAAAGGGATGACGTAATTCAATGTCTACAGGACTGGCTAATTACTGCAGTCGAACAAACATTCTAAGCTGCAATTCTACTTATTAGATATAGAACCACACCTATTCCCACCCCAGCAGTAAAAGAACCTGTCCCTCTGTACACCAAATCCAATTGCATTTACCAATTCACATGCAGGTGCCAGTCTACCTACATCGGCAGAACAGAGAGATAGTTAAACAACAGGGAGGTCCAACACATACCCAATTGGATTGACAGAATAATACATAAAGATGATGGGAACCTGGCCAAGCTAACACACCACAAACCTCCTACGTCACTGATTGGATGACACATTTTGGGAACCGGTCATGTGATTGATAGAGACAATGCATTTTGTGTGTTGTTTAACTCACAAAATAGTCGCTTTTTAAAGGTCGCAGAAGCCATCATGTTTAATCTGCAAAGGCCAGTTTTGTGCAAACAGAAAGACATGATAGTCAGTTTAAAATTACTGTGGTAGACAATTGAAATTACTGTGCGAATATGTGTATATTTAAGCTTGAAGGATTTATCTAGTTAATTTACTTTATGTTGTGTGATTTCTGCAGTATGTACCCGACGAGATGCAGTGAAATGTGCCAGGCAATAAATCATGCAATCTATTGTTTGTGTCTTCATTATTCAAATTCACTATACGGGAAAACATTGTTTTGATTATGAAATTGTTTCTGAACTTTTCCGTGAGGAATACATGTGCAGTGTATGTGATCTTCCCCTTCCCCCAACACCCACCCACCCACACACAAACAACAAGAAGCCAAACACTTCTCATTATTTTCAAAAGGATTAACATCCACATAATTACTGCAGAATGAAACAAGTATTGTACCTTCTCTTTAATTAAGGAATTCTTTAGCTTCTCCTGCTTGGCAAGCTCTCTGATATAGTCCAGAAACATTGCCTTCTTGTCCTGCATCTTGTCAATCACATTGAAACGTTTATCGCTTGAATATCTAGCAGCAAAGTTGTGAAATGTCGACCTGTTTGAAAAATGCAGTACGTTTGTGTTAAGATGACAGACTTGTTTCACAAACAAATGATAAAATTCAGGTTTTTTTTTTTCCAACTCACCAGAACTAAATGGTTAATGTTTCCATGTACTCTAGAGAGAAAACAAATTATGAGCTGCAATGCCAAAAACACATGTACAAAATATCTACACTACAGCTTCTTATACTCTGCTACTGAAACACTATTTATTTAAAAACAGAACTTCAGCAATGCAATATTAAATGACCAAAGCCAAATTGTGAATGATGTAAAGTGTCCTGGTGCAGGCAAAAACTAGCATTAAATGAATATAATATGTAATTTCAGCAACCGTTGCTATTTCAAAACTACTCATTAAAAAATACGGATATCCCAGATAGCAACATTTACAAATATTACACAAAATTCACTCCCTTAGGTCTTTACAGACTGACAACAACAACAAAATTAATTTATATTTAATAATATTGTTGGTATTATTTAATACCTTAGGCACACATACACAAAATGTAAACAAGTAAAGATAAAGTCATAATGCCCAGCAGGTGAATGACAGCTTAAAATTACTGTTCCAGTTCTAGGAACATCCATTGCAAGCGCAGGTAAATAATAGTAAATATATATTTTCAACGTTTGTACACTGTGCACAAATATTTTCAGGAATTAATAGGAATTATCAACTGGAGCAAATATTATAGCAGACTGAAGTTCATGTGCTGTTAAGTGCTTCTTCCTCTTGTGAATTTATAGACCTTTGACCGAGGAATAGCTGTAATTTAGATACAATTTCTATCTGTAATTCTTTTCTTTACCACATGATCAAGTTCATTAACATTAATCTGTCTTCTCAATAAATTCATTCACTAATTGTCATCTGTACTACTCTGACAATCAACAAAGCATTTCCTCTCAGCCAACCTCTTTCTTGTTGTCACAATGTTTAGGAGACACACTTCTCGCAGCATAACAAAACCAATGGTAATGATATTTAAAGAGATTAATATGAAATCCAGAATCAACATCATTGCACTCACAGCTTTCCCATATATGATCCATCTAGTTCTTCAGGTACTAATAAGAGTTCACTTGCTGATGGTACCTGTTACAGCCTGATTGAACATCCACCTGCGTTGAATCAACCAGCACCAGGGCCAGTGCTGGTAGTTGATGGTGTTGCATTCTACTGAGATGACCAAAGCATTTGATCTTATTCGGTTTTGGATAGTTAAGTTGGTAGCTCTCCTCAAGCAATTCATCTCACAGGTGTTGATTTTCCGTAAATGTGATTTGGATAATGTCCAAGTCTGACATTGGTATAGTAAGATTGGTGTGAATATGCTATTTATTATCTGTAGTTTTTAAGGACATAGTTATCAATTAATCATATTTTACCTTATCAAATGTCTTGGTACAATCTAGAAAGTACAACCAGTTTTTAATAAATGCAAATTATATTTTGCAAAATTCTGCAGGGATTGAAGAATTTTTAATCCTAAACTTGATACTCACTTTCCATTTAAGTTACTGTCTTTAAGTAACTGTCTATACAATTCTTTCTTCTCATTGATTGTCTTAATCCTGTCTTGTTCAGCTTTGTAGCTCACATACTCTTTAAATGCCTGTTTGCGTTCTTGTGAGTTTAGAAGCAAATAGCGCTTGTCAAACACAATCTTATGCAATTCCTTCTCCCATGTGGCATTTGCAGAAACCTATTACAAAGAATAAAAGTGATATGTTCATTAAAGTAATATAGTACAGTTCATGCAGACTGAAATCTGTGACAATGAAGCTAGTTTCAGTACATTGGTACATACGGTAAATATGGAAACCTGTGATAAATAAACGATGTTACATTAAATTGGTACAATCCACATGACAAATATATAGAAACATGTGATACAGGAGCTATGTGACACAAAGTTGGTTATTCTACATGGTACACACTGGAACTTTATAAACAAATGCAGAAATCTGTGATAAATAACATACGTAAAATGCTACTGCAACCTATCTGGAATATACCAAACCTGTGACAAAGACACTGTGATCAATCAGTTGGCATGATCTATGTGATGATGGTTGGCAAACAACACTCACATCTTTCAATTCTATGTAAGATACTCGTGAAACACTCACTGTGAAGTGTCTTTATGTGTCTTTTTTTTTAAAATCCGCATATCCTATTACAGGACATCGCTGTCAACACCAGCATTCTACCGCTGTTGTTGATTCCTTGGCAAGATTACGCTCAGTAGTTTGCCATTGCTTTCTGAGCAGCCGGCTCACATATCCCGTAAGTCACCAATGCGGCGAGAACCGCTACCAATTCCTACGAGCTGCGTTACCCTACATGGATAAACGGGATTACAAAGAAAGTCGTTTAACCCCTAGGCCAGGGAGACGGCCTTTTTGTGTCTACTGAGATCAAATTAAGTCATCAACAATCCTCTCTATAAGGTAGTGCATCTGTCACCAATCACAGGCTTACATCAAGTTATATTTCTAAATATGCAGTACAAGAAATGATAAATAGAGAATTGGGAACTTAATTTTAATAAGCATACAAACTGTGTCCCATTCCAGACACGTTTATGATGCTAATAGTTATGTTAACATGGTTTCTAAGAGTACGTTAGTTAGTTAGTTAGTCGACAGATCATTGCACATTGAACCATTCAGTCCATAAGTGCTCGGATCCTCTCCTCAGCAAATCCCGCAGCGTGTAGCGGCTCACGACACCAGTTCTGTGTTGGTTTATCAATCTTCTTTGGCTTCCTGTGTAGTGTTCGTTCTTGTTTGGCCACCCCTCTTTTGATTTGCTGTTCTCGCAGTCTGACCGTGGTTGTAGATTCGCAGTCATCACTTGGTTCTCGCACAAGTCTTACTTCTCGTAGAGCATTCAGAATGTCAGCGTCTGCCCTCCACCTTAGACTTACCTGCGAGCTTGTCAGCACGCTCATTTCCTTGTACTCCTACATGCCGTGGCACGAAGATGAAACTAATCTTTGTCAGCCGAGACTGCTCCAGAGACAGCAACCAATCTCTTCGGATCCACTCCATCTCTATCCTTTTGAGCATGCTCATTGAGTCGCTAAGAAAACATGCCCTATTGAATGTCTGTGTCTCGAGCCATGTCATTGCTTTACTTACTGCCATAACTTCCATAGTCAGGCTACTTGTGGTCTCAATGAAAGCACCAGAGTCCTGCTTCACAATTCTCCCTCCGGCCCACGCCGTGAAGGCCCATGAGCTTCTCACATGTCGGACGGCCGACCTATCTGTGTAGATGACAGCATCACCGTCTAACGAATTCTCGAAAATCAATGCCTGTACTTCCGCCTCCACAGCAGCCGGATTTTCTTGTCTACATTTTTTGTCTAGTTGGATGCAAACTGAAAGGGACGTACAGAAATCTGTTGGCACTTGTACCCACTCCTCGCCAGGTTCTAAGTTCTCCAGTGAACACACCTGTTGAAGAATGTCTTCGGCTTGATCCATCCACGACCTTCCACTTTTTAACCTGCTGCCCTTCACCTTCCTAATTTCACTATGCAGTGGATGTTGTGTGTTTGCATTAACTCTGAGGTAGGCATGTGCTCTGCAAATTTATAGTCTTCAATGGTTGGAAAATCAAGAAGGCAGCACATCGCCCTGCATGCTGTATCTCTTGTCCATCCAAGAATAATGTGCATAGCTTCACTTTGTAGCCTTTCCATCCTTTCTATCTGCTTACGGCTGAGAGTCAGGATTGCCATCGCACACTCAAAAACAGACATGACAAGCCCCTCATATAGGAGGCATAGATGGCACTGCTCATAGTTTGCTGCCACCAATCATCCGCATCGCAGCCAAACTCGCTTGGCCTTTGTTATCACCTGGTCTTATGTGCTCGTTATAAGAAAGGCTTAGATCAAAACGTATCTCCAGGTAATTCATTGCCTGCGTTCTTTCCAGTCTCTGAACACAGATTGACAGTTGGTGTTGGAGTGTTGACAATATGATTATTCAAAGAGAACCATGTCACTGTTGCCTTTGTTGTGTTGACCATTGCCCAGCTTCAGCACACCAAGTACTTATGCGATTTGAGTTCGGTTTGCAGTTCCACAGCAACCTGATCTCTATCCTTACCCTGATGATACACTAATACATCGTCGGCATATGACAATGTCCTCCCCGGTCCAGTAATCTGTTTGCTGGTGATTCTCACTATGTAGGCATTGAACAGCACCGGAGATAATGGTGATCCCTGTGGTAGGCAGGATATATTGTTGTTGGTTCCGAAGTCCAACTGCCACATCTAAAATCTACTTTCCGTTGGAATAGGGCTGCAGCGATCCAACTAAGGAGGAACGGATTTATGTTGAGTTCAAGAAGCTGAAGCATTAGAAAATCCAATGGTACTCTGTTGTACACGTCCTCAAGATCAATCGCTGCAGCAAAGGTTTCAATGCCTGAGTGGAAACTTTCATAAACATCATGGGCAAAAACTGCTGCGTTGGTCCAGGTTTTTCTTTTGGGATGGTACCCTCCCAGGGTAGGTGGGAAAACACCTTGCTTCTCTAGTTGGCTTGATATTTTCCTGGCAATTAACTTCTCCAGCAGCTTGCCTATTGTATATCCCTGAATTTTTGTGTGGTCTTTGCCAGGCTTCGGCAAGGGAATCAGATAGCTGTGTAACCACTCCTCCTTGATGCTAGCACTCCCTATACTGTTGTACATGTCTGCTAGTTTCTCTAGCTCGTTGTCGGTGCCATATGATGGGCACACACCAAAAGAAGATACAGAAAAGGAGAAAAGGGATTTTCCATAAAGTGCACCAAAGTGGATGGTCAACAAGAAAACCAAGGGAAACCTGAAACGTCAGAGGACTACAAATAAACAGACGTTGTGAGACTACGACACAAAGCGGTTGTGTTTTCTGAAGCTGTATAAAAGGGGATAATATCTGGACACGATGATTGCGAAGATCGGCAAGTGAGCAACAGGAGAGGAATATGTTGGCGAGGATCCAACAATAAAAGAACCGGGCGAGGAAAACCTAGGCGATTTTTGAAACGACTGAACCTTGGGATGAAAGACTGAGCTTCAAGGTGAACTGAATAGAATAGGGAGCTTATTCATAGATATGTAAGTAGACGCCGACCCTGTCTGAAGGGCAGTCTATATTCTGGAATAGCTTTATCCCGTTGTTTTCTGCAGCGCATTAATAAATGGCTAAAAACGTTCTCCCGATTGCCGTCAGTTATTTCATGTTCTTCAAGTTCAGGTGAGAAATGTTTCGTATTATCAGTTGACGAGTTACACTTCGATTTGTAGATTTTCCTTTATAGTTATTGCGGGAAGACACGCCGAGGCAGTCGATACACCTATTGATATTGTTATATCTTATGCCATCTGGCCCTGGAGCGCTGTATTTTGATCGTCTAAGCACAGCCTTGATTTCTTTCACTGTCACTGTGTCTTTATCTGAAAAGTTCTGGGCCTTACACCTGTCTGAGGTGACCTCCTTGGCAAGATTTCAGCCCCTCATCCCTGTCTGGTTGCTCTGCTGTAGATAGCGTTCGAAGAGGGCTTTGCCCTTGTTCTCGTCAGTCCTCTGCCAAATGAGGTCAGCATCTTGGAAGTCAGAAATTCTCTTATTCTTGATTACCCCACTCATGCTTTTATGTAGTCACCAGAACAATTTCAGTGATTTTTCACCTTTAACTACTGTAACCAGTTTTTTTAAATGTCTTACTTTTGTGTGCATCTCTCTTTCTAAGTGCATGCAGGGACCAGGATGGGCAACTCTGTTCTTCTTGGCATTTTGCTATTTCCTTACAGCATTACGCTTACCCATCCAGGCCTTCTCCACCTCAAACTTCCACCAAGGTGGCTGCTCCCAGCTGTTTTTCCTGCCCTGAAATTTTCTGTGCTTGTCGCACCTTATTTTACTCACCACATCTTGCCCTGTACTGTCATACTGGAAAGTCATGACCGTTAACTTGTGCTGCCTGGTTCTGCCTTTCTCCACCAATATGCTGCAAGGGTGGTAGTCACTGCTGTGGTACCCTAGGACACCCCATCTACACACTGTAGTGAGTGAGGGAGAAACCAGCGCCAGATCAATAGCACTGTCCTCATCACCTGGGCGGCTAGCTGTCCTGGTGACACAGCCGCTGTTGATACAAACTAGGTCAATGGTTTCAAGTACAGTCTCGAGCTCCTCCCCCTGTGTGTTGGAGGAAATATTTCCCCATGATCTGCCTTTAGCGCTGAAATCGCCACAGAAAATGACATATTTTTCATGACCTAATATGTCACTTAAGCACTGCCACTTCTGGGAATCCACACAAGCGTTACGGGCATAAACATTAATCAACACGAATGGTAGACCGGATTGAACTCTGACCGCCTGTATTCTCTAAGTGACGTATAATATATGCTTACAAGATGACCAAATCTACACTCTTCAAGCTGAACACTGACACAAGTTTAAGAGACTGATCTCTAAATCATGTGGTCACATATTACTGAAAATTAGGCACCAACCTATGTCTATATGTGTACATTAGCTGAAAATCATCAATAATCTAACATTTCATATTTACAATTGTAATTTAATTTTTTGTTTTTCCAAATTCACACATGACATGATAATTAATAGTTGAGTTGAGTTAAGTCAATAACTAAGATCCCAGCATTTGGGACATTAACATGCACGCGCTATCCTCAGCTTCAACAGCCAGTGAAGAGTCCCAATCCTAATGTTAACAGTTGCAGTCTGATTGTGTGTCCGTCTGGCCTTTCCTCGGAGCACTGAGTGTAGGCCAGATTCTCTGGTCACTACCTACCAAACCATTCTCTCCAGGCCATGATGATTTATCTGTTTTCCCACACTTTACACATGATCCCAAAGTGCCCTGTGCACCAATACCCAACCAGCAGTGTAGATATATCCAGCCCATCAGTCCACCAGCTTGTTTCCCAACACACCAGCATGTCCTGGAGAAAAGGCCCAATGAATGCTCCCTATCTTTCAATTTTAAACTGATACATACCACTCTGTATGAAGCAAGTCTATCTTCTCCCATCTCAGCATACTCTGTGTGTCCATTACAATCATGACATCAGTGTGCTGTTTGTCCTCCAGCCAGCGAAATGCCACAGTGACTGCATCTACCTTCATTCTCAGACTAGATGTTGTGGTGTCATATGCCAAGCTCTTCTGCACTAAATACCATCCATTAGCCTGCCTTCACTTTGAACCTAAGGCACTTATTCTACCCTTTAGCTCAGAGCCATTGATTTAGATTATTACATCACCTGGTTGTGAACTGTTGTGAATCAATTGTTGCACCTCTCGTTCTGAGTAATCTACCAGCCAATCCTTGAACTAAGTCCAATGTGATTATAACCCTGCAGAGGTCTGACTGTTTCTCTGGCATTCTGACCCACTCTTCTCCTCTCTTAATGTTCTCAAGCATATACACTTCTCTGATTGTGCCCTCACTCTGATCCATCCATAATGTTCCTATTAGCCTGTGGTCCTTAACTGTGTCCAGGGCTTCATTCAGGGTGTGTTTCTTGTCTGCGGCCACTTGGAGAGATAACTTCGCCTGCAGCATCTTGAGCCTGTCCAAAATCATTGGCAAAGTTGGGATGTATGGCATACATACTGCCGGTGTGCCAAGATTAACATTAATAGCACATTCTGTATGACTCTGGTGTCACTAGCTGACTCTTTGACACTATGAGCAGTCACAATCCGTAATCAATTACTGAGATAATCAGATGTTGACAGAGTATGAGCAACATTATTTGCTGAAGTACTGTTTCCAAAAACTGGTGAAAAATTATTTAAACTGAGGAAACTTAAATACACAAAAAAAAAAGCAGATAAGCACATTATATGTGTCTGTACTCACATCCTTTTCAGCCAGCATCTCTTTGAACTGCTTCATTCTGACTGTCACTGAAACAGCAGATCTTTGCTTAGCTGCCTCAACCACAGCTTCAATGGCAGCCTCTTTTCCGAAACAAACTTGTTGGCCAACTTCGTTAATACTTTCTTCCTTTACTTCTTTCACCTCGGCCACTGCCCTGTAAGGCAAGAAAGAGTAAAATTTGATTAAATAAGGGATAATTATGACATATTTATGTACATAAAACAACAGACCTAATGAAAGAAAGACATGATATTAGACACTGTTATCCCACCTTCCGTGTCTCCAGCTGACAGGGCTAGACAGGCTTGGATGTCCCAACAAGCCTCAGAGCTATATATAACAAACAAAATATTATGTTTGAGAAGATACTAACAATAAATTACATTACAGAAAAGATGGTCTTAGTTCCCCTATAATATAGTTGTTATAGTGTTATTTTATTTATTACAATATTGTCCAGTTGTCAATCCTCATTCTTAAATTATCCAAAAACAAAATGAAATACTTAAATCAATGGCTGTTATGACTATAACCACATATTTATTGCTTATACACATTTGGAAGTGTATAGAAATTATTAATCAAGACTGATGAGTTTCATTAATTCTACCAAGTTAAAACATTTGGTTTATCATCAATCAATCAATCAGGTACCGTATTCACAATGAAGGTTGGCATCAATGGATCTCCAACACTGTCTATCTCTCATTCTGCCTATACATTCTGTCAGATTGATGTTCATGCATCTCTTGATGATATCTTCCCACTTACTTGTATCGTTGTCTACCTCTTGCTCGCTTGCCTTCAACCTTGCCCTCCAGTATGGTCTTTATAAGAGTGTTATGTCTTTTAACGTGGCCAAAATATTTCACTTGCCTCTTTTTTATTTCTATCATCACCTCTCTTTTCATTCCCAGTTTTCTAAGAACCTCTGTATTTTATTGTTTTTGTTTCCATGAAATACAACATATTCTACTATATATCAACATCTCCAGGGCCTTTATTTGACTTTCCATTTGCCTTTCCAGTTGCCTGTCCAGGCTTCCGCGACATAGAGTAGTTTTGAATATTCACAATATGAGACTGCCATCTACTGCCTATAGTACTTTGCAGTGTAGAGCAGGGGGTCTTGAGCCTGGGGGATTAAGGCCACCTGGCTAGTGCAGTCGCTGCAGATTGTGCAAGTTAGGATTTTATTTTTGATACCGACAGAAAAAAAATCCACACTTTATCGAGGATTCAACGGAGAATCCAGTGTTCTTAGCCACTCGGCCAGCGCTCCCATGTAACATTTGACAATTTTAATTTTTAATGTGTTGTTAATCTCTCTTGATGTTAATACTGTTTCATGCTGCTGAAAGAACTTTTGGCCATAGTTATTCTCTTTTTGATTTCTATTTCACTTCTGCCATCATCTGTTATTACATGTCCAAGATAGAAGAAACTTGTTACTTATTCTAGTATCTTCCCATTTACCATGATGTTCATTGATGACCTTTCTTTTCCACTGTTAATTATCATAGTTTTTGTTTTTTGGATGTTAATATCTAAACCACATTCTACCCTATGCCTGTTTACTTGTTCCACTAGGTTTTGTAACTCTTGCTTGCTTTCTGCTAGTAACACGGTATCATCAGCACACATAAGATTGTTTATTATTCTTCCACTGATGTTAAGTTCATGCAGTTCGACTTGTTTAAAAATTCTTTCTGTGTACAGGTTGAAACGGTTTGGGGACAACACGTATCCCTGCTGTACTCCTCTTTTTATCTCTATAGGTGATGAATAATTAGCTTTATTAATTAAATTAGGCTTATTATAAGGTGACATAAAAATACAACCCGCTTGAAATTTATTAAAACAAAAGGAAATAATAATTTAATTATAAATATTGCATTGTGTGGCAAACTGTGTAGATTTTAATAAATCCCAAGTTTTCAGCAAAATTCTGAAAGGATAGAAGCATTTACAATAATTAACTTATTACTTTCCATTTAAATTACTGTCTTCAAGTAACTGTTTATGCAATTCTGTCATCTCTTTGATGTTGCTATTTTTTTCAGTGCACTCTTCTTCACTCTATCCTTCCCATACTCTTTGAACACCTGTCTGCATTCTTGTGAAGTCAGAAGTTAAAATGCCAAAAATATTCGCACAAAATATCTACACTTCAGCTACTTATACACTGCTTCTGAAACATCATTTATTTAAAAAAGGAACTTCAGCAATGCAACATTAACTGATTCACTGCCAAGAGTCAATTAATCGGCTCCACTGAACCACTCTAAACTGCCAAGAGCTGATTGACTGGCTGAATGTTGAGAGAGTGTTATTTGTTTCATTTCCCGCAATCTTAATGCCTGGTAAATGAAAGTTTATACTGGAAAAAGATATGCCTTTCAAACAATATTGGACAAGAAGCGTGGAGTAATTTTTTTGAGAAAAATAGCATGTGAAACTAGTTTATTTTTATTATTTTAGAAATGGCAACCTCTCCGGTTCTCAACGTCGTTGATTTACACCAGATTATCATTTTAAACTATTTTAGATTAGTTATTCTGATTTTAAGGACTCTGTGAAAGATTCTAAAACTGATAGCACATGCAGCAAAGTGGTTATTCAGTTAAATTATTTAACAGGTAGACATTATAGACAACAAACCTAGCAGTGAAAGTTCATCATCATATGATGGCACATGTCAAATTATGCTTGCTCTAATGGACCACACTTGTGCCCCTAAGTTTGCTTTGCTATCACAAATAAGATGAGAAGTATTTAAATAATTAAATTTAAAAGAATAGTAATTATAACTAAATAGAAAATAGTATATATATATATGCCGGTCTCTCTGGCTGTGGGGTTACAACACTTTCTCTCTGTAATCCCGTTTATCACGCAGAGTCTCGTAGCGGAGCGAGAGCTGAGGCGGTTCGACCCCCGCTCGTGACTTGCGGGATACTGAGCCGGTCGCTCAGAAAGCAATGGCAAACTACTGAGCGTAATCTTGCCAAGAGATCAACATACAGCTGAAAGATGCTGGTGTTGACAGCTAAGTCCTGTAAAGGATATGCTAAAAAAAAAAAAAAAAAAAAAAAATATATATATATATATATATACTGGTTCTGATTCTAATGAGTACACAAATCTGTCTCGTGTTTTCCTTACTTTTTCCATTTTGTGTGAAAATGATGTGCTTCAAAATATGATGTTTTAATTGTCTTTTGATGGTGTTAAGGAACAGTTCTTGTGATATTGGTGAAGAAATGTTGTGTATTTATCATTATTCAGTAAATGTAATTGGGTTGAGAAGTAGTGACTTGGTAAATAGAAATTTACAAACATTTTCACCCCTGTCTTCAAAATTTGTTTTACAAAATCTAACATTATTATTATAATATTTCTAACGTCCAGCAATAGTAGCAATACTGACATGTTCCTTGTGCAATCTCCTTTAATTTGATATAAAATACAATATAGCTGCTACCATTTTAATACATTTTAGACCATTACTGTGACACACTCGTACTTCCATTTTCTGCCATCAATTTCAGATTGATTCAAACCCACTTTTTGTATGGCAGTGAATCAGTTAAGCGACCAAAGCCAAATTGTAAAAGATTTAAAGTACTCCTGAGGCAGATAAAAACTAGCATTCAATTAATGTATGATTACAATATGTAATTTCAGCAAACCTTTCCTATTGAAAAACTACTCATTAAAAAACACACACCCACACACACTAATATCCCAGATAGCAACATTTATAAATAATGCACAAAATTCACTCCATTATGTCTTTACAGATTGACAAAACAAATTTAAATGATCAAATCTAATCTGTAAGAGAAAGCCTTGCATTAAATTTAAAATGTTATGCAAACGAAAGTCCATCCAAAGTACATAAATGAAACAAAATGTATTATGGAATTAACAATATGAAATTGTTAAACTACTGCAAAGAATTTAGAACATTAAATTATAAAAAAAAGCTGTAAAAATTTATATGATTTTTTTTTTAACAGTCTGACCTGGTAGGAATCTGCATTCTGGAAATTGCCATCAAATTGATCTAATACCACAATGTATTTGTAAAATATGACATACTGTGCAAATTACTGGAAGCATTTCATGTATTTTAAATATTTTTAAAACATTTAATTTTTTAAACTGTTCTCTTAAGCTTATTATTATCCACATCACAGAATGGTTATAAAAACTAATAATCTCAACCCAAAAGCATAGTGAAAATCACAACTTATATCTTAACATAGCAAAAAACAAACATGATGCATACAAATAATGCTAATATGTAGAAAGAAATATGTTAATGAGGAAAAACTAAGGGGTGGTGGAAGATTACAAATATCTTGGGTCATTAATTACCAACAATGGTGACACAATGAAAGAAATTAAAAGAAGAAAATCTGCTCTTCAAAAACTAAAAGAGCTGAATAAATTGTGGAGTGGTACAGATAGAACCACAAAAATTAAAATTTTAACAATTTTAAGAGCATGCATTTTTTCCATTGCAACAAACGCCTGTGAGACCTAGACACTTACTAAACAATCTGAAAAACGCATAAATGCCTTTGAATATAAACGTTATAGACGGGTTTTACAAGTATATTGGATAAAAACAAGAACAAATGCATTCATACGACAAGAGCTGCATACTGAAGAAGGATGTCAACTAAAGACCATAAAACAAAGAAAAGTGAAATATTTTGGTCTCTTGAAACGTTATGAATGTTTGGAGAGAACAGTAATGGAGGGGTACATGCCATGGAAGAGAGGAAGAGGAAGTCCAAATATAAGATGGGTGCAGGATGTGGCAGATTTTGTTTGGGGGGCACTCGCTTGCTTTGAACTTAAGCGTAGTCCATTCACACTACTTCTAGTAGTAGCTGGACTGAATTGCGCTTTCCCTATTACCAGGGTCCCTCACCATCAGGCCAACCCACTCCGACTTCAGAGGTACTTGTAATTTACATCCCCAAGTCAAGGACAATAGGTCAACATTTTAGTCCAACTGTTCGGTATCAGCATGCCAGATGTTTAAAAACATGCGTTCTTATCTATTCGGTTATGCTAATCTACAGATGATCACCAGATGAGTGTATCGGACGCGAGACATTGTGCTTATGACTGAGAAGTTTTCCAGAAGGTTGTTATGGGAGCGAGGTTCTGCAAAGGACACGCTACTGAATGAATGAAGCTTATAATGACTTAAAAAAACTTCATCGTTGGCACAAGAAACAGAATAAAGGAGAACCATTTTGAAATTTAATATTAAAATCACTAACCAAATTTTTATTACGTTTCTTTAATGTTACCGTTGCTCATACAAGAAAATCATAAGTAACATCACATTTTCATTCAACAAGGCACACATACACAAAATGTAAATAAATAAAGATAAAGTCATTGTGACCATGTAAATGACAGCTTCAAATTACTGTTCCAGTTCTAGAAACATCCATGGCAAGCACAGGTAAATAATGTTAAATATATCTTTTCACCTGTGGTGAGGATGTCCTAAGACAGCCATTAACGTCGTTCACTAACTCTAAAATATGTTTGCCTTGAAGTCTTGGGAAGATAATGTGGTGGTTTCCCCTTGTCTTCCACATCCACATGGTGGTCTTTTACCTCTGCCTTTGACAGCCATTTTCGACTGTAAGGACAAATGAGTGCCCTGCTCTGCTCAGCTGCAGAGTTGTCCACTTATTCTGGTGGATACTCGGTCCCCAGGACTGCGTTTGCCACACCTTGGTGTATTTCCCATCCTCTACCATGGGGAGGTGCAGTTGGGATTTTCCCTTTCTAAAGTTATGGTCTATGACCAAATCTCTCCAGTACTTTTAGAGGACCTTTTAATTAAAGAATTAAGAAGAAATTAGAAGCAACAGAGATGTGGTTCCTGAGACGAATGTTGCGAATTCCTTGGACTGCCAGAGTAACTAACAACGACTGCCTGAAACAGGCTAATGAAACTAGAACATTATATACAACAATAAGAAAGAGACAAACATCTTTCTTTGGTCATGTGATGAGAAGAGAGGCATTGGAGAAAATCATGACAACTGGAAAGATTGAGGGGAAGAGAGGCAGACCAAGAGAAATGATGCTGGATGGGTTGAGACAGTGGCTTGAGGAATATCAGCAGCAGATTTGATCTAGAAAACCAAAGACCGAGATCTGTGGAGAACCATAAACGCCTAAGCCAGCTGGCAGGGCACTTGATGATGATGATATCTTTTCAATGTTTGTACTCTGTGTACAAATATGTTCAGGAAATAATAGGAATTATCAACTGGAGCAAATATTATAGCAGACTGAGGTTCTTGTGCTGTTAAGTGCTTCTTCCTCTTGTGATGAATTAACTGATTTTGTGTGTGTGTGTGGCTCGCTTGTTTTGAACTCAAGCGTAGTCCATACACACTATTTATAGTAGTGATCAACTGAATTTTGTGTGTGGGTTAGCTTTCCCTATTAACAGTGTCCCTCACCATCAGGCAAACCCACTCCGGCTTCAGAGGTACTTGTAATTAGCATCCCCAAGTCAAGGACGACATGTCAATATTTTAGTCCAGCTGTCCGGTGTAGAGGTTGAACCACTTACCTCAGCATCAGCACACCGGATGTTTAAGAACATGCGTTCTTATCCATTCGGCCATGCAGACTTGCATCTGATTATGATATCAACTGCTTTAATCAGCATTTATAGCCTGGAAATTGTTCTTTGATCTAGGAACAACTGTGTAAAATAGATATCATTTCTACCTGTAATTCTTTTCATTAGTTAGTTAGTTAGTCGACAGATCATCCTCATTGCACATCGAACCATTCAGTCCATAAGTGCTCGGATCGCCTCCTCAGCAAATCCTGGAGTGTGTAGCGGCTCACGACACTAGTTCTGTGTTGGTTTATTACTCTTCTTTGGCTTCCTGCATAGTGTTCTTGTTTGGCCACACCTCTTTTAACTTGCTGTTCTCACAGCCTGACCATGGTTGTAGATTCCCAGTCATCGCTTGGTTCTCGTAAATGACTTACTTCTTGTAGAGCATTCAGAATGTCTGCCTGGTCCATGGCTCGTCTGCCTTCCACAGTAGCCCTACCTGAAACCCTGTCAGCCTGCTCATTACTTTTTACACCCGCATGCCCTGGCATGAAGAAACTAATCTTTGCCAGCCGAGACCACTCTTGAGACAGCAACCAACCACTCTCTTCGGACTCACCCCATGTCTATCCTCCTGAGCATACTCATTGAATCACTAAGGACACATATCCGATTGAATGTCTGTGTCTCGAGCCATGTTATTGCTTTACTTACTGCCATGACTTCCATAGTCAGGTTGCTTGTAATCAAAGCAAAAGTGTCAGACTCTTCCTTCACAATTTTCCCTCCGTAAAGGCCCATGAACTTCTCACTCCTCAGACGACCGACTCATCCATGTAAATGACAGCATCATCCTCTAAAGAATTCTCGGAGATCATAACCTGTACTTCTGCCTAAACTGCAGCTGGGTTTTCTTGTCTGCATTTGCTGTCTAGTTGGATGCACACTGAAAAGGACGTACAGAACTCTGTTGGCACTTGTACCCATTCCTCGCCAGATTCTAAGTGAAGTCCTCAAGTGAACACACCTGCTGAAGAAAGTCTTCGGCATAACCCATCCACGACTTTCCTCTTTTTAACCTGCTGCCCTTTACCTTCTTAATCTCGCTATGCAGTGGATGTTGTGTGTTTGCGTTGACTCTGAGATAGGCACATGCTTGGCAAATTTGTATTGTCCCTCATGGTTGGAAAATCAAGAAGGTAGCGCATCACCCTGCATGCTGTATCTCTTGTACATCCAAGATTAATGTGCATAGCTTCGTTCCGTATTCTTTCCATCCCTTCCATCTGCTTATGGCTGAGAGTCAGGATCACCATCGCATATTCCAAAATAGAAATGACCAGACCCTCATAAAGAAGACATAGATGGCGCTGCTCACAATTTGCCGCCACCATCACCCGCATCGCAGCCAAACCCCGCTTGGCCTTTGTTATCACCTGGTCCACGTGCTCAGTATAAGCTAGGCTTCGATCAAATCATATCTCCAGGTAATTCATTGCCTGCGTTCTTGCCACAGTCTCTGAACCCAGATTTACAGTTAGCATTGGGGTGTTGACAATATGGTTATTCAAAGAGAACCTTGTGCCACATTTATTGAAAGGCAGAAGATCAAGTAGTTTGGCCATGTCGTTAGACTGCAACACCAACAACTACCATCACTGGCCTTGCATCTAAGATCATCTGCGACAAGACCAAGAGGACGCCCAAGAAGACAATGGATTGACGACATTGTACAATCACACGGAATTACACTATCCAGTGCTGCCCACCGGGCGCTGGAACTCAAATTATTCCTCCCCACAACACTTGACGGCAGAAGTGGAAGATGATGATGATGAAAGAGAACCATGTCACTGTTGCCTTTGTTGGGTTGACCATTGCCCCAGCTTCAACACACCAAGTGCTTATGTGATTGAGTTCGGTTTGTAGTTCCACAGCAACCTGATCTCTATCCTTACTCTGACGACACACTAAAACATCATCTGCATATGACAATGTCCTCTCCGGTCCTATGATTTGCTCGCTGGTGATTCTCACAGTATAGTCATTGAACAGCACCGGAGATAATGGTGATCCCTGTTGTAGGCCAGGATATATTATTGTTGGTTCTGAAGTCCAACTGCCACATCTAAATACTACTTTCCATTGTAAAAGGCCTGCAGCGATCCACCTAAGGAGGAATGAACTTATCTAGAGTTCAAGAAGTTGAAGCATTAAAAAATCCAATGGTACTCTGTTGTACGGGTCCTCAAGATCAACCACTGCAGCAAATGTTTCAATGCCTGAGTAGAAACCTTCATAGACATCATGGGCAAAGACTGCTGCATTGGTCCAGGTTTCTCTTTTTGGACGGTACCCACCCAGGGTAGGTGGGAAAACACCCTGCCTCTCTAGCTGGCTTGATATTTTTCTGGCAATTAACTTCTCCAGCAGCTTTGCTATTGTGTTCTGCATGGTTATTACTCGATATCCCTGAGTTTTTGTGTGGTCTTTGTCAGGCTTCGGCAAGGGAATCAGATAGCTGTGTAACTACTCCTCCTTGATGCTGGCACTCATTATACTGTTGTTGTACATGTCTGCTAGTTTCTGTAGCTTGCTGTCGGTACACATTGATGTCATCATATCTTATGCCATCTGGCCCTGGAGTGCTGTTTTTTGATCATCGAAGCACAGCCTTAATTTCTTTCACTGTCACCGTGTCTGGCTGAGTGGTTAGCAGCTTTCTCCGTAATCCTGAATACTCTCGTGGTTGACGTGAGTGCACGAGAATTGGAAGCAGTTCAAGTCACACCAGGGACTTATGAGAGTATGGAGCCGGTCGCTCAGAAAGTCGTGGCGTGCTGATGAGCGTAATCTAGCCTAGGAATCAACATACAGCTGAAAGATGCTGATGTTGACCGCAATATCCTGAAACAGGATGGAAACGCGGGGGAAAAAAAAGTCACTGTGTCTTCATCCAAATTGTTCTGGGCCTTGCATCTATATGAGGTCACCTCCTTGGCAATATTTCAACCTCTCATGTCTGTCTGGTTGCTCTGCTCTAGATAGTATTTGAAGAGATCTTTGCCCTTGTTCTCGTCAGTCCTCTGCCAGATGAGGTCAGCAACTTGGAAGTCAGGAATATTCTTATTCTTGACTACCCCACTCATGCTTTTATATAGTTGCCAGAACAATTTCAGTGACATGTGTGTGCTTACTCTCTGACATACCTCTGCCTCCTTTTCACTTTTAACCACCTTAACCGGTTTTGAAATAGTTTACTTTTGTGTGCATCTCTCTTTCTAAGTGCATGCAGGGACTAGGATGGGCAACTCTGTTCTTCTTGGCGTTTTGATATTTCCTTACAGCACTACGCTTATCCACCCAGGCCTTTTCCACCTCAAAATTCCACAAGGTGGCTGCTTTTTTTCCTGCCCTGAAGCTTTCTGCGCTTGTCGCACCTTATTTTACTCACATATTGTCTTGCCCTGTGCTGTCATACTGGAAAGTCTTGACTGTTGACTTGTGCTGCCTGGTTCTGCCTTTCTGAACCAATATGCTGCAAGGATGGTGGTTGCTGCCATGGTATCCTAGGATACCCCATCTACACACTGTAGTGAGTGAAGGAGAAACCAGTGCCAGATCAATAACACTGTCCTCATCACCTGGGTGACTTATTGTCCTGTTGACACAGCCACTGTTGAGACAAACCAGGTCAATGGTTTCAAGTGCAGTCTCGAGCTCCTCCCCCTGTGTGTTGGAGGAAATGTTTCCCCATGATCTGCCTTTAGCATTGAAATCGCCACAGAAAATAACATTTCTCTCGTGACCTAATATGTCACTTAAGCACTGCCACTTCTGGAAATCCACACTCGCATTACAGGCATACACATTAACCAACACAAAACACACAAAAAGTTGGGGGGGGGGGGGGGGGGGTACATGCCAAACTAAAATGATGAAGGTCCCATGCTGTGATATTTCAATGGCGGCTTCCTTGTCATACTTCAGAATTACTATTTAATATTGTTATGGAATATTCACAGCGATATGAACGCCAATGAATGCATTTTTGCATTTTACATTCATTTTAGTAATTATGTGTAAGTTTTCATCACTCTATACTGTCAGGATAAATTATTTTGTGGTTGACAGCTCGCGCGGTCTGACGTCAATACAGCATGACGTGGAGATGTATATATCAGTGTGCGCGTGCGTATATATATAAACTGGCAGAGTTATTTGTCCTTGAGTTAGACAGCGGCAGTGGTAATATCCCTTCGTGACAGTGTAACCCATAGTGGTGTGAGTGTGTAGGTAAGTCACAAAAAGCGAAAAGGTCAAAATCGTTTTTTTCTATATGTCTGTATTAAATGATAAACTGACACACAAACTTTAATATCTCGGCTTAGAAATGACCTACAAACTTGAATAAGGCACCGTTAGATTTGTTTTTTCAAGAAGTATCCAAATATGCAGGTTATATAATTAAAAAGCAATTTAGAAAATGTTACTAAAGTGGCTACCTCTTACCACACTATCTTACCAATTTCACAAATATGTCTAATCAAATATTTAGAACAGGTCCGCATGGCTGAATTGGTAAGAACACATGTTCTTAAACATCTGTGTGCTGATGCTGAGGTTAGTGGTTCAACCCCTACACTGGACAGCTGGACTAAAATGTGGAACTGTTGTCCTTGAATTGGGGACGTAAATTACAAGTACCTTTGAAGTCGGAGTGGGTTCGCCTGATGGCGAGGGACACTGTTAATAGGGAAAGCTAACTTACATGCAAAATTCAGTCCATCACTACAATAAATAGTGTGTATGGACTACGCTTGTCGTCAAAACGAGTGAGCGGGAAAAACAAAAAAAAATTAAGCTTGATCCACTCAAGAACTGCCTCTCTTCAACCTGTGACCCTGGTGTCACCCAGTGCTGCATGCAATGGGTGCTCTTTCACTGCTTTGACCCTAAGATAGTTTTCTCGAGCACCTTGTGCCTATCATATATAGACAGTTAAGCCAGTATATGTTGCATGCACACAATGGTTGTATCCCTTTTCAAATCCAAACTAACTTTCATGACCCCCATTTTGCATGCGTTTCAGCCTCTTCCAGTTGGCTGTGCAGTATTTTCAATAACCCCAAAGCATATTCAATTACTGAAATAGTATCAAATAAATGGCAAATGTCTTTAAACAAATGACAATCGTCTTGTCCTGAATGTCATTATCTACCTCTTGTCAATTTTTCTCATGCAGTATCAGGACTTTGTGGCTATTTTCCCCCCACTCAAAAGCATTTTAAATTCATTTTCACTCTATATAACATATCAGTGATTACAATTTTAACAGCAGTTATTTTGCTGGATTGCAAGTCATTCCCATAGTAAACAGACAATGAGTATATAGAGCACAGCGTGATGTATTACTGTTTAACACTACTAGGAATATTTAATCCATATTTGTATAGTAAGCATGGTTTTAAATATAAACAGTCCAATGCTATGTTAAAGAAGATACGAACACTAAAGTACTTTACATCAAAGCTGGTCTTAGATCTCCTATAATATAGTTATCATAGTGTTATTTTATTTACTACAGTTTTGTCCAAGTGTCAGTCATAATTCTTAAACTATCTAAAATCAAAGTGAAATACTTTGGTCTACAGCTGACATGGCTATGTACATAAATTAATCCCTTACTTATGCCTAGAAAAGTACACGTAAATTATTAATCAAGGCTGATAATTTTCTACAGTGCTACCAAGGTAAAACTTTTAGTAAATCATAATGAGATGTTAAAAATGCAATGCACTTGAAATGTCATTAAAACAAGGAAATAATAATTTCACTGTATTTATAAAATTGTGTGGCAATTATTAACCATCATCATCAACATGAGGCCTACTAGATGGCTTAGGCGTTCATGTTCTTCCACAGATCTCAGTCTTTGTTCTTCTTGATCAACACTGTTGATATTTCTCCTTGCCAGCATCTCAGTCCATCCAGCATCATTTCTCTTGGTCTGCCTCTGCCTATTTTCACAATGATCTTTCCAGTTGTCACAATGTTCTCCAATGCTTCTCTTCTCATTACATGGCCAAAGAAAGCAGTTTGTCTCTTTCTTATAGCTGTATATAATGTTCTAGTTTCATTAGCCTCTTTCAGGCAACCGTTGTTAGTTATTCTGGTAGCACTCTCTTTCTTACATTCAATGATAGTGACTTGCATAAGATACTTTTCATTTTCTGAAATGCAACTTATGCTTGACCTATTCTGCTCTTAATCTCTGGGGATACGTTTTGATCGAAGCCTTGCTTATAATGAGCACATAGACCAGGTGATAACAAAGGCCAAGTGGGGTCTGGCTGCGATGCGGGTGATGGTGGAAGCAAACTGTGAGCAGCGCCATCTATGTCTTCTATACAAGGGGCTGGTCATGTCTGTTTTTGAGTATGCAATGGTGATCATGACTCTCAGCTGTAAGCAGATAGAAAGGATGGAAAGGACACAGAACGAAGCTATGCGCATTATTCTTGGATGTACAAGAGATACAGCATGCAGGGTGATGCGCTACCTTCTTGATTTTCCAACCATTGAAGACAGAATACAAAATTGCAGAGCACGTACCTACCTCAGAGTTAACACAAACACACAACATCCACTGCATAGTGAAATTAGGAAGGTGAAGGGCAGCAGGTTAAAGAGAGGGAGGTCATGGATGGGTCAAGCCGAAGACATTCTACAACAGGTGTGTTCACTTGAGGACTTAGAACCTGGCGAGGAGTGGGTACAAGTGCCAACAGATTTCTGTACGTCTTTTTCTGTTTGCACCCAACTAGACAGAAAATGCAGACAAGAAAATCCGGCTGCTGTGGAGTCGTAAATAAAAGCGTTGATTTTCGAGAATTCGTTAGACGGTGATGTCATTTACACATATGGGTCGGTCGTCCAACATGTGAGAAGCTCATGGGCCTTTACAGCTCAGGCCGGAGGGAGAATTGTGAAAATGGACTCTTGGTGCTTTTGTTGAGACCACAAGGAATTCACAATTGTGAAGGAAGAGTCTGACGCTTTTGCTTTGATTACAAGCAACCTGACTATGGAAGTCATGGCAGTAAGTAAAGCAATAACATGGCTCGAGACACAGACATTCACTAGGGCATGTTTCCTTAGCGACTCAATGAGCATGCTCAGGAGGATAGAGATGGGGTGGATCTGAAGAGAGTGGTTGCCATCTCTGGCGCGGTCTCGGCTGGCAAAGATTTGTTTCATCTTCGTGCCAGGGCATGCGGGAGTACAAGGGAATGAGCGGGCTGACAAGCTCGCAGGTAAGGCTACAGTGGAGGGCGTACACGCCATGGACCAGGCTGGTATTCTGAATGCTCTACAAGAAGTAAGACTTTTGCGAGAGCCAAGTGATAACTGTGAATCTGCAACCATGGTCAGACTGTGAGAACAGCAAATTAAAAAAGGTGTGGCCAAACAAGAACACTATGCAGGAAGCCAAAGAAGATTGATAAACCAACACAGAACTGGTGTCATTAGCCGCTACACGCTGCAAGATTTGCTGAGGGGATCCGAGCACTTGCGTACTGAATGGTTCAATGTGCAATGAGGATGATCTGTCAACTAACTAACTAACTAACTAACTAGCTCTTAACCTCTGTCATGCATCTTCCATCAGATGTTATAATTACCCTGAGGTATTTAAATTTATCAACATGGTTAAGCATTTTCCTTTCTGTTGTTATTTCACACCTTGATGTCATCTTTTTCTTTGATATAACCATTGTTTCTGCTTTCTTATACTCATGGAGAGTCCCTTTTTTGCATGCTCTGTTACTACAATGTCCAAAAGTTGTTCTAGTTGTTCACCATCAATACTGTATCATCTGCATAACGCAGATTGTTTATATTATAACCTCCCATTCATATTCCTGGCATCCCTTTGATCTCTCTCATTATTAACTCACTATAGAGAAAAGATCTGGTGAAAAACACATCCCTATCTTATTTCTAGCTTTATTTGATCGTAAGTGCCCTGTTTATTTCCCACTTTAATTTCTGATACTTGTATCCAGTAAATATTCTTTATTATTCTGACATCTTTCCCACCAATGTTAATATTTTCCAACATTTTTATTATAATAATTTTCCACTGTTGCCGTCAAACGTTGGGAGGAATAATTGGTGCCCCAGTACCCAATGGGTGGCACTGCGTAGTGTCATTCCATATGATTGTACAATGTCTTTGATGTCAACAATCCGATTTCATTTTCAGGCATCCTCTTGCTCTGGTAGCAGTTCTTCTTTGATGTAGGGGCAGTGCTGGTAGTTGATGATGGTGTTGCATTCTAATGAGATGGCCAAACCATTTGATATTCTGTCTTTCAATACATGTGGCATAAGGTGTTGATCACACTGTCTGTCTGATAACATCATTTCTTATTCGGTCTCGGATAGTTAAGTTGGTAGCGCTCCTCAACCAATTCAAGCCGGTCTCTGTGGCTAAGGGTTTGCGAACGCGGTTTGTGAGCCCGTATACTCAGGTTCGAAACACAGCGGTGCTGGTTTTTTTCAAAAAAGGTATAGGTGCCGGTCGTTCAGAAAGCAATGGCAAACTACTGAACGTAACACTTGCCTAGTACATCAACAGCAGCTGAAAATGCGGGTGTTGACTGCAACATCCCGTAAGGGATAAGCAACAAATTCATCTCACAGGTGTTAATTTTCCATAAGTGTGGTATGGATTATGTCCAACAAGATTGGTGTGAATATGCTATTTATTATCTGTTGTTTTGAGGACATAGTTATCAATTCATCATATTTTACCTTATCAAATATCTTGGTATAATCTAGAAAGCACAACCAGCTTTTAATAAATGCAAATTATCTTTTGCAAAATTCTGCAGGGATTGAAGAATAGTTAATACTAAACTTGCTACTTACTTTCCATTTAAGATACTGTCTTTAAGGAACTTTCTATACAATTCTTTCTTCTGATAGATTGCCTTATTCTTGTCATGTCCAGCTTTGTTCTTTACATATTCTTCAAATGCCTGTCTACGTTTTTGTGAAGTTAGAAGCGAATAACGCTTGTCAAACACAAACTTAGGCAATTCCTTCTCCCATGTGGAATGTGCAGAAACCTGTTACGAAGAATAAAAGTGATATGTTCATTAAAGTAATATGGTACAGTTCATGCAGACTTAAATCTGTGACAATGAAGCTAGTTTCAGTGCATTGGTACTCATCATGGTATGTACAGAAACCTATAATAAATAAACAATGATACATTAAATTGGTATAACCCACGTGATAAATATATAGAAACATGTGGTATAAAAGCTATGTTACATTCACTGCCACCTTTCCACCTTGACAGATGATAGTTTTAAATATTGAGCACAACCCACTACTGGCAACGCTGATCGTATTCTGGTATGAACCTAAGGAATATCCACGTCAATGTGGAAGCACTAGACTCGCTCTTGTTTGAGCTCGTCAGTAGTGCATATCCTTGACCGGACCCGGAAACAAACCCCAGATCACTGGCGTGTGAAGCGGGTGTGTAAACACTAGACCACACGGAACACGCTAACAAAACAGAATATTACAACGTCACCCATCGTAGGCTGTAGCTCAAGATTTTCTCGAACACCACGACTGACGCCCGTCAATCGATGTGGACCCGAACGATCAGGTCTTCTCACTGACAGGGCATACCAGGCCGCTTAAAGTCCAGCAATCAATAATCAAACTGATTTATTTGGTTGTTTCGGGATTTGAGATTTACACCAACTGTAAATCTGTGCTCAGAGACTGTGGAAAGAATGCAGGCAATGAAATACCTGGGAATACAATTTGATCGAAGCCTTGCTTACACTGAGCACATAGACCAGGTGATAACAAAGGCCAAGCGGGGGTTGGCTGCGATGCGGGTGATGGCGGCGGAAAACTGTGAGCAGCTCCATCTATGTCTTCTTTATGAGGGTCTGGTCCTTTCTGTTTTTGAGTACGCGATGGTGATCCTGACTCTCAGATATAAGCAGATGGAAAGGTTGGAAAGGATACAGAACGAAGCTATGTGTATTATTCTTGGATGTACAAGAGATACACCATGCAGGGCAATGTACTACCTTCTTGATTTTCCAACCATGGGGGACAGAATATAAATTTGCCGAGCATGTGCCTATCTCAGAGTCAATGCAAATACACAACATCCACTGCATAGAGAAATTAAGAAGGTAAAGGGCAGCAGGTTAGAAAGTGGAAAGTTGTGGATGGGTCAAGCCGAAGACATTCTTCAGCAGGTGAGTTCACTTGAGGACTTAGAACTTGGCGAGGAATGGGTACAAGTGCCAACTGAGTTCTGTACGTCCTTTTCAGTTTGCATCCAACTAGACAGGAAATGCAAACAAGAAAATCCAGCTGCTGTGGAGGCGGAAGTACAGGCTCTGATCTTTGAGTATTCTTTAGAGTGGTGCTGTCATTTACACGGATGGGTCGGTCGTTCAACGAGTGAGAAGTTCATGGGCCTTTACAGCTCAGGCCGGAGGGAGAATTGTGAAGGAAGAGTCTGGTGCTTTTGCTCTGACCACAAGTAGCCTGACTATGGAAGTCATGGCAGTAAGGAAAGCAATAACATGGCTCGAGATACATTCACTCAGGCATGTGTCCTTAGTGACTCAATGAGTATGCTCAGGAAGATAGAGATGGGATGGGCCCGAAGAGAGTGGTTGCTGTCTCTGGAGCGGTCTCGGCTGGCAAAGATTAGTTTCATTTTCATGCCAGGGCATGCGGGTGTACAAGGAAATGAGCAGGCTGACACTGACAGGCTTGCAGGTAAGGCTACTGTGGAAGGCAGATGAGCCATGGACCAGGTAGACATTCTGAATGCTCTACTAGAAGTAAGTTATTTATGAACCAAGTGATGACTGTGAATCTACAACCACGATCAGGCTGCAGGAGCAACAAGTTAAAAGAGGTGTGGTCAAACAAGAACACTACGCAGGAAGCCAAAGAAGATTAATAAACCAACACAGAACTGGTGTCGTGAGTCACTACACGCTGCGGGATTTTCTGAACTAACTAAACATACAAACTGTCTCCCATTCCAAATAAGTCTATGATATTAGTAGTTATGTTAACAAGGTTTCTAAATGTATGTATACTTATGTATATATATGCTTATGTCATGGACAGAAATGGGTTAAGACAGACATAGGTGACCCCTATATTTTCCCTTGAACCCGTGAGCTTCTTGAATGTTGCTAACTCTATTGTCTTAGTTTTATTGCTTAACTTTTACTGTTGCTGTCTTGTGGTTTGTAGTGAATAACTGTCACTCTACTATTCTCCTAACCTATGTTGGTCTTACAAGACAACCAAATCTACACTATTCAAGCTGAACACTGACACAAGTTTAAGAGACTGATCTCTAAATCATGTGGCCACATATTACTGAAAATTAGACACCAACCTGATATGTCTATATGTGTACATTAGCTGAAAATCATTAATAATCTAACATTTCATATTTACAATTGTAATTTCAGTTTTTATTTTTCCAAATTCACACATGACAAGGTTTGTTTAACAGCTGAGTTAAGTCAAGAACCAAAATCCCAGCACTTGGGACATTATCATACACACTTGTCCTCAGCTTCAACAGCCTGCAAAGAGTCCCAATACTAATGTTAACAGTTGCAGTCTGATTATGTGTCTTTCCTTGGAGCACTGAGTGTAGGCCAGATTCTCTGGTCACTACCTACCACACCATTCTCTCCAGGCCATGATGATTTATCTGTTCTTCACACTTTACACATGATCCCAAAGTGCCCTGTGCACCAATACCCAACCAGCAGTGTAGATCCATCCAGCCCATCAGTCCACCAGCTTGTTTCCCAACACACCAGCATGTCCTGGAGAAAAGGCCCAATGAATGCTCCCTATCTTTCAATTTTAAACTGATACATACCACTCTGTATGAAGCAAGTCTATCTTCTCCCATCTCAGCATACTCTGTGTGTCCATTACAATCATGACATCAGTGTGCTATTTGTCCTCCAGCCTGCAAAATGGCACAGTGACTGCATCTACTTTCATTCTTAGACTAGATGTTGTGGTGTCATTTGCCAAGCTCTTCTGCACTAAATACCATCCATTAACCTTCACTTTGAAAATAAGGCATTTCTTCTGCTCTTTAGCCCTATACTTCACCTGGTTGCGAACTGTTGCTAATCAATTGTTGCACCCTCATTCTGTGCAATCTACCATCCAATCCTTGAACTAAGTCCAATGTGATTATAACCCTGCAGAGATCTGACTGTTTCTCTGGCATTCTGACCCACTCTTCTCCTCTCTTAATGTTCTCAAGCATTTACACTTTTCTGATTGTGCCCTCACTCTGATCCATCCATAATTTTCCTATTAGCCTGTGGTCCTTAACTGTGTCCAGGGCTTCATGCAGGGTGTGTTTCTTGTCTGCGGCCACTTGGAGAGATAACTTCGCCTGCAGCATCTTGAGCCTGTCCAAAATCATTGACAAAGTTGGGATGTATGGCATACATACTGCCGGTGTGTCACTTGTGTATCCCAAGATTAACATTAATAGTGCATTCTGTATGCACTCTGGTGTCACTAGCTGACTCTTTGACACTATGAGCAGTCCCAATTCGTAATTAATTATTGAGATAATCAGATGTTGACAGAGTATGAGCAACATTATTTGCTGAAGTACTGCTTCCAAAAACTAGTGAAAAATTATTTAGAGAGAAAACAATACACAAAAAGTAGATAAGCACATTATATGTGCCTGTACTCACATCCTTTTCAGCCAGCAACTCTTTGAACTGTTTCATTCGAACTTCCAGTGAAACAACAGACCTCTGCTTAGCTGCCTCAACCTCAGCTTTAATGGCAGCATCCTTTCTTAAAACAATTCGTTGGGCTACTTCATTATTACTTTCTTCCTTTACTTCTTTCATCTTGGTCTCTGCCCTATAAGACAAGAAAGAGTAAAATGCAATTAAATATGACATATTTATATACATAAAACAACAGACCTAATGAAAGAAAGACATGATATTAGACATTGTTATCCCACCTTCTGTATCTCCATCTGACAGGGGTAAACAGGCTTGGGTGTCCCAAAATCCCTTAGAGCTATATATAACAAACAAAATGTTATGTTTGAGAAGATACAAACACTAAATTACTTTACAGCAAAGGTGGTCTTAGTTCCATTATAACATAGCTGTTATAGTGTTATTTTACTTACTACAATATTGTCCAGTTGTCAATCCTCATTCTTAAACTATCCAAAAACAAAATGAAATACTTAAGCCAATGGTTATTATGACTATAAACATATAGTTACTACTGATACACATTTGGAAGTGTATAGAAATTATTAATTAAGACTTATGAATTCCAAGAATTCTACCAAGTTAAAACACTTGGTTTATTATAAGGTGATGTACAAATACAACCCGCTTGAAATGTCATTAAAACAAAAGTTAAAGTTAGTTGCATATCCTTTACAGGATGTTGCAGTTAACACCAACATTTTTTGCTGTTGGGATCTCTTGGCACATTTACATTCAGTAGTTTGCCATTGCTTTCTGAACGACCAGCACCCATATCATTTCGTAAAAAACCAACACAACGCGATCTGCGCAGCTGTGTTTTGAATGAGTGTATGCAAGATTACGAACAGCATTCATAACCCATCACCATGGATCCGGCAATTAACCCCTTTACCGTGTGTCACGAGTTAACTCGTCATAAAAATTGTTGGCTTTAACTGTGCATCACGAGTTAACTCGTCATCAGATGTAAAAGTCGTCTGTGTGCCGTGCGTCCCGAGTAAACTCGTGTTAATACAAAAATAGCATAGGAAATGCATAGGGCGGCTAATCCAACAGCCAGTTCAACAGCGGAAGATAAAAGTAGGTCATCACGTGATGCCAAAAGTGAAAGTGGACAGTAAACAAGAAAAAAAAGGTACGAAAGAACAAAAAACTTTTTATTGTGATTTTATTATGATTATAATTTATAACTTTGTAGTATTATTATATATTATGCATAGTATAGCTTGTGTAGATGTATGCGTACATACATGTATCCTATGGGCATGTATTTGCATAGTTTTTATTAGCAAGCTTGGAATCTACAGAGTACGGGCTTGAACAACTTGGCTGGGTTTTCATATTTTTTTTTTTTTTTCAGATTTTTTTTTTCCGGATTTTTTCAAATTTCGTAAAGAGACACGATACTACTGTCCAGAGTGTGACACAGCACTATGTGCAGCTCCATGTTTTGGTGTTTACCACACCAAGTATAATTACTAAAAACAATTGACATCTAATATACGTATCAGTTTAGTTCGTTATTGAACAGTACCATTTAGTACAGAACATTTCTTATTTTCCTCACAATTTCTAAAAGACAACTCATTTTCACTTAAAAAAACATTTTATTTTGCCAGGACAACATAACATATCAAATTATGAAAGAAAAAAAATACACAGTTTGCATAACAAAAAAAAATTTTTTTTTCCACGGTAAAGGGGTTAAAGCAAAAGGAAATAATAATTCAGTAGTAAATATTGTATTGTGTGGCAATGATTAAGCAGCTTTTAATACATCAAAAGTTTTCAGCAAAATTCTGCAAGGAATGAAGCAATTACAATAATAAACTTGTTACTCACTTTCCATTTAAATTATTGCCTTCAAGTAACTGTTTATCCTTCACATACTCTTCAAACACCTGTCTGCGTTCTTGTAAAGTCAGAAGGAAGTAGCGCTTGTCAAATATAATCTTAAGCGATTCCTTCTCCCATGTGGAATATGCAGAAACCTGTCACGAAGAATACAGAAGCTATGTTCAGTAAAATAATATGGCACAGAATAATAATAGATGACACTGGATACAATTCTTGTGGACGTATAATGATAATATGAATACAGAAACCTGCGATGATAAAGTTAGTTTCAGTATGTTGATATACTTTATCTGGCATATGTAGAAATGTGTGATGAAGAAACTATGCTAGTTTAAGCTGATACTATCCATATGGAATATAAACAGAAACATGTGATAAAGAAACAATGTTACAGTAAGCTGGTACAATCTACATAGTATACACACAAACATGTGATAAATAGATGATATTACGATAAACTGGTACAATCTATGTAGTATATACACAAACATGTGATAAAGAAATTATGTTACACTAAGCCGGTACAATCTACATAGTATATACACAAAAATTTGATACAGAAACAATGTTACAGTGAGCTGGTACAATCTACATAGTATACACACAAACATGTGATAAATAGATGATATTACGGTAAACTGGTACAATCAACATAGTATATACACAAACATGTGATAAAGAAATGATGTTACAGTGAGCTGGTACAATCTACGTAGTATATACCCAAACATGTGATAAAGAAACAATATTACAGTAAGCTGATACAACCTACATAGTATATACATAAATATGTGATAAAGAAACAATGTTACAGTAAACTGGTACAACCTACATAGTATTACACAAACATGTGATAAAGAGACGATATTACGGTAAACTGGTACAATCTACATAGTACATACACAAACATGTGATAAAGAGACGATATTATGGTAAACTGGTACAATCTACACAGTATATACACAAACATGTGATAAAAAAACAATGCTACAGTAAGCTGGTACAATCTACATAGTATTTACACAAATATGTGATAAAGAGACGATATTACAGTAAACTGGTACAATCTACGCAGTATATACACAAACATGTGATAAATAGATGATATTACGGTAAACTGGTACAATCTATGCAGTATATACACAAACATGTGATAAAGAGACGATATTACGGTAAACTGGTACAATCTATGCAGTATATACACAAACATGTGATAAAGAAACGATGCTACAGTAAGCTGGTACAATCTACATAGTAAATACACAAACATGTGATAAAGAAACAATGCTACAGTAAGCTGGTACAATCTACATATAGCGAGCACCTGTGTTCTAGAGGAGGTGAACGGGGTTTCATAATCCCAACATACCAGGTTCAAAGTCAGCCACAGGCAATGTGGGGAAAGATTGCTTTGTGTGTTCAGAAAGCAACGGCAAACTACTGAATGAAAAATTGCCTAGAAAGTCACAGCCAATGAATTCAATGATTGCAATGTCCTGTTAATTAGGACGTACAACTTTCTTCCCCAATGAATTCTAGGGTTGATTGCAATGTTGTGTAAAGGACTAATAATCTCCCTGGGGTGAGCGGAACCATTACTACACTATCCGACGTGGGATGTATGTTTTGGGTGTGGCTTTCAATCTACTAACCCCTCCGATCTCCAGACCCTGCTTTCTTCCAACCTCTCAACCTAGGGACACTAACCACTAGTGCTCTGTCCAGATGAGATGAACTCAACTCTGGTTCTGTCCAACAAAATTGAAACATACTTTATTATGTACGAGAGCATCAAAGACAATAGGTATAGGTGGAGTCAAACAGTTCAAAGGGAAACAGACTCGGGATCAGCAGTGGAGATTCCAGACATTCATTATCAGGCCTTGTTGGGTCGGTCTTCACAGTTTGCCGTATCAGTCTTCTCACCCGGCCTGGACAGATTCTTCCCTGAAGTGGCCCAACTGGCGTGACCGTTACCCGGGGTAGTCCCCCTCGAAAACCTGGTTCAAGTCACGTGGACTGGTTGAGGGTGTAAGCTGCAGTGGCTGAAGACATCCGAAACAAATCTAACACAAATTTCCCGATGTCTATTTTATCACCATTTATGTTGAAAAGTCTATAATGTTTAGAATGCACTTTGTGGATACACAGACCAGTCGTGGATGGCTGTCGTAAGCAGTTCGTGTTCAGCCCGCCGATGTCAGACTCAAGATACTAACAGTGGAGCTCTGCGGCTCTGGTACCCACTAGTGTCTGGTGGACACCAATCTCTGGTGAACACTCTTCTCTGGTATACAAGTATCTGGCGTACAACAGTCTATGGTATACGATAGTCTCTGGATCTCACTGGACAGATACATGTATCTAATCAAGGATACCTTCATAATGTGTGTGTGTAGTAGATGCTGAGGGCCCTATATGGCGGGTACTGGATGATTGGGCTGGCAGGCGATGAAGAATTTGAAGGACGGGAACGACCCACGCGGCACACCACAACGATGCTCCAAATCCGAAGAATTCGGGTCTCTGAATATCTGGAGTGCGCCATGTTCCTCCCTATCTTGCCTGGCTTAAGCTCCCGTCTCCATCTCACTCGAAGGCAGGTTCTCCATCTTCATAGCAATCTTGCTGGCGAGCAACGCTGGCGAGATGGTAATGCATCTTTGACTGCCATTCATACCTCTCTATCAGCTACCACCATCGACGTCCTGCGAATACAGTGACCACATAACAACTGGCGATTGTAGCCAGCTGACCTTCGTTCACTAGCATGGCGGAGAAGTGAGCTTACCCCTGTAGTGCAATTTCTCGTGCCGTATTTACTTGCTGCGCAATTGCGTGCAGTGAAGTCCGGCCAGAGAAGAAGATTCTAGAAGGGGAAAGATCACCTTCAGGGAACCCCCTGGCTAGAAATATCTCAGTGGTCCCCCCTGCCACACAACCGTGAGGCCAAAACTCCAGCCCGTATTGCGACAAGGACAGACAACTAACTTACTAACTATAAACAAAAGCAGAAATGATAGATAACATGAGCAGTAAGCTACAGCAACCTATGTGGAATGTACAGAAATCTGTGCTAGATAACATGAGCAGTAAGCTACTGCAACCTATGTGGAATGTACAGAAATCTGTGCTAGATAACATGAGCAGTAAGCTACAGCAACCTATGTGGAATGTACAGAAATCTGTGCTAGATAACATGAGCAGTAAGCTACTGCAACCTATGTGGAATGTACAGAAATCTGTGCTAGATAACATGAGCAGTAAGCTACAGCAACCTATGTGGAATGTACAGAAATCTGTGCTAGATAACATGAGCAGTAAGCTACTGGAACCTATGTGGAATGTACAGAAATCTGTGCTAGATAACATGAGCAGTAAGCTACTGCAACCTATGTGGAATGTACAGAAATCTGTGCTAGATAACATGAGCAGTAAGCTACAGCAACCTATGTGGAATGTACAGAAATCTGTGCTAGATAACATGAGCAGTAAGCTACTGCAACCTATGTGGAATGTACAGAAATCTGTGCTAGATAACATGAGCAGTAAGCTACAGCAACCTATGTGGAATGTACAGAAATCTGTGCTCTATAAGTTGGTATGATGTATGTGATGATGGTGGGCAAACAATACTCACACCTTTCACAAAGCATATGAGAAACTCATGAAATTTAAGAATAAGGTTTTTTTTTTATGGTTGACAAATGAGATAAAATAAAAATCATCATCAGTCCTCTTTATAAGGTAGTGAATCTGTCATCAATGACAGGTTTGCATCAAATAATATGTCATAAACACACATTTCAGAACAAGCAATAACTAAAATGTTGACTTCTCGTACATGACTTTGAGATGTAAATTTAACTCAGAAGTTGGAGATGGATTCACCTGATGGCGAGGGACACTGGTAATAGAGAAAGCTAATCCCGTGCACCCACTAGTAGTAGTGACTGTATGGACTATGCTTGAGTCCAATGTGAGCGAACAGGAAAACAAAATACAGAAATGGGAAGTTTATTATAAAAAAAATGTACAAACCTTTTTCCATGCCAGACAAGTCTATGCTATTGCTAGTTTTGTTGACATGTTTTCTAACTTAAGAATACTTATGTGATTATGCTTCACAAGTGACAAAATCTACTCATCGCCAAGATAAATGTAGACACAAATCTAAGCTAATGATCACTAAATCAAAATATCACATATTACTGAAAATTAGACACCAACTTAACATGTCTGTATGCGTACATTAGTTGAAAATATCTTTAATAATCTAACATTTCATATTTACAATTGTAATTTCAGAGTCTGTTTTTCCATATTCACACATGAAAATTCAAGGTTTCAGTACTCCTCAGGAACTGTTTCCACAAACTGATCATGAATCATTTACACTGGGCAAATTTAAACATACGCAGAGTAAATATGCACATTATATGTGTGTCTATACTCACATCCTTTTCAGCCAGCAACTCTTTGAACTGCTTCATTTTGGCTTCTGTTGAAACAACAGAACTTTGCTGAGTTTCCTCAACCTCTTCTTCAATGGCAGTCCAATTTCCTAAACCAGTTTGTTGGGCAACTTCATTCTTGCTTGCTTTCTTTACTTTTTTCACCTCAGTCTCTGACCTATTAGCCAAGAAAGAGTGAAATAGTTGTTAAATAAGGGACAGTTATTACATAAATCGACCACACACCTAATGAAAGAAATTCATGATTTGATATATAAATATCCCCCTTATGTATCTCCAGCTTAGAGTCATAGACAGGTATCCACATTCAAATGGCCCTTAGCTATATATAAGAAGCAAAATATTATGTTTGAAAAGATAGCACCACTACATTACTTTATACCAAACTGGCCTTGACTTCCCTGTAGTATATAATAGTTATAGTGTTTCATTTACTACAGTTGTGGTGTCCAATTGTCAAACCTTATTTTTACACTATCCAAAAACAAAATGTAATATTTGGTCAACAGCTGATGTAGCCAAATACATAAATGTATTACTTACACACAACTGGAAAAATGTGTAGAAATTATTAATCAACATTTCTAACATTTGGTTTATCATAAGTTGTTGTAAACAATGCAACACGCTTTAAATGACATTAAAACAAAGTTAAAAAGATTCATTTATATACAAGCATGCTGCATTTTATTTGCATTATATATACAGATTCTAATAAATTTAAAGTTTTCAGCAAAATTCTGCAAGAATAGGAGAGATTGCAATAATAAAGTTGTTACATACTTTTCATTTAAGTTACTCTCTTCAAGTAACTGTCTACACAATCCTTTCTTGTCACTGATTTTCTGATTGTTTTTATTGTCCTCTTTATCCTTCACATACTCTTCAAACACCTGTCTGCGTTCTCGTGAGGTCAGAAGCAAGTAGCGCTTGTCAGATGCAATCTTATGTAATTGCTCCTCCCATCTTGCATGTGCAGAAATCTATGACAAAGAACAAAGAAAGCAAAATTCAGTCCAATGCTACTATAAGTATTGTGTATGTGCTACTAGAAGTAGTGTTTATGGACTACGATTAAGTTCAAAGCGAGAGAGCGCCCCCAAAACATCATCATCATGTGCCATACCAGTAAGCATGGGCAGTCATGTCTTGCCATCTCATTCGATGACCAGAGTCACAGATCAGCTCAGTGTTCTTGTCTCAACCATGCCACATGGTGAAGTCATCCAGGTATTTACTTCTCTGCCTTCCTCTTGTTCTTTTCCCCTCAATCTTGCCAGTTGCTATCAAGTTCTCCAATTTATTTCTTCTCATAACATGAACAAACCATTTTGACTGTCTACATCTAATTTCTCTAACCACATTTCACAGCCATTAGATGTTTTTCAGCTCGTTTGCTCATTGTCCATGCTTCATAAGCATACAAAAGCACAGGTTCTATGCAGCACCTCAAGACTTTTTCTCATTGCAATTGACATCTTTTTATTGGTCAGTATGAGTTCCATCTTGCAAAAGGCTACATTCGCCATGGAGATTCTTGTTCTAATCTCTTCAAGATGTAATCAGATGTTATGACTGTTCTGAGATAATTGTACCAATTAACTTGCTTAAGAATATGCCCATTTACTTGTATATTACATTGTGGTATTTCGTTCTTCTCAGTGACGACCATAATCTGTGTCTTCTTACAATTTAATTCTAAACCTAGTGTTCACTGTGTGCAAAAACTGCATCTATTAAATGTTTCAGATCCTGCTCATTGTCTGGAATCACTACTGTATCATCTGCATATCTAATGTTATTGATGTTTCTTCGTCCAATGATGATTCCTTCCATATCTTCTACATTTCTGAAAATATTTTCACTGTACAGGGAAAAAAGATCTGAAGACATTACACATCCCTGTCTCACACCGCTCTTAATAGGCTGATATTGACCTACTTCAATATCAATCCTTATGGCAGCTTGTTGTTTCCAATATATGTTTTTTACAAGTCTAAGATCTTTCCCATCAATTTGTAGATCTGCAAGCATCTCTTTGTGTAGTCAATAAAGCAAAGATGTAGGTCTTTGTTTACTTCTAAAGAATGTTTAATTAATGTTCTCAGCATATATACAACATTTACTGTACTTCTACAAACCCACATTGTTCTGCTCCTATTTCAGGTTGTATTTTCTTCCTATCCCTTTGTATGATAATTCTTAGCAAAATCTTCATGATGAGGTTCATTATACTAATTGTTCGATGATGATCACATTCCTTGGCTCCTGATTTCTTTGGGATTGCAATTAATATAGAATTACATAATTCAGGAGGTATATCTCCAGTATCACATATAGCGTTCAGCAGTCTAGTGACCTGGTCTATTCCATATACTTCTAAGGCATTGATCATTTCTGTTGTGATGTTTTCTGGACCAGGGGTCATGCCAGTTTTCATATGGTTAAGAGCATTCTCAACTTCCATCTTCAAAATTGATGGTCCTTCATTATTATTCCGAAGATCATACTGTTCTTCTCTTGTATCATCATAAAGGTCTTCCACATAATTTGACCCTGCATGGACAATCTGATCTTTTTCTATTATGATTTTGCCATCTTTGGTTTTTAGGCAAATTGTTGATGTGTGTTCTTTTTTGTTAGTGATGTCATTAATTCTTTTGTACATTATTTTGGTATTCTGTGTGTTGTGTTGGTTTTCAATTTCCCTCAAACCATATTATTTCTTTTGCCTCTTTGCATAGTTTCCTAATTTTCATGTGAATCTTTTCATATTTCTCATAGCTATTTTTGTTATTTCTTCTAATTTCCATGAGTTTTAAGATGTCTTCCGTCATCCATTTCTTGCGTCCCATTATCTTTATTTTTGGATGGCTGTTTTTGCAGCTTGGTTGACTAATTTCTTTAATATTTCCGCATAGGTCACTGACATCTTGAAATAATATTTCCATATCAGAAATAATATTTCCATATCAGACAATGAATCAAATCTGTTCTTTACTTCTACTTTGAATTTATCTTTTATCTCCTCACTCTTCAGTGTCATAGGATCAAATTTTGTGTTTCTTGGTGTATATTTGACTACCTTTAATTTTATATGAACATATCCTTTACATGACATTGCAGTCAACCCCAGCATTTTTCAGCTGCTGTTGATGTCTTGGCAAGTTTTACTCTCAGTAGTTTGCCATTGCTTTCTGAACGACCAGCTCACAATCCTCTGTAAGTAACTAGCGTGACGCGATCCGCTGCCAAATCTTGCGCAGCTGTGTTTCGTAGGTGGGCATATGGGATTACGAACAACATCCCCAACCCCTTCGCCAGGGAGACCATTGCTTATGAATAATCTATGGTCGCTGTAGCAGTCTGTGCTTAGTATAGTTTTTGTGACTTTTAAGGCATTTCGAAATCTTCTGTTGAAGAGAATGTAATCAATCTGATTTCTGATCTTATGATCAGGACTCCTCCATGTCCATAATCTCCTTGGGTGATGTTGATATCAGGTGTTTCCAATAATCATATCATGCTCTTTTGCCCAATGTACAAATCTGCAACCTCTTTCATTCTGCTGGCCTAGTCCACACTTGCCTACTATGCATCCGTCCTATTGATTTCTAACTTTGGCATTCAAGTCACCCATTATGATATTTAACTCAGAACTCTTGAATTTCTTGAAGACATTCTCTAAATCATTATAACATTCATTGATGCTGTCTACTGTTGGTGCATAAACTTGTATGATGTTGACATCAAAAGGTTTTCCACTCAACTTCACCAGTAACACTCTGTCTGATAGTCTGATATCCTTTGATCTCTCTGTATCAATTATAATTGCTACTCCTCGCTGTTTTTTTCTCTCCACCAGAATGGATTATGCTATAATCCTCAGCTGTTATAATGCCCATTCCTGTTCATCTGGTCTCACATTTACCAAACATGTTAATATTTTATCTTCTCATTTCATTCTTAATGTTACATTTTCCATCCCCACTCATAGTTTTACATACAAAGTTCCCACTTTCAATGTTGATACTCTTTTGCACTCAATAAAATACACACATTCAAAGCAGATAAGCACATTAATTTTGTCTATACTCACATTCTTTTCAGCCAGCAACTCTTTAAACAGTTTCATTTTGATTTCCATTGAAGTAAGAGACTTCTGCTTTGCTACCTGAGCCTCCGTTCCTAAAACAGTTTGTTGGGACAATTCATTTGTGCTGTCTTTCGTTACTTCTTTCACATCAGCCTCTGATCTATAAGGTGACAAGAGTAAAATATTCTTTAAATTAAACTGTCCACCCACCCACCCACCCACACAAACACACATCTGCCATCTACTACCTATAGTACCTTGCAGTGTAGGACATTGGGGTCATGAGCCTGAGTAAATAAGGCCGCCTGCCTAGTGCAGTCGCAGTAAACTGTGCAGGTTACAGTTTTTAGGGTCTTTTTCCCCCAGACAGAACAAAATTCACACCTTACTGAGGATTCGAACCTGGGTCTCCCAAAGGTGAGCCCCACTTTCTAGCCACTCAGCCAGCCGCTCCTCACTCATTACATTAATGAACAATTATTATATATTGATAAAATAACTACACACCAAATGAAACAACATGCGTAATTTGATACACACAGATCCCCGTCCTGTCACCAGCATACAGTGGTAGACAAGCTAGTGTGTTCCAGTGACCCCTAGAGCTATGCTGTCTTTAGCATAGGCAGGGTTTCTTACATAGCTTATGTCGATAGTGGCCAGACTATGAGAAACACAAAAACCTGCTGTCTTGCAGATGGACTAGAGATATTAAATGGTTAGATAACAGAAACAAAACAATGCCCTGGACCTCGTTCATGAAGAAATAGTGCAACATAACTCATTTTATTATATGTAAACACAAGGTAACAAAACCTACTTAGAGATTACTTATGTATCATCCTACTTAAAATATGAGGCTCATGACTTGAGCCGCAATAAAAATGTTTGCTTTCAACAAACAACCGTATCCTGTTTGATACATGAATTTGATTATCGAGGATGAAATAATCGCAACATAAAAATGAATACTGGAGGTTGGCCTGCCCAGATTCGTTAACAAAAGATAACATAAGTTGGCTAATGATATATTTAAATAGAACATAAATGGTACTTTTCAACTGAATACATGCTGGAGATCAATGCTTATCTGTAGCTGTGGAAAATGTATTAACCTATTCTCTGATGTGTGGTATCCAGATTCCATTGAACCATGACAGTTTATTTCAGCCACATCAAGGTTGTTGTGGTGGCAAAACAACACCAGTTCTAGCTTGCTCAAGTCCTCGTGCATTTTCATACTAATATAGCAATTTCTGCAGCATCAATCATCATTACAGGGCTGTTTAAACACAAAAATATAAGTAGCACCCTGAAATCACATTGCCATTTGCATGGAATCTCAGAGAATCACCAAGGAGTTACAATGACAATCTCTAACCCTATTCTCATACTGTGTAATTATTAAATAAGTGCCTCTTTGCTCTGCAATGATCTATCCTCAAAATCATGCTGAGAATCCACATGTGGCCTCCAATCATGAAACACAGACCTATAGGTATATATAAAGATATTCCCTCCAATTATTCTCACAAGGAACCACACCCCATGCCAAGGGAATGAATGTGAATCAGAACTAAGTTTATGTGAACAGTAGTTTTATATATGCAGTTCTTTTGTTCAGGAAATAAAAACATGTTTACAGTGAACAAATTTGCATTGAGTAGAGCAAGATAAAAACACATTTAATATGCATTTCATAATACAGTTGTACAGAATACAAAAAAATTTAAAGCAACACTAGTCAGAATAATAAATATGCAGATACTGATGCAACCAATAACAAATCCCATGTATTAATGTAAATTATGTTCATAAATTATGTTCCCATTTATTAATATGTGTCATATCATAGAAATAGATTAGTTAATTGCATATACATAAAAATAAGAATAGATGCTAAATAAATAATATTTCATGTACCAGAAAACATTAAGATTAGACCCACCATCTGTGCTTAATAAAGATACGTCACGGGTGTGCGTCAACTGACAACAAGCAACTTGACTTTAAGCACGATACACAAGACAAACACCACGTTTGTTTAGGAACAAGTACACCTCACAGAAATCAATAATAACTATACCAGAAACTGTTAGGATCCAATATTAGAACCCACAAGTCAACAGCCAGGGCTTACACGTGGAAAAATAGACAGCACACATGCTTCAGCGATACATTACTTAGACCGGACAGGCAGTATTAGTTTAAAACACAGCATCAGGGAGAAGAGAACGAGAAGAAAGGTTTTGAGGAAAGGTCACTTGAACATTTACACACATTTTGCACATATGCCAGGGGTGGGATGGTGACAAACAGGCCCCAGAGCGAAATAAGCTAACCGAGGGAGCTCCAGCCAGCTGCTGGGATATCGTGCTATGCCTGTGGTGCGAATAATAAACCTTTTTCGTTGAAGTCTGACTGCTAAAGAAACAGCTTTGCTGAGTTTATTTCAAAGACCACCATGTCTGTGTCTATTATTGCACGCCTGTGAGCCCAACGGCTAGTTTGGTTGAAGTGGTAGCTTCAGATTCACTATCCACCTAGACACCAACATGCTTTTGGTTAGCGACCTTCAGTCCAATTGAGACGAGTCGAGTTTTCACAGAAGAAGTGAGTTAGGACCAGAAATATCCATCATATAAGAAGATCAGCCATCAGTTTTCCAGTTCCAGACCTCATTCCATTAAGATACATATATTCAACATTCATCATCATGGGGAGAGCGACATGCGATAGAGACTCAGCCATCATCTATATAGCTGAGCATTCACGCCGCTCTTTGACAATATGAATTATATTCATAAATTACGTTCCCATTTATTAATATGAAGTTTGTTCATAAATTATGTTCCCATTTATTAATATGAATAATATTCATAAATTATGTTTCCAGTTATTATTATAAATTATGCTCATAAATTATGTTTCCAGTTATTAATATAAATTATGCTCATAAATTATGTTTCCAGTTATTAATATAAATTATGTTCATAAATTATGTTCCCATTTATTAATATGAATAATATTAATTATTTTAAGTTTCCAGTTATTAATATAAATTATGCTCATAAATTATGTTTCCAGTTATTAATATAAATTATGCTCATAAATTATGATTCCAGTTATTAATATAAATTATGTTCTTAAATTATGCTCCCATTTATTAATATAAATCTTCTTCTTCTTCTTCAGCGTTCCGAGCCATTGAGGTTCTTTGCTGCAGATACAATCCGTCTCCATTCGTCTCTCTGGTTGACCTTCTCTTGCCAGTCGTTGATTCCAAGTGCTTGTAGGTCTGTATATATATTATCTCTCCACCGTCTTCTTGGTCTACCTCGGGGTCTATGGTCATTTATTTCCTGAGTGTAAGCAAGTTTTGTTTCCCTATTATCTTCCATTCTTTCTATATGCCCCGGCCAGTGTAGTCTATTAGCCTTCATGATACCAGTGATTAGCGGGGGATTAAACAGATCATAAATGTCTTTGTTACTTCTTCTTTTCCACTTTCCACTTTGTATCCTTAATGGGTCCAAAGATGTTAGTTAATTATGTTCCCATTTATTAATATAAAATATGTTCATAAAACAAACATAATTCTAAGACATCAGGTTGAACATGTTACTCAAACACTGATTCTGCAACAGTGAGCACTCTCCAGACAGAAAACGAGCACTGAATAGGACACATAATTAAGTTTTTTCTCATTTTCTTCTTCTCCACGAACTGCTTTGCACCCTTTAATACCCACAAGGAGGCAACAAGAAACTCCTACAAAAAGATATGTGCAATAAGAACCAGAGGAGAACCCTTTTACCCAACTGAAATAATTAACAGCAAAAATGGAGAACAATAACAGAACAAAAACAAATCCTAATAAAATGGAAGCAGTACTTCGAACAACTTCTCAACATTCCATCAGATGTCACAGGAATTCAAGAAACCGACCAGATGCCACCAAAGAACTAGAACTAAACATACTGAAAGAAGAAATTATAGAAGCCGTCAGATTAGTCCCATTGAAAAAATCACTGGGACAAGATGAAATACCAAATGAACTAATAAAAGCAGCAAGAGAAGTAGGAACAGCATGGCTACATAGACTATTTAACCATTTTTGGGTAGAACAACAGACACCATAAGACTGAGGAAACGCCATAATTATCCCAATTTGGAAAAAATAAAGGCAGCAAAAGAGACTGCACACAATACAGAAGCATTTCCATTTTGAGTCATACTGGAAAAATATTTTGCATAATTCTTGAGAAAAGATTACGAATTACTATAAAACCTCAGCTAAGCGAAACACAACTTGGATTTAGGAAAAACAAAGGATGCACAGATGCCATTTTCGCTCTTAGACAACTTATAGAAAAATCAATTGAATTTAATGAAACACTCTACTTAGCCTTTGTCGGCCAAGAAAAGGCATTTGATAGAGTAGTTAGAAACAAGCTGTGGGAAATCCTTACAATATGAAGTAAGTAAACATCTAATAAACCTATGTAGAAAGAAGCTAATACAACAACAGTGAATGCATAGTGAGAGCAACTGGAGGACACTCAGAACCCTTCACCATAAAATCTGGAGTACGACAAGGTTGTGTCCTGTCCCCTCTCTTGTTCATAACCTATATAGACAATATATGTAAAGAAACCAGCCAAACAGAGACCACATGACGAGAACACAGAAGAAGCATCTGCATATCTAACCATTAGAGAACGGATGACCAAGCACTAATAGCAAAATCAGAAGCTGAATTACAAGACCACATGAATAGATTAAACGAAATGTGTAGGGAACATAACATGAAAATTATCACAAGCAAAACAGAGGTAATGACTATAACTAAAGAAGAAAAACAACAACAATTCACCTAAACAAACATTCCTTGAAACAAGTAAAGAGTTTCAAGTACTCCCACTGTTTATACTTCACCTCGACACCGCAAGGTACAAGAGGAACATGATGACATGAGATGAATACCCACAAGTCTCTACCAAGCTCATTTCAATGTCTTATCTGGCCTTCATTCTCAATATTGATACTCATGAGAAACTGTTTTTACCTTGTCAATGTTAAAAGATTTAAAAACTTATACCTCTAGCTAGCAGTTGTAAAAGCACAGGGCACTTATCTGCTAGCAGCATTGTCTTGGGTTCAAATCTCCTTTGATATGGGATTTAATAATATGTGTGACCATATGGTTCTAGGTCAGACTCATTCCCAAACATAAAAACTGGAACATGTCATGACAACTGGAAAGATTTGCAGAAAGAGAGATAGAGGAAGACAGTGTGAGAAGATTCTTGACAATCTTGTGTCATGGAATGGAAGGAAGTCAACACACGAATTGATCCATGCCATTGGAGATCGCAATTTGTGGAGAGGCACGATCACCCACGCCAGTCGCCAAGGCACTGGATGATGATGATGATGATCATATGGTTCTGGGTCTAACTCACTCTCAAAATAGGTGCTTCACATGCACTTTAAAATATACAAAATGCTAACAAAATTAAAATTACCTCATCTTCTTTGATGGAGGTTCTTCCTGCACATCCTTTTCTTCCTTGTCCTCTGAAACAAAAAACAAAACAAACAATGCACTGGGAAATTCAAACACAACACATACACTTCTAAATATTTGATGGTACTCTAGTAATAGGAATTTGCTATGGCACAAGAACAAAAATCAGACACCATATACATGTGTTTCATACAAGCGAGAGAAAGGACGTATAACTAACTCTCCTACCGATTAAAACCCCATACAGCATAGGCCCTCAACTATCAGATGCAATTCTACCTATGAAGACCGCACATAGATTTACATGTAGTGTTTGCAAGATGAGGGTGCCTGATCTACACCGTGACTTTTGTAATCACTTTGTACAACACACCTGGTAGACTTTTGTGTTACTACTACTTTCTATTCAGGATCCTCGCCGATGCAATGGAGTTCGTGCATTGAGCTGAGTTTCTCCAGACTCAGGTATGAGTTAGGAGGAAAACGGAGCACTTATGGGTTAAACCGTGTGCCGTGATGTTGATCCAACGACTAAACTAAACTAAACTAAACTACTTTCTATTTTTTCAAGCCCAGTAACATGTGAACAAGACATAACTCACATCATCATCATGTTAGTTAGCATCAAGACTGGTGCTGAAGTCTTCTGATCATGTCACACTACTGTGCCCTGCCCTCAGAAATTCTTTTCAGCTCAGAAGACTGAACTCTGATATTCTTATATGCCTGCGTGACGTAAATTTTTTTCTTTACCAAATTATTTCTTCTCTCTCAACATGTCTCCTCCTGGATTTTTCCACCCTAGTATTTTCAAGTGTAGACCAATAATATGACTAAACTTACACACTTGAACATATTTAATCGTTTGTCTATTTTTCCTTTTGTCACAACAAACATAATGTGACATGAAAAAAAAGGAACATATTTCATACACACACATCATTTATTATCACAATTAATTAACTTATTGTACTAAATTATAGGACTGTCCAATGCTCCCTATAGGTGTGTAACAGGGTTCTTTACTACATTTGTTTTACAACTAAATTATGCCTAGGTTAAGTCATATAGCAATTCTTGAGAAGATATATACACAAATCATATACTGACCAGTCTTCACTTCTGGTTTCTGTGACAAAAGCTTGTCAACATCCGGTCTGTTTTTAAGCTCTTCAGGCCTTTCCCATGCTGAATGGCGTTTACTTGGATCGTAAAAGAAGCATCTCCCGTCACTTGTTCGAACCAAATACCTGAAGGAACCAGCAGCAGGAACAATATTAATCCTACAAACAGCTCATATTTTGTTTTAAAACTTACAACTTAAATGTTTAAATAAGAGGTGGGCATTATGACACATTAAATGGGTGATGTTGCAGATGTAGATAGTTAATTTATATCACCTGTAGATTTCACACTGTCATGCACAGAAAAGAGAAACTTGGAATACCTGAATGGACCTGGAGAAAACCTACCTACAAACATATTTAAAGTATTCTTGGAAAGGAGATGGGCACCACCAAGCAGTTCTCTTGCCCCTTGAAATACTATGATGGTTAGTTAACATTGAGTATTGGTGCTTCTTCAAGGTACCCCTCCAACCCACGACTGTAAAAATAAAGGACCCTTTTATACACGTTTTTATATATGTTAATATAAGACACACTGGACACATGGTGCTAGCCTCATACTTGTATAGACCAATCCGCTCTGGGTGGGTGATGTGGTCAATGCCACACCGGCCACTTTTACTTCTCAAGACATTTCCTGGCACCCACTTGAGGCTGGGTCACCCTTGGAGCCCAGGTCAGGTTTACAAACCTGCCTTGTATGTGAATTCTAACTACTGGACCACCTGGCAAGTGCACTAGCGACTGCACTACTGCAGGGTGTGTGAGTGGCTGAGGGGTGTGTAGGTGGGTAAGGGATGTGAGCGTGTGTGTGTCAAAGTGGGGTGTGTGAGTGGGTGGAGGATGTGTGTTGGTGGGGGTATGTGTGATCGAGAGATGTTTGGTTAGGGGATGGGTAACTGGGGGGTGTGTGGGTTCGTAGTGGAGGATATGTGGGTATGTGTGTGTGTTGGTGAATGGGTGGGGGATGTGTGTGTGTGGGTGGTGAGATGTGTGGTGTGGGTGGGGGATATGTGTGGGTGGGGGTATTGCATTGTGGGTGGGTGAGGGTATCTATGTGGGTGTGGATATTGTGTGGTATGTGGGTGGGGGATATATGGTGGTGTGGGTGTGGGATGTGTGGGTGGGGGATACATGTGTGTGCGGTGTGTGGGTGGGGAATATTGTGTGGGTGTGGGATTCATTTTACAATGTTTTTTTTCTTCCTATGTGAATGTATAATGCACTATTGATGAACGAAAGATTAGTGATTGGAAGGGCCGAATGTAAGACGGGCCTGCATGCCCAATTTGTGACCCTTTTAAAATAAAGTTTATTTGATTTGATTTGATTTTGATTTTTTCATGCGCTGTTTGGTCATTGTAAAATAAACCTGACACATTATCAATATCCCTAAAATGTCCTAAAAGCATATAAATGGGCTATGTATAATTCAGTGATGGAAACATGAGCAATGTCTAATGGGCTGGTAAGAAACAGTTACACTGTCACAATGGCATTGACATTTTCTATGAGAGTATGATCCCAAATGAGAGTGTAATGTGTGACATTTAAAATAATTCAGTATTTTCCCAGTGTGAATTTGAACAATGAAGACGCAAATAATATATTGCAGAATTTATTTATCTATAATGAAGTAGTGAAATGAATACTTTCAATTAAAATACACAAGGTTGTGACAAAACACATGACTATATAGTTTTTTGTGTATTTCAGTTGAAAGGATTGCGAATGCTGGACAATGAGAAATGAAACTGAGAAAGCTGGTGGCAGTGGAGATGTGATTTTAAAGAACAGTGTTGAGAATATGTTGGAAAGATAAGAGTATATCAACAGAAGAAATGGAGGATGTATCACCTTTATAAGGGAAAATCCTGGGCTGGAGAGACAGAGAAAGATGTAAGTGGAAAGTTTAAAAAGCTGAGCAAGAAATTAACAAATTATAATATAAACAACATCAACTATATTAAACTATCAGATGATTGAGATGTTTGGAGAGTTATGACAGATAATGCCAGCTCCAGATCAGGCACCTGAAGAAGAATATTATATGAGATATATGAGAACGTAATGTTATATGAGACTGTAATGATATATGAGAATGTAATGTTATATGAGACTGTAATGATATATGAGAATGTAATGTTATATGAGACTGTAATGTTCTTGGTGTTTTAACTCACCAAACTGTGCCAGGTATTGCAATTCTGGCAACTGGCCTTGACTTATTAACCGGTTTAGGCTCTGTTTTCTGCTCTGGCTCCTTTTCTTCAATTGCCTCAGGCTGTTTTTTACTCTCCTAAAAATGTTTCAAAATGACATATTTAAAAATAAATGAAACCATACATCTTGAATACAAAATTCTACAAACTTCAGATCATGAGCTATTTCAGCAACCCTGTAATGTAAGTCAAACCTCAAAAACTGGGTAGCAGTTATTACCCTGGAACCAAATTTGGGGGTCACATGACCAAAAAACAAAAATAAAATAAAATTGACCATAGCTATATTAATAAGAAATCTAGATAATCTTTGCATGATATAATATGTTTTAGACTAGCAGACATATATGCAGATCATCATCATCATCTGCTGACAAGTAAGGTTAAATAGAAGCCCAAGAGATATATACATACCTTTCCATAGACACAGAAATCAATACAATGAAGAATATTTCAGAAATCAAGGAACATTTTATGGTCACAGTCTCTAATAAGTACCATGCTCTACAATTTTTAGTAGAAGACGTTAGAATGGAAGACTGCTGCACCGACTAAGACCTAATATTTTTGGAGCAAATCATGTACAGAAGTACTTGGCAAAATGAAAAGAGAACATAAAGCGTGGAAATTATGGAAATTCTTACAAAGATAGAAGAAAGAAGAAGCAAATAAGCAGATTTAAATAATACCAAAACCAAAGCTATGAAAGCCAGAGCCCAGGAGCTTACGCAGAAGCTAATAAAGAAGTTGATAACGACACATAAATGACAATATATAGATAACCTAGCAAGAGAAGCAGAAGAAGCAGCATTGAAAGGAAACTTCAAAGGCCTTTACAGCACAAGAAAGATAGCTGGACAATAGAACCAACCAAATGGGCTGATCAAAAATAGAAATGGGAAGGTTCTCACCAACATTAAAGATCAATAAAACAGATGAGTTGAATATTTTGAGGAACTTCTAAATAGACCTGTCCCAGACATCCTCCAGATATCCAGCCTGCGGAAGTGCAGCTGGATGCCAACTGTTAGAAATCATCTAAAGAAGTGATTAGTAAAGTTATCTAACTTCTGGAGGATAGGAAAGCTGACAGTTGAGATGGCATCCCAGCAGAGGCTGCTAAAATTATTGTAAACACCTCAACTGAATTACTGAACAGATTATTTAGCAGAATCTGGGAAACAAGACATTCCAGCAAAATGGAGAGAAGGATATCTGGTGAAGCTGCTAAAGAAAAGGAACCTGCAGGATCATCCTAAAGAGCCTAAGAGATGCAATTAATAAACAACTAAGGGATGAACAGGTAGGCTTTCAACTAAGTAGATCCTGCACTGATCAGGTATTCACATTATAGAACAAAGCATTGTTCTGAACTCACCTATTAAATTGATTATTAAAAGGCATTTGATGGCACTGACAGGGAATACTTTGGAAATTTATGAGGCATTATGGAATTCATTAACTTAATAAAGGCAACATATAGAAACATGAGGTGCAGAGTCCTCTATGAGGGAGAATAAAGGCAATCGAAAAAAGAACAAAAATTCATTGGGATGCCTTTTGTCACTGCTACCATTCTTACTGACTTAAACTGGATTATGGAGACAACAACAAGTAATGCCATGGAAAGAATTAAATGGAATTCTCTGATGAAGCAGCTTAATGACCTGGACTTCACTGACAACATTGCCCTCCTAATGAAATAACTCTAGAATATATACTGATTAATGAAATAATTTTAGAATATAAACTGACCATGCTGTCAGGTCTTAGATATGACTGAGCTACTGTATGACAGTAGACGATACTACCTGCTTCTGTTAGCACCGAATGTTGGGCGACGCTTACCAAACCCGACACCTCACATTGTGCCAACGGCTTCAGGTGGAGGAGCGCAATTGGGAGGGTACAAGCCTTATCCCAGTGTGAGGAAATACAACCTAAAGACTGAATGTCATAGAATAGTTGGCAATTGGTCTAGGATCGAAGCTCCGACAAGCGGACAGTTAGAGCATTGCTTAGCTGATCTGGCAGCTTCTGCAGCTTGTCTTCTTCCAGACGTATTGGTGTTACCTTTCCTCTGGAGTACATTAGACAGGCCAAGAGAGGGATCATGCTGCATGGGAAACACAAGGTCTCTAAATTCAGCCTAGGCTTTGTGTTATGGAGAGGCATAACTCCATTTTACAAACTATCATCTGTCAAAACGGCAAGGTGCCAGTCATAAACTGACCAATGAAATAACTCTATAATATGTACTGATTAATTAAATAACTTTAGAATATAAAATGACTAATGAAATAACTCTATAATATATACTGATCTAATTAAATAACTTTAGAATACATACTAACTAATGAAATAACTCTAGAAATATAAACTGACTAATAAAACAACTCCAAAATATATACTAATTAATGAAACAACTCTAGAACATATACTGAAACTCTAGAATATAGAAAATAAAATAATACTAGAATTAATTAACAGTTAATTCAGAACTGACATAAAAATACTCTAGGTAAAAATATAGATGTTCTGCCTTCTCCTCCAGCAAATGTTAGCTCTAGATGCTAATTGTTCCAGTAACAGTGAAAGCTGGTCTGGTTCGCAAGATCAGTCCCGTGCCTGGTGTTCATTGTCTCAGATGGCTGTGTGAGGTGCACCCAATCAGGATCTTCCCAGCCAACACAAGTTAGCGAGGCAGGCGTTTCAAGAATGTAACCGCAGCATGAAGCCAGAGTCGCGGTTTGAGCAAGCAAAAGAGCAAATTTGTACGACCGTTCGACAAAGTCTCGATAAGCGCCCACTCTCTCTTGATGAGTAGTGGGCCTGCAGTCAGTAAGATGGCATAGCTTTTCGGTCAGTCCTACCTGGCGTAGCTTGGAAGCTCATCAGTAGGCATCCAGTGGATTTGCTTGTTACACCAGGTACTGAGGGAGTGTGCTGAGCGATTGCTACTCTTGGCCTGCATGTGCGTGAATAGTCCATCTGTGCAATAGATATTTGGCTGACCCTGCCAGTAGTCATATGCTTGTCTCAAAGATTAAGCCATGCATGTCTAAGTTCACACTGTCTCATAGTAAAACTGCGAATGGCTCATTAAATCAGTCAAGGTTCCTTAGATGACACAATCCTACTTGAATAACTGTGGCAATTTTAGAGCTAATACATGCTTACCAAGCTCCAACCCTTGCGGAAAGAGCGCTTTTATTAGTTCAAAACCAATCATTGTTGAACTTCACAGGGTGCAGCGTTCCGACTGGTGACTCTGGATAACTTTGTGCTGATCGCATGGCCTTATGTGCTGGCAACGCATCTTTCAAATGTCTGCCCTATTAAATGTCGACGGAAGTGAGGAATTAAAGCAGCCATGTGCAGGACTTGGCAATTCCTTGGGTGAGCCCAGTACCAAAGTGCTATGTGTCGGCTCTGCAATTATGGAAGCCTTCTTGGATGGCAGATAATGCCCATGGACTGCCACTAACTTCCCTTGAGGGCTGACCATGAAGTCTTCAACCGTTCTAACTTGACCAGCTGGGATGTGGACAGCACCACAACAGTGAGAAACACCCAGGAAGGCTAACACGACAAACAATGCCCTCTAAAGTCGGATGTGTTGGCCTAAGGGCGCATAATCGGACACACTGTAATTACATCTTAAAAGCACTCTGTATGAACCCAGAAGAAGTAAAAGTAACACACTGGCTGTAAACACTTTAGATTTATCTCCTCATTAGTCCCTCTTTCCTTGAACCACATTTAAACTTCAACTCAAGAATCTTTAATTAGGTTACTCATTTGCTATGTCGTAAAATAGCATAAATTAGCAGGCATTCATAGATAGTCTTCAAAATTTCCTGCTTGTCAATCATGTGTGTTCTAGCTAGCAGGACATTTGAAGCCAACAGATCTGTTAGCTTGTTGCCTCGTTTAACCCAGAAGCTTATCTATGTCTAGAAATATATCTACATTAGCTTTTATAAAAGATAAGTATCCATGCTACGACATATGCTTCAGTATAAATACCAGATATAGCAAAGTCTAACCTCAACAACTTCCTCCTCCGATTCATCAGTGCTGTCATCAGTGTCCACAGCTGCTTTCTGTTGCACACTTGTCTGTGCCTGTGAAACTCCTGCCATCCTAAGTTTTTCTATCGTCAGAACAAATATATTGAAATATGAATTCATTGTAAAATTCCAACTTTTTAACAGAAGCATGATGACATATGTGTTTTAGAAAAAATGAAACACTAAAGCAGTTCATTAGTATGGCACTCTAATTAGCTGAATAAATATGACAATTTGAAACAGTATTTTTAGGTTTTGCTTTCCATGCAAAGGTTTGTTTCACAGAAGCAATCAACATTGTGACTTTGAACATCTGAAATATAGAACCTTAGCTACCAGAATATGATGTTACATTAATAGCACGACAATTTACAGATACCGGGTATTTGTAAAGTCTCACTACACTTTGTATGTAGAACAAATTTGAAAAATGAAATACATGATGTCATTAAAATATTTGCTCCAGTCCATCTTGAAGCAATATGCAGCGAAATGGCTGTCGTCTGCTGGAGTAATTCTTTGAACTCGAAACAGAATGGTGTTATCAACGGAAGAAATATATTTTTTTTTTTTGAACAAGTGTTTTGAAATGGTGGTCAATACACGCGGATGGTTGTTCAAAGATTTATAGCAAGATTTCCAGATAAACAACCTCCACATCGCATTACGGTTATAAATTTGTTGAATAAATTTCTTGCAACGGGAAATGTGGAAGATACTCCGCATTCTGGTAGGCCTGATGTGTTTGAAGAAAAATGTCTAGATATCAAAGATAGAATCCTGAAAAGTCCAAGCAAGTCCTTAAGGAAAATGTCGCAACAAATGAACATATCAGTTAGCACAGTGCACAAAATTCTTAAACAACTATCACATTTTTATCAATACAGGATTTATGTTGTGTCTGAACTAAAGTAGTGTGATAATCAATCCAGAGTCAACTACTCCACGTGGTTTTTAAGCATTTTTAGCTAAAGAAGACGAGTCAAATTTTGATGTGACATTCTTCTCTGATGAGCATGGTTTCATCCATCTAGATATGTTAATAGCCAAAATAATCATATTTGGAGCACTTTTAATCCCAATGCATTTCATATAAGTGCCTCTACATGCTGGTAAAATTTGGATTTGGTGTGCCATCAGTAGAAAACCTTTTATTGAACCAATTTTCTTCAACAACACTATAAATGCTGATTGGTACCATTCTGACATTCTGGGACCTTTTTTAGAACAGCTGAATGAATGTGAAAATGAAGAAGCCTGGTTCCAGCAAGATGGTAAATGTTTAAAAAAAACAATGTACACATAATTGAGGACCTGAAAGAAGCAATCAGAATTACCATTCAAAAAATAACAACAGAAACATTGCAGAAGGTATTTGACATTACGAAGAGATGTGTACAGTCATGTCTTGAAGCCTGTGGTGGACATTTCCAACACCTATTATAATGAATACTTCATTGGTACTTTCCAGCTTCCCTAGAACAGCGTTAGACCATAGCAGTGACTATTGTAAGTAATTTAATTAATTTTTAAACATTTTTAACACATTTTTTGATGACGTCATGCACTTAATTTTTCAAATTTGTTCTACATACACTGGTATATTCACAAAACTGGTAGCAGAATGGCTTTGAGGTCTAGCATAAGGCTCTAACTTGAGAAGGTCATGTACAAATCATGCTATTAATCTTTAACAAAATAAGTAACCAGAGGATGTTACTCTTACTCCCTGACATAAAGGCTGCCTAGTGATCACAGAAATACCAGGTGGAACCAGGTGCATGTGTGCACGAAACAAATGCCTTGGCATTTGAAAACTGAAAATAACTGTCCAAGACAAATTATAAAAAAAGTATTTATGGCATACATGTTTCTGATAGAGGGTACCCACTTATCCTGACTGGTTGCCAAAGACTGAGAACATATTCCACAACTATGTGAATGTGCCAAGCAAGAGGAAACCATCATATTATGCATCCCAGGAAACTTAACATGTCAGCCAGAAAAGATTCGCAGTTCCTGGAAAAAGAGGCAAGGGGTCGACTAGAATGAAGATGGTCATATGATATGGCAGATACTTTAAGCATAAAAATGCATTAGACAGAAGAACTGGTAAGGGATCGAGAGAGAATATTTGTGTGTGTTGGCCATGATGAGGGTGATACTCTGCAAAGGACCTGATACAAGATGATAAAAGAGAAAAAGTCACTTAAAAGTCGACAGGGTCGACTTCATTGCACCTGGTTTTATCCCATATGGCTTTGTCTCTTTCCGCAGCACGGAAAGCGTCGCACAAAGCACGAACTCCGTAGCTTTAAGCGACGACCCACAGGAGACTCCGAAACATTTAACTCGTAAACCAAAGGATGCGGCCAGGAATCGAACCCACGATTTTCGGAGCACGAGTCAAACGGCTTGACCACTTCGCCACAGAGACTCCCAGATGATAATAATGGTTCTGGTACATGAGAATTGGGATCCTTCTCTGTGCTACTGAATTTGGGCACTATGTTTGAACACCTTGTAATATCTACTGAAGTTTATAATACTTATAGAAGTATTTGTGTGCAATGGATGGCCTTTAAAATACAAACTAATTATAAACATTCAAAAAGAACAGACAACTAAATACATGACTGAAATTTAGAAGTCCTCTAATATTATGGGGTGGGGGATATGAAAAATACCATCCTGGCCTCGGCTCAATGAAAGGAGTCTTCAGGTAATGCAAAATTTGGAAATGTGCAAAGTTTGGCAAATGCAGTTAACAGGAATGAGAAACACCAGAAGAAGTGGACAACTGTGTTCCTGTGCAGAGTAAAGCACTCGCTTGTCCTGACTGCCAGACATTGCTGTCAAAGAAAATGTCAAAGAAGATGTCAAAGGAGAATGTCACAAACCACCCATGAAGATGTGGGAGACAAGGGGAAACCGCCAAATTATCTGACAAAAAATAAGTTTGCAAGCATGTAACAAATATAGACTAGAAAAGATATGATCAGAAACTCCATACCAGTCTTTGGACTGAATAACCTAACACAACATATGATTTTAAACACTGCATAGACTGAAAGTTTGTTGAAGACATTAAAGAAGCCATCCTAAACAAAGTCATTTTTGACTTAAGGACATGAACAATTTATTTAGAGTTTGATAAAACAACAATGACTCTCTGAGTGGCAACATGCTGAATACATGACTAGTTTGGTCACGTTATTTGTCATGATTTTCTGCCAAAAACTAATCTCCAGGTTTTAGAGAGCAGGCAAGCAGCAAAGAGGCAGGAAAGATAAACCAGACTGATACAATTATGTAACAGATTGGCTATAACAGTGTCACTTTGATGTCCTGATAAATGAAGGGTAAATGGAAGACCATGATAATAAATGTATACATTGTGGCACACTGATGACACACAGATATGGTCAGAGGAGGAGGAGTAGGAGCAGGGGAAAGAGGTGCAGCAGCAGGAGATGGTGGTTATAGTAGTTCCTACACTTCAGATCAGCAAATTAAAGAGTTGTGCCAGTAATAAGGTAATCTGAAAAGTGGTCATAGATGAATATGAGCTCTCTGTGCTCAAATACATACAAGATATTAGCAGAACAGAACCCATCATAGCATAAGTCTAGCTCAAGGTCTTGTGTCCACACTAACAAGAGAATGTGTCTGGTAGATGAAGCTTATAAACCATTAACAAAGAAGGAACCATTAATTTTGAAGCAGCAAAACTTATTTTCATTTCTCTGCTGCCTTTCAAATAATCTTACGACAGCCAAAAGTTAAAGACAAGCAAACTCAAAACTACTTTCTTAAATGTGATTATTTGAACTAAGTCACAGATATCATTACTACCAAGCCAAATTATTTATGACAATATATTGTATTCTGAAAATACAATAAACAAACAAAGATGAAAAGAAAATTTTGGGCCATGATTTCAGAACACATACAGACATCAAAGCATTCACATCAGATACTTCACAAAGTGAACAAAACATGTTCAACTGTTTGTAAAAAAAAAAAAAAAAAAAAAAACCACACACACACACACACAGACAGACAGACAGACAGACAGACAGAGAGAGAGAGAGAAAGAGAGAGAGAGAGAGAGAGAGAGAGAGAGAGAGAGAGAGAGAGAGAGAGAGAGAGAGAGAGAGAGAGAGAGAGAGAGAGAGAGATGCAGAATTACCTTCAAGGTCTAACAGAACCTGTGGCTTGTCCCAAACAGACTCCTGTGTACAAATGTTGTAGTAGTAAGTTCTACCTGAAGGGTTTTTGTATGCTCTCCATTGTGTCCATTCTGGTGGAGCCTGATGGGGAAAAAATATTTGTTGTTTGTTCATTACTTACTACACAGGGAATAATAAAGTTTTACTCATTCTACATACTTTGTGTCCTTCTCATTTGATGCTGTTTTTGTTACTTATATTTGAATGTTTGCACTTTCATCCATCATTCCTATGCCATGACGTCATACAAGCAAGTGTTCAATAGTAGATGTGTTCTTCCATACTAAATATTGTTTATCTAGCTGTGGCGGAAGTCATTTCCTGATACATGCAAAAGCTTGACACTAAAAGAGTTAGGCCTCAGTACGGGTGAGCCAAACTCATGTTTCAATTCTTTACCTGGAGAGATCAGGAATGCAAAAGCTCAGGACTCATCACCAAAAGCTTGCTTCGGAAAGTTGCTGAAATCTCAGGATCCTCCTAAAAGAGGAATCTCACATGAAAAACTAGTTGTGCTACCATATAGCTGGGAAAGGAGACCAAGAGCAAGGTTAGCTTCTTCTTACAACAGCCTTATCATTTCATAAGCCCTGCCAACGGTATACATTATCATGTCTCACCACAGATATCAGTTCTGGTGCCCTGAATCAACTCTGCCGATGCATAAAATCTTTTGATCAGCCTCTGTCACTTTTCCCACTGATCTCTCTAGTCATCATGATGTTTCGCAATGCCTCTTTTTCTTCACATGGTCAAAGAATGCTGTTTGTCTCTTTCTTATAGTTGTATATATTGCTAATGTTTCATCAGCATGTTATAAATTTCAAAGCCTACAGGAACATATGTACACACAATTTTTTTCAATGGTCACATGGAAGTCGGTGCAAAAACACAGCCTGAAACTACTTTTGGCCAGGGATGTTTAAAGACACATGCAGGTATTCAGTCTTGCCCAGAGTGCCAACAGATAGCTCTGAAACATTTGAAAGTTTATCCAATTATCCTCGAGATGATTTTCGTTATGAGTATTCCTTTCAAAACAGTTGCTGTTGATATTTTGCAACTCCTACCTCAAATAACGAAGAAAGAAATCATATATGTTAACTCTGGTAGACACTTGTTCTATGTGCTGAGGAGCTGTTGCTTTATCAGCAATGTATTTTATGCGAGTAGCCGAGGCGCTCATGCTCAATTTTACGAGACTAAATTTTCCCAATCAGATTTTGACCAACAATGGTTTGCAGCTTAAGGGAAGATTCGAATCAAGGAAGTTTTCCGCATTTTTAAGATGCACAATGTTAAAACAAGTCTATATCACCCTCCACTGAATGGATCTCTAGAGTTACTTAATGGAACTCTGTCAATCCTATAGAAATTGGCAAATTAGAAGCCTGAAGTTAGGGATGAGTAAATACCAGACATTTTGTTCATGTACTGGAAAGTCCCACAAGCCTCTACACAACTCCCACAAGTGACTCTCTTATTAGAAATATCTATTAAAGGATTACTCAGGGTCTTAAAGAGAACTTTCACAGATGGAGGAGTGGATGAACGCTTCAAGGCCATTTAAATAAATGTGGAGAAATTGAAGCAGAAACTAGAAATTAAATGGAAAATGACATCGTCCCATCTCAAGAAAGTCCGGTAGAAGCATGTATCCTATTACAACAAGACAGGCTAAAGACTTATCCCTTTATGTAAGGGATAAATCACTGTTACATTTACGTAGTGGCAAGAATAAACTTGAAATAGGTTGGCAAGGACCAAAATAGGATTAAAAAAAACTACATATGATCAGTTACAAGATTTTCATAAGAGAAAAACAAAGTGCTTCACATCAACCTGCTCAGGAAGTGTAGCAACAGAGTTGTGGACCCACCAAGTCATTAAATGGTACTTTTGGTAGCGAATGAAGTGGAGTGTGGAAAGGATTCTTGAATCAAATATCCACTCAAACTTCAGGATATTGTCAAGGAATTTATCATAAGAGCCATCAGGAACTAAACATGCTCCCAACAGGGCTGAGGACTGAACCCTGCATAGTCACTTAAATGATGAGAATGTAATTAGAACCATCATATAACCCATATATCAGAAATCTTATGTGTGACAATCTCATTAGTCTATCTCATTTGATGAACACTTCACAACTACTGACAGGCTCAGACTTGCTCAGACAAGATTTGACAGATCAATCAGCCAAATATGAGCTGCCTTCTTGCTTATACTGTAGCCCATGGGTACAGACATCCTGAATAAAAGAATACAAATAAAGTTAACATGACTCAAAGATCAAGAAGGATATTTTTTTTTCTCATAATGCAGATTTTACCAGAAGTAAATGTAAAACTAAAATGCTGATCTTATAGCAGAGCCCTAAAAGAACACTAATAAGAAAACACACTTACACAAAATGAACACATGTGTGATGAGATGTTTGAGAAGAGCTGCAAACTTAACTATCCGAGACCGAATAAAAAATTATGTTATCAGACAGACAGTGGGATCAACACTTTGTGCCACATATAGTGAAAGAAAGAAGATGAAATGGTTTGGCCATCTTGCTAGAATGCAACACTATCAACTACAAGCAATGGTCCTACATAAAAGAACATCAGCTACAAGATCAAGAAAACTCCCGAGAAGAAAATGGATTGACAAGATCAAAGACATTGTACAATCACATGGAATTACACTATCCAGTGCCACCTATTGGATACTGAAGCACCAATTATTCCTCCCCACGACGCTTAATGGTAAAACTGGAAAATGATGATTTAGCAGAATCTGGAAAACTGAAAATATTCCAGCAAAATGGAGAAAAGAATATTTAGTGAAGCTGCCAAAGAAAGGGGACCTACGAGAGCATGAAAATTAGAATAATGTTACTGTCAGTTCCTAGGAAAATATTAAGCACGATCATTATGGAGAGGCTAAGAGATACCATTAACAAACAACTAAGGGATGAACAGACAGGCTTTCAACTAAGTAGATTCTGCACTGACCAGATATCAACATTGCTCATAATATAGTAAAGCATTGAATTTAATTCACTGCATTATATAACTTTGTAAACTATAAAAAGGCCTTTCATGGCATTGACAGGGAATCTCTTTGGAAACTGATACGGCATTATGGAATCCCAAAGAAAATCATTAATTTAATAAATACGACATATGGAGACATGAGGTGCAGAGTCCCCCATGAGAGAGAACAGAGACATTTGAAATTAGAACAGGGATGAGACTGGGATGCTCTTGTCACTGCTTCTATTTTTACTGACTGTAGACTTATCTATGAAGACAACAACAAGCATTGTCATGGAAAGAATTCAATGCACTTCTCTGATGAAGCCTAGTGGAACAAGAAAACATGCATAGTGCAGAATGTGGCTTAGATATTAACATCCTATAAATGAAAACTATGCTAATTAGCAGTGGAAAGGAAAGGTCATCAATGAACATCATAGTAAACAGGGAGATACTAGAACAAGTAAAATGTTTCTCCAATCTTGGATATGTGATAACAGATGATGGCAGAAGTGAAATAGACATCAAAAAGAGAATAGAAATGGCCAAAAATGCTTCCAACAGCATGAAATCAGTATTAACATCTAAAGATGAACAGCGCAATTTTTTTTTTTTTTTTTTTCCGCGTTTCCATCCTGTTTCAGGATATTGCGGTCAACACCAGCAGCTTTCAGCTGTATGTTGATTCCTAGGCTAGATTACGCTCATCAGCACGCCACGACTTTCTGAGCGACCGGCTCCATACTCTCATAAGTCACTTTTGCGATTCGAACCACTGCTAATTCTCGTCGCGTCACGTGACGAGAGTATTCGGCGCAATAAAAATGAGAATTGTCAAATTCAACGTACATTCAACACTATTGTATGGCGTGGAAGCCTGGACATTGAACAAGCAACTCCCCCGGGAAGGTTAACCTGGTCAACAAATGCCCGCAGAAGTCGGATGTGTCGGCCTAACGGAGCAAGAACGCAGCTCTGCTGTAAACAGGCACAACGCAATCACATCCAAAAAAAAAACTCTGGATGATCGCAGAAGAAGAAGAAGAACAAGCAACTCGAAAAACAAATAGAGGCCTTGGAGATGTGGATCTATACAGAAGAAAATGTCGTATTTCATGGAAACAAAAACAATCAAATACAGAGGTTCTAGAAAACCTGGGATTGAAAATAGAGTTGATGAATGAAATAAAAAGATGCAAGTGAAATATTCCAGCCACGATAAAAGACATAGTTGTTGTTGCATGTCCTTTACAGAACGTAGCAGTCAACCCCGGCATATTTTGGCTGTTCGTGATTCCTGGGCAAGTTTACGTTAAGTAGTTTGACATTGCTTTCTGAACGACCGGCACCCATACCTTTTCATAAAAAAACAACACAGCTGTGTTTCGAACATGGGTATGCGGGATTACGATCTGCATCCTTAACCTCTTTGCCACGGAGCCAGCAAAAGACATAACACTCTTATAAAAACCATACTGAAGGGCAAGGCTGAGGGTAAGTGAGCAAGAGGCAGAAAAAAATACAAGTGGGAAGATAACATCAAGAAATAGACGAACATCAATCTGGCAGAATTTACAATCAAGGTGAGAGGCAGACAGTGTTGGAGATTCATTGCAGCCAACCTTCATTGTGGAGACAGCACCTGATTTATTGATTGATGAAGCAGCTTGATGATTTTAACTTTGCTGACAACATTGCCCTCCTGTCTCGAACATGAAATTCATGGCAAGATTAACAACACTGTATGGGAGGTCACAATAATTATGTTTTAAAATTCAGAGGGCAAAGACCATGACAATAGGAAAACATAAAGCAAATGATAACCTAATCTCTGTTGGTGAAACCTCACTTCAAGAGACAGAATTATTCTAACATTACATCCATACTACTGTATGCTGCTCACCTCCATAGCACGAGGAAGGGGCTAGAAGGTGCCCTAAACATTGCCTGCTCTGTGATTACCTAACCAGATAGCCACGGTTGGTGGGTACCCTATAACTGCGGTCGACATACAACTAAAATAAAATCAGGTAAAGCAAAAAAAGCAAACCATATTCCCTTAACCATCGGAACTTGAAATGTACGCACCCTACTAGATATAGAAGGTGTACCTTGTCCATCAGAGAGACGAACAGCACTGAATGGAAGAGAGTTGGGCAGGTACAACATCGACATTACAGCTTTGAACGACACGACTTGCAGAATAAGACCAAATCTGTGAAGTAGGTACCTCTTACACATTCTTCTGGAGTGAAAGGAAAAGCGAAGAAAGATGCCAATCTGGTGTGGGATTTGCTATTATGTCTGCCCTGGTTGGCAAACTTGCTGGATTTCTGAAGGCTATAAATGACAGGCCTATGACCATTAAGTTACCTCTACTTAATGGAAGGAAGCATACAACCATCGTGAGTGTCTACGCACCAACCATGACCAATGAAGATGACATCAAGAACAAGTTTATGAGGACCTACACATTGTGTTAACATCTGATCCCAAAGGAGACAAGCTTATACTCCTTGGGGACTTCAATGCCAGAGTAGGCATGGACATCGCCTCTTGGAATGGCATTATTGGAAAAATATGGAGTCGGAAATTGTAACAGCAATGGACTCCTCCTCCTTCAGACCTGTGCCGAACACGATCTCCTGAGAGAAATAGGACATCGTGAATGCACCCACATTCAAAACACTGGCACCTCATTGACTATGTCATCGTCAGGAGTAGTGACAGACAGGACATACGGGTGACAAAATCCATGTGGGTGCCGAATCTTGGACAGACCATTGTCTGATTGTTTAAAAAATGAACATGCACATCAAACCACCACGGCGTCCTCAAGGGGTAAAAGTGCAAGAAAATCTAAATGTCACCCATCTAAATAGTAAGAAAATGCAGCTGTCGTTTGAAAATATGCTGGAAGTCTGCCTCAAGCCCAGTGCCGCAGCTAAACAGGATGCAGAAACAGCATGAATAGCCCTAAAGGACACAATTTACAACTCTACTATAGAAATCCTGGGTCCAGTGCCTTGGAAGCATAAAGACTGGATTGATGAAAATTCCAAAGACATCAACCAATTGCTGGCAGAGAAACACATTCTCAACAAGGCATATTTGAATGACCCGAAGTCAACAAAAAAATAATGATGCCTTCGATAACATCCGGAGAGTCATGCAGCAGAAACTTCGGCACATGCAGAACTCCTGGCTAAGCAACAAAGCTGATGAGATTCAAGGCTTTGCTGATAGACATGATATGAAAAACTTCTATGACTCGCTAAAGGCTGTCTATGGCCCTACATCATCAGGCATAATTTCCTTCCTTAGTGCCTGTGGGGGTGCATTGGTCACCAATAAGATAGAAATCCTCCCACGCTGGGCAGAGCATTTTAGCAACATCTTAAATGGAATCTCCTCCATAGATGATGAAACCATCAATAGCTTTCCTCAAGTGCCCACTAATGATACTCTTGCAGACTTGCCAACCACAGTGGAAATTAACAAAGCTATCCAGCAACTTTCCAGGGGTAAGGCCCCTAGTCCTGACTCAAGCCCAGCAGAGATTTACAAAGCCGTTGAACTGGTTCTAATAGAGCAGCTTCATCAAGTCTTTACAAACATATGGGTGAATGAAATCATGCCACAGGATCTCAAGGTCGCGTCAATAGTCCACCTTTACAAACGTAAAGGGAACCATCAATCCTGTGACAACCACAGAGGCATCTTCTTGCTCTCAATTGCAGGGAAGATACAAGAATTCTTCTCAATTGCCTCACAGCCAATCTCAACCAAGGTCTTCATGAGAGCTTCAAATAAGAACGAGGAACTGTTGTCATGAACAGAACTCCAAAATGTTCTCCACTTTCATTGATCTTACTAAGGCTTTTGACACAGTCAGCAGAGAGGGACTGTGGAATATTATGGCGAAATATGGCTGTCCACAAAAGTTTGTCCAAATAGTGCAGTTATTTCATGACGGTATGCAGCATATAGTACAGGAAAATTGTGAATTGTCTGAGCCCTTTCCTGTCACCAGTGGAGTGAAGCAAGGCTGTGCCCTAGCACCAACACTATTCAGCCTTGTGTTTTCAGCTATGCTGACAAATGCCTTCAAAAATAACGACATTGGAATAGACATTAACTACTGCATGGATGGAGGGTTATTCAATCTCAGAAGGCTGAAAGCTAAACCCAAAACTACCAGCGACACCATTAGAGAGCTCCTTTTTGCTGATGATTGCGCTCTATATGCCAACTCAGAGGCAGACATGCATCACATTTCATCTTTCTCATATGCCTGTGCGAACTTTGGACTCAATATAAACTTGGAGAAGACTAGTTATGTACCAGCCAGTTCCGGGGATTAACCACGCCAAGTCGAATATCAAAGTGAATGATCACAGACTAGGTGTTGTGGACAAATTCACCTATCTTGGCAGCACTGTGTCACAGCCGGCTTCGTGGCTTAGAGGTTATGACTTTTCTCTGTAATCTCGTATACTCTCGTCGGTAACGTGATGACGGTGAGAATCAGCAGTGGTTCGAATCGCATCGGTAACTTACGGGGTATGTGAGCCGGCCGCTCAGAAAGCAATGGCAAACTACTGAGCGTGATCTTGCCAAGAAATCAACATACAGCTGAAAGATGCTGGTGTTGACAGCGATGACCTGTAAAGGATATGCAAAAACAAACAAAACAAAACAAAAAAACTGTGTCACAAGCTGCCACAATTGATGATGAAGTGAATGCGAGAATCTCCAAGGCCAGCGCGGCCTTTCGCAGACTGTACAAAAATGTGTGGGACAGAAATGGAATAAGCCTGCAAACAAAGCTGAAAGTCTACAAAGCAGTCGTATTATCCACACTGCTATATACCTGTGAAACCTGGACTGTTTACCAGCGACACGCTAGGAAATTAAACCACTTCCACACAGTCTGCCTTAGGAAGCTATTGAAGATTAAATGACAAGAAAAGATCCCAGACACTGAAGTCCTAGAAAAAGCATCCATGCCCAGTATCCATGCTCTACTAATGAAGAATCGGTTTCGCTGGTCTGGTCACTTGACATGCTTGCCAGATCACAGGCTCCCTAAATGAATATTTTATGGCAAGCTGCGCTGTGGCAAACGCTCCCAAGGTGGCCAGAGGAAACGCTGTAAAGATATTGAAGATCTCACTAAAAGCTTTTGGAATTCATCACGATACATGCTGCCAAAGACCAAAATTCATGGCATACATCATTACACAAGGGTGTAGTCAGTTGTGAAGCAAACAAGACTGCAAGAGATGTGAAAAAAGACTGGTCAGAAAAACCCATGCAGGCAATCCTCCTCCCGGAACATCAAGCATTCTTTGCCCACATTATAAAAGAATATTTCGAGCCAAAATAGGCCTTACCAGCCATGTTATAATTAAAGGCTGCAAACTTTCAACCCCACTGGATTAAATGAATTGTCATCATCATTCTTGATGGACAAACAACATGGATCAGAAACATGGAGAGTGATTACAATTATTACAAATAAATTACAAAAATTCATTAATTGGTGCCAAAGCAAAATAGAAAGACTAAAATGGTATGACAGAATAACCAATGTGAAGGTGATGAAGAGAGCTAATTATTTATACAGTGAAGAAAAGATGCTGGTGCAGGATAGCATATATGTGAAGAAAACCTGAGAATAGTATAACTGGAGAGATCTTTGTATGGAATCCACAGGGCAATGAAATAGAGGCAGACCTAAAAACTCACAGAGGAGAGAAGAAAAAAAAAATGAATAATATGGAGAGGACATAGGCAAGAATGTCCAGTAAAGGAAAGCAACCAATTGTAATGTTTAATGAAATAACTCTAGAATATATAATTATCAAATGAAACAACCCTAGAATATATACTGACTAATACAATAACTCTAGACTATAGATTGATCAAATAAAATAATACTAGAATTAATTAACAGTTAATTCAGAACCAACATGAATGTACCCTAGGTAAAAACACAGATGTTCTGCCTCCTCCTCCAGCAAATGTTGCAAGCTCTAGATGCTAATTGTTCCAGCAACACACTGGCTGTAAACACTTTAGATTTATCTCCCCATTAGTCCCTCTTTCCCCGAACCACATTTAAACATCAACTCAAGAATCTTTAATTAGGTTACTCATTTGCCATGTCATAAATAGTCTTCAAAATATCCTTCTTGTCAATCATGTGTGTTCTAGCTAGCAGGACTTTTGAAGCCAACAAATCTGTTAGCTTGTTGCCTCGTTTGACCCAAAAGCATATCTATGTCTAGAAGTATATCCATGTAAGCTTTTATAAAAGAGACGTGTCTATGCTACGACATATGCTCCAGAATAAACACCAGATATAGCAAAGTCTAACCTCAACAACTTCCTCCTCTGATTCATCAGTGCTGTCATCGGAGTCAGTGGCTGCATTCTGCTGCACACTTGTCTGTGCCTTTGAAACTCCTGCTATCCTACGTTTTTCTAATGCTAGTACAAAAATATTAAAATATTAATTCAATGTAAAATTCCAACTGTGCAACAGAAACATGATGACATATGTGTTTTAGAAAAAAATGAAACTAAAGCAGTTCATTAATCTGGCACTCTAATTAGCTGTAATAAAATATGACAATTTGAAACAGTATTTTTAGGTTTAGCTTTCCTTGCAGCTGGCTGAAGTGGCTAGAATGCCTGGTTCTCCTTCAGGAGACCCAGATTTGATTCCTCGGTAAAGTGTGGATGTTTTTCTGTTGGGGGAAAAAAGAATACCCTAACCTGCACAATTTGCGCTGTTTACACCTTAATTCCTCAGGCCCAAGACCCCCCTGTCCTACACCGCAAGGTACAATAGGCTGTAGATGACAGCTTTCCATGCAAAGGTTTGTTTCACAGAAGCAATCACCATTGTGACTTTAAACATTTGAAATATAGAACCTCAGCTACCATAATATGATGATACATTATTTGCAAAACAATTTACAAATATATTAACAAAATTGGTGGCAGAATGGCCGTGAGGTCCAGCATCCAGCTCTAACTTGAGAAGGCCATGTATGAATCAGGCTATTAATCTTTAATAAAATAAGAAACCAGAGGATGTTACTCTTACCCCCCGACATTAAGGTTGCCTAGGGTTCTCAGAAAAACCAGGTGGAACCAGGTGCATGTGTGCATGAAACGAATGCCCTGGCATTTTAAAACTGAAAATAACTGTCCAAGATAAATTATAAAAAAGTATATCAAACAATCAATTGGGTGCCGTCTCCGCAATGAAGATTGGTTGCAATGGATCTCTAACAATGTCTGTCTCTTGCCCAGACTGTACATTCTGTCAGGCAGATGTTCGTCCATCTCTTGATGTTATCTTCCCACTTGTATCATTGTCTACCTCTTGTCACTTGCCCTCAAGTATGGTTTTTATAAGAGTATCATGTCTTTTAACGTGGCCAAAATATTTCACTTGCCTTCTCATTATTTCTTTCATCAACTCTCTCTTCATTCCCATTTTTTCAAGAACCTCTGGATTTGATTGTTTTTGGTTTCCATGAAATACAACATATTCGTCTGTATATCCAAATCTCCAGGGCCTCTATGCGACTTTCTAGTTGCTTGTTCAATGTCCAGGCTTCCGCATCATACAGTAGCATTGAATATACACAGCATTTGAAAATGCTCATGTTTAATGTGCTGTTAATCTCTCTAGTTGTTAATACTGATTTCAAGCTGTTGAAAGCATTTTTGGCCATTCCTATCCTCTATTTGATTTCTATTTCACTTCTGCCATCATCTGTTATTATATGTCTAAGATAGGAGAAACTTGTTACTTGTTCTAGTACCCGTTTACTGTGATTTTCATTGATGACCTTTCCTTTCCACTGCTAATTATCATAGTTTTTGTTTTTGGATGTTAATATCTAAGCCACATTCTGCACTATGCATGTTTACTTGTTCCACCAGGTCTTTAATTCTTGCTCGCTTTCTGCTAGTAACACGGTATCGTCAGCATACCTAAGATTGTTTATGATTCTTCCATTGATGTTAAGCCCAGGCAGTTCAACTTCTTTAAAAATTTGTTCTGTGTATAAGTTGAAGAGGCTTGGGGACAGTATACATCCCTGCTGTACTCCTCTTTTTATCTCTATTGGCGACGAATAGTTATTTCCACATCTAATAGACGCCACTTGTTCCCAGTACAAGTTACTAATAAGTCTGATGTCCTTTCCGTCTACTCCTATATCTTGAAGGCATGTATTTTACCGTTTATGTTGTACTCTATCAAAAACTTTCATGTAGTCTATAAAACAAACATATATACTTTTCTGAACTTCTATATATTTTTCAATTAGCATCCTCAAACAGATAATTGCTTCTCTGGTGCCGCTGTTTTTGCGGAACCCAAATTGTTCTTCAGCTATTTCCTCATCTATTTTATATTGAATTATTTCTTGTATGACCTTGAGTAATATCTTAGTTATGTGGCTCATTAAGCTAATAGTTCTGTAATCCTCACAATCAACAGCTCTTGGCTTCTTCGGTAGTGTGATGAAAATGGATGTTTTCAAGCCCTTGGGGATGTACCCTGTATTACATATATCATTACATAATTCTGTGATCATATCAATGCCAAAGTTGGATAAGGATTTTATCATCTCTGTTGCTATCTTGTCAGGACCTGCAGCCTTTCCTTCTTTCATCTTTTTAATAGCGTTTCTCTACTTCAACCTTTAATATGTTTGGTCCATCTTGAGTATTAAAAAATGTTGGTTTATTGACCCTGTTGTCCCAGAATAAATCTTCTATGTAGTCTGTCCATCTTTTTATTATGTCGGTGTTGTCAATTATAATTTCTCCATTTTTTCCTCTGATACAACCGCTTCCTGGTATATTTTTTTTTTAAAAAAAAAAGGTATATATGGCATACACAGATAGAGGGTACCCACTTATTCTGACAATTTAAAAGGTTGCCAAAGACTGAGAAATTAGTCCACAATCATTTGGATGTGAAAAGCAAGGAGAACTATCATAATATTTGTCAAAGATCTAAATAGAGTTTACAGAGCTAAGAATATAAGTAATAGAGCTAAGACAGAGACTATTAAAGGACACCAGACAGGAGAGACACCAGCGCTATAAATAGCTTCACAACGGGACACACTTGTGTCAACCAAGAGAGCATTGAGTGCAAGTGAGCGAGGGTTTCCTAAAACACTAGGAAACTAGCCGCACCGAGTAACCATGGAGTACAGGTTACTCAAGTTAACTGACCAGCGTGCTGGGACACCACGCACGCAAGACTCGTCAGCGCATGGAGGATCCAACATCCGTGTTCGAACACGCAACTAGAAGCGTGGCTCAGACTGCGACTGAGACGACTAGAGAGTAGACGTGTTCCTTATGAATACTATAAGTTTATAGACAATAGTGATTGTTAGGCTTGAGATTCCATTCAGTGATTAATAGTATCATTATCATCTCTTCATTGCATCTGTGTAACGTACCATGATGTTTATTGTCAATGAAGTATTCCGCTCGCAGAGCTTGTTTGTAATCAGCTCTAAATAAATTGTACCTTTTGGAAATGACACGAGTTATTATTTCGTGTGGTGCAAAAGTAGGGGAGTCCTGAAATACCTGTCGCAAGCAAGTCGCTGACAGGCAGGACCCCATTTGGTGTCAGAAGTGGGATCAAATGGGGTCCTGTCTGTCAGCGACTTGCTTGCGACAGGTATTTCAGGACTCCCCTACTTTTGCACCACACGAAATAATAACTCGTGTCATTTCCAAAAGGTACAATTTATTTAGAGCTGATTACAAACACGCTCTGTGAGCGGAATACTTCATTGACAATAAACATCATGGTACGCTACACAGATGCAATGAAGAGATGATAATGATACTATTAATCACTGAATGGAATCTCAAGCCTAACAATCACTATTGTCTATAAACTTATAGTATTCATAAGGAACACGTCTACTCTCCAGTCGTCTCAGTCGCAGTCTGAGCCACGCTTCTAGTTGCGTGTTCGAACACGGATGTTGGATCCTCCGTGCGCTGACGAGTCTTGCGTGCGTGGTGTCCCAGCACGCTGGTCAGTTAACTCGAGTAACCTGTACTCCATGGTTACTCGGTGCGGCTAGTTTCCTAGTGTTTTAGGAAACCCTCGCTCACTTGCACTCAATGCTCTCTTGGTTGACACAAGTGTGTCCCGTTGTGAAGCTATTTATAGCGCTGGTGTCTCTCCTGTCTGGTGTCCTTTAATAGTCTCTGTCTTAGCTCTATTACTTATATTCTTAGCTCTGTAAACTCTATTTAGATCTTTGACAATATCCATCCCAAGAAACTTAACATGGCAGCCACAAAATATTCTTAAGACCTCAAGTGACAAACTCCCCCCCCCCCCTCCCCCAATACACAGACTGGTAATGAGAACAATGACAGAGCAAGTAAGAGTAGTAGAGACCATTACAAGATCTTAATATCAAAGAATACTTGCTGATTAGTAGCATCATGCCCCAGAAGATCTACTGAAGGAGATTATAACATTTATGGAAGTATTTGTGTGCAATGGATGGCCTTTAAAATACAAACTAATTATAAATATTCAAACAGAACAGGCAAATAAATACAAAGTTGAAATTTAGAAGTCCTCTAAAATGATGGGTTGGGAGATATGAAAAATACCATCTTGGCCTCAGCTCAATGAAAGGAAACTTGAGGTAGTTGTCACAGTATGACCCAGATCAGCTGTGCTCCGTGCTCGGAAACTCGGAGTACATGTTACATCATAGGGAACTTCCCCAGTTATAAATAATGTTGGGGAAGTCGGCGTGTTTATGTTAGCCGGGAACTAGAGAACCGGGAAGATTTGGTAGAAAATGGTCTCGGGGTGTACTCAGATTGTCCCGTGATAGAACGTGGAATGTTCTACTCTATGGAGAAATCGTGCTCCATGCTCAGTGTGAGAGAATCCGTGTTTCACTACTTCTTCATGTGTAGAGAGTAGAGTGAAATAAAGGAATTTGCCATTGTTGTGATCATTTGCTCTCGACATCTCGACCAGAACAGACGTTCTGTTTCTGCAGCTTCTACTGTCAAGTATGCATTTGGTAGCCCAGACAGTTAACTAGAGCTGAACTGGTGATGGTTCAACTGGTCAGGTAATACCTATTTACGCATTTTCATCATCTAAATACAGTTAACGCGTGTTTGAACAGCATCTAATTATCTATGCGAAACCTCTGAATTTATAATGAACTTTGTGATCGACAGTCGACTGGAATCTAGGCCATAGTACATTGTAAAGAAATTGCTTTAATATATAGATTCAGAGCAAGTCCCTTAGGGAGGCAGCAAGTGTGTGTATTTACTAGTTAAATTGCATACTGTGCGAATTTGCATTTATTAGTTTAGCGTTACAATTGTGTTGAAATTTTTACTATTAGTGCGTGACAGGCCTAGTGAAACCAGGTGATGCTAGTTCCGTAGTCAGCTGTTAGATGTGTTCCATGAGGAGGCAGTTAAGATGTTCAAGTGTGGAATTCGAACAAGGAAGTGACTAGACCGGTTAAAGCTGAGCACTTACTGCTAGACACTAGGATGTGATGTAGTTATTTTGTGCTAATGAAATAGTCCACGACTTAACTGAGCGACTTATCGAGGTCCGACTGAGTTCGACACGAGATGCCTGTGCGATACCATCGTGCCTGTTGGGAAACTGGTCAAGGTTCTGCTATCCACTTACTCTTTTCTCTTTTCTTGATGATCATGAGTACTTGAGTGCTTGGATGATTGATGTGAGGAAGGAGGCATGATGATTGAATGAGATACCGGGGACATATGGAATCTGGGAATGATTGCAATAATAATTGGTATTTGAGTGGCACGCCAGGCCAGTTGAGCAGTTCAGTCACTGCCCAAGGCTAATCCGCTTGGGAGAAGACAAGAACCAGATTGCACACCTTGAACATCTGGTGGAATTTACATGTTTGTGCGAGAGGACTTCTCACCTCCTAAACCAGGAGGAGAACTCAGATGGATTTCGCTATTGTGTGGGAAGGTTCTCCCACTAGCGAACAGGGATGAATTAATAATTTGTTCATTTGTTATTAATTTGTTAAGTAATTTTCAATGTAATTAATTAATAAATGGATGTTATGTCTGATGATGGAGGAGTGGTCCAGAGACCAACTCTTTCCAGAGATTTAGTTCTATGTTGTACATAACTTAAGAGCAGTTGCCCACCATAGCCAACGGAGGCAGATGAAAGGTAGAGTATGATCAGACTCAACTTCCTCGGATCGTAATCCGTCCGACAGGCTGATCAAAGTGCCATTTGACGTTGGATGTTACACATGTTTCAACTATACCTAACTAGAGATGATTCCCTAATTATATGATAATTAATTAGTATTATCAGAAGGCAGTGTTAGTTGAATATGTACATGTGGATCCATGTTGGTGCCAAATGCTCTCACATACCGATCTCCCATTTCAGGTGTTGCCTGTTATTGAACTGAGTATCATCGAAGAAATCTACTGTTTAGGTTGATTATCATTTACAAAATCTAATGTTTAGATTGATTCTCATCGAAGAAATCTACTGTATAGATTGAGTCTCATCGAAGATGACATTTAATGTTTATAGTCTGTCTCAACGAAGATGACCTCTACTGTTTATTTGAGTCTCGTAGAGAAAAACACCTGCAGTTTGTTTATTATGAGTCTCAGAGAAGAAATCTGTTATTTTGAATTTGAGTCTCAACGAAGTTGAAATCTGCTATTTTGATTTTGAATTTCAACGAAGATGAAATCTGCTAATTTGAAGTTGAGTTTTCAACAAAGCTGAGATCTGTTGTTTATGAGTTTCAACGGAGCTGAAACTATTCTGAACTAACAGGTGCTTTGGTCCCACTCATCAGCAGAACTATCTGACAAGAACTGTGTAACTAATCCAACTAGACCATGTGTAACCAAGTGTTTGATTAGCATCAGACCAGATTGACAATAGCTATGTGGTTATTTATCAGTTACGGTACACAGAATTGGAAGAACAATATTCGAGACCAGACTCAGGTTGAGTCAGGCCCCGCTTGCTATTAATCAAGTGTGGGAGTAGTCATTTACCACAGTTGATAGACACACGAGATCTTCCATCCCCATTAGGGTGTACTTTGAGTTCCTCGTACTGAATTGCTGCTGATCTTCTAATACACCCAACAAGGGGTATATTTAGAGCTATATAGAGAATCACTCGACATTAACTTGAACAATGAAGAGACCATGGGTGCGCTGTCCATCAATGATCACGAGGGGACACCTTAGGGTAGAGGGTCGCTCTTATAGGTTGTGGGAGGATGCAGCCAAAGTGACATTTGAAAGCGACGCATCTAGAAAGTGTTGTAGGTCAACTCCATCCAGTCTTTGAGAGTCCCCATGGTTAACCCCAAGGAACGATCATCAGGGTCTTGAGGCTGAATAGTCCACAAGTTCCAGTCAACCGTGCTGGGAGAACGCCCAGTGAGTGTATCGGACCGACTAGACGGAACCCACACAACAATTCCTCCGACACGCCTCAGGATGAAAATGGGATCATCTCTGACTCTATTCTAATCTATTGTCTGTATTGTAAATAGCTTTTCTTCTATCAGGTTGTTTATTTCCTGCCTGTGTCTATAGTGTATAATAAATCTTTTGACTGTTGACATGTCTTATGTAAAGTTACTGTGTGAGGTCTTGGACGAGACCCTAGAGTTTAATGTCCCTAGGTAGGGGGTAGTTAGTAGAGGTCTAGAATCTGAGAGGGGTGTGTAGACTGGTAACACGTCGAACTTTGCCAAGTGGGTCAGCATCAGTAGAACTAGTGTATCTACCTGTCCAACCCCTGGGGTTAGTATACACATGACTGACTAGGATACCTTGGGGCTTGAATTCATTCACAACAACCGAGGTCATCCTGTTACAGTAGTAAAGCACTGGAAATGAGCAAAGTTTGGCAAATGCGGTTAAGAGGACTAAGAATCCATCAGAAGAAGTGGACAACTGTGCTTATGTGCAGAGTAAAGCACTCACTTGTCCTGTCTGCCAGACATTGCTGTCAAAGAAGATGTCAAAGGAGAAGGTAACAAACCACCCATGAGGATGTGGGAGTCAAGGGGAAACCGCTAAATAATCTGACAAAAATTAAGTTTGCAAGTATGTAACAAACGAATCAGAAAAGATATGATCAGAAACTCCATACCAGTCTTTGGACTCAATAACTTAACACACCATATGATTTTAAACACTGCATAAACTGACAATTTGTTGATGACAATAAAGAAGACTGTACCACCCTAAACAAAGCCATTTTTGACTTAAGGACAATAACAATTTATTTAGAGTTTGATAAAACAACAATGACTCTCTGAGTGGCAACATGCTGAATACATGTCTAGTCTGGTCACGTTATTTGCCATGATTCTCTGCCAGCAAAGAGGCAGGAAAAATAAACCACAGACTGATACAATTATGTAACAGTCACTTACATGTACTGATAAATGACGGGCAAATGGAAGGCCATGATAACAAATGTATACATTGTGGCACACTGATGACACACAGATATGGTTAGAGGAGGAGGAGCAGGAGCGGCAGCGGAAGGTGGTATTAATAGTAGATGAAGCTGCATATCCTATTTACAGGACGTCGCTGCCAACACCAGCATTTTACTGCTGTTGTTGATGTCTTGACAAATTTACGTTCAGTAATTTGCCACTGCTTTCTGAACAACCGGTTCCCATACCAACAAGTTAAATCCCAGCACGTCATGGTCTGCTGCCAAATCAGTCGCAGCTGTGTTTTGAACACATGTAAGCGGACTCACGAATTGTGTCTACAAACCCTTAGCCACATAGATGAAGCTTATAAACCATAAATAAAAATGAAACCATTAATTTTGAAGCAGCAAAACTTATTTTCAATTCTCTGTTGCCTTTCAAATAAGCTTAAGACAGCCAATAGTTATAGAAAGCCAGCTAAAAACTGCTTTCTGAAAACTGATGCAATTAACTGAAAGTCATTGATATTGACAAGCCAAAAAATTCATGAGCCAAGCCAAAAGATTCATGACAATATATTTTATTCTTAAAGTACAATAAACAAACATGGATAAAGAGAGAATTTTGAGTTGACCACGATATGAAAACACACACAGACATCTTTGCATTCACATCAGATGCTTCATAATGTGAACACAACGCGCTCGCACAAACACACAGACAGATATACATACATATATAAATGCAGCATTACCTTTAAAGTCTAACAGAACCTGTGGCTTCTCATAAACAGACTCCTTTGTATAAATGTTGTAGTAGTAGGTTATACCCAAAGGGGTTTCGTATTCTCTCCAATGTGTCCAGTCTGATGGTGCCTGGTGGAGAAACAATATTTGTTGTTTGTTCATTACTTTACTTACAACACAAGGAATAAAGTTTTACTCATTCTACATACTTTGTGTCCATCTCATTTGATGCTGTTGTTGCTAAAAATATACTTGTAACTGAATAGTTTGGGTACAGAGAGGTAACATACCCAGATCATACTGTCCTGGTGATGGGTTACAGAAGGAGAGATGAATTTATGTATGGACCTTCGGGGTGACAGAAGACACCCAAAGGAAAATTCCTCTTTTTGCACGAGAATGTACTAAAAAGAAATATTATTTTTTGCACAGAGAATTTTTGTGTTGTCAGGGGGATGACAACATTAGTTGACAACAGAATAGATAGAGAAGATGATAACAGCCGGAAAGGAAGGACACAGAACAGATAGAGGAGGGATAACAACGGGAAAGGAAGAACACAGAACATCAGAGCAGATCAGAGAGGATTACGTCCAGAAGAAGAATAGTGAAAATTGGTTCAATTGATCGAGATGTCAGTACATGAATTTTGCTTCAGTAGATTGTCTGACCATATTCGTTTATACCGAGAAAGTTGTTTGGGTTTACCAGATGGCTGGCAGCAATTGTATCATTGATAGTCTTTTAATGTTTGGGAACTTCACATCAATATGTTCAACATGCAGTTGTCGTTGAATCAGAGTCACTACAATTTTAGATTGAAATTCTTCTAGGTAAAAAATGTGTGATGTTTTTTATCGTAACAAATGAAGTCACGGGCAGACCAATTATCATTCTGGGGATGGGATGTCTACTCGTTGGAACATGTGAAGTGCTGAGAGCATTAACAATGCCCCACTATGTCGATCAACAAGGTCTAAGTCGTCTGGAATAGGACGATTGGTCTGTTATGGACTGTCCCTACATCTGCTTCAACTGCATACTGATCCGGCCACCAAACTACTGAGAGAGGCCACCTTGTTGCGGGAGATATTTTATTTGGCTTCCGCGATCGGGGTCGTGGTACTGTTGTAGTTGTCCACCTTGTTACATACCAGACATGGTATTAATGACTCAATATGCACCTCTTTATAAGGAAGTGCATGACATCTTGTTATTCTCTTCCCTAGCTCTAGCTCAGTGTGTCTGACTTTGGGTTGCATCTGTGGAAGATTTACTTCCTTTACACAGATTTCATCCAAAGTAATGGGTTGTTTATGTGTGAGTAGGTTTTGTTTCCTAACAAATTTACCATGATAGCAGCCTTACAGCCTCTTTGCAGTTTCCAACTGCTGCGAGATTTTTAATGTGAGCAGCATGCATAGAGAACTCTCTATTTTTCACTCTTATCCAAGAGAGCTGGGTGCTTAATCTAAATACCCAAGAAATCAGTATTTGAAATTAAGGGATTCTGGTAAAAATCTCTAGCCCAATTAATTATGATCAATATGTGACAATAGAAGGCTTTGAAAAAGATGCAAGAGACAAAAGAATGACTTCCTAGTTTGACTTTATTGCACCAGATTTTAACCGACATGGCTTAGTCTATTTCCGCAAGGTGGCATGCTGAAATCATCATACAAAGCATGAATCCATAGCTCTAGCAACGACCCCCAGAAGTCTCTGAAAAAATAATTACTGGTGATCCACAACATTGGAGTGAATGGCAGGTTGCTTAACCACTTCGCTATGGAGACCCTCGCTATAGCTTAACCAATTCAATAAATTCAAATATTTGGGGAAATTCATAACATCAGACAGAAGATGCGTGACAGGGATTAAAAGCAGGATATACAAGTAAAGGTTGCTCTACATAAAATGAAAAGTATCTTATGCAATAAGAGAAACAGTATTTGCTGGTAATGTGATGAGAAGAGAGGCCAGGGAAACATCACGACTAGGAAGGTCAGTGGGAAAAAGAGGCAGGAGCAGACTGAGAGACATAATATTGTACTGAACTACGAGGGTAGCATGAAGGAATATTATCAATAGAATTGATACACAACAACAAGCACAGAGATCTGTGGCGATGCATGAATGCCTAAGCCAGTTGACAGGGTACATGATGATTTTGATGATGCTGGGATTTGAACCTGGTAACTTCTGAGCCTGATGCAAGGACTGTAATAGCCAAATGCCAAAAAACATCTCTATTAAATTTGCTACTTGATCTGGTTAATAAAAAAACACTTATGTCTATAGTGCTGCAGAAATGATTGGGTTCAAATTACATCTATATACCATAGTTGGGAGTTAAGGTGGATGATGATGGATCTGGCTGGAGATAACATCTTTTTTGCGATGTCTGGCTAATTATGTGTCAAAGCACACTTGTTTGTTAGTGAGGCAATGTTATCATGAAGTGGTAGAAGGTTCAAAACCTAGTGTCTATAGCTTTACATCTAACCTATGTTTAGTGTGCCTACTTATTTCTGTTTATTTCCTTTGTCTTCTATTAGTGCCAAAGAGTAACGTGTATTTATTTCATAGGTTGTTTCAAGGACCTCAAGGATTTCTCAGAATATATTTATATGTATTTTGAAAATATTAAACACCATTAACTAAGAGTATCAATATGAATATGACTAGGTCTATCAACACCATTCTAAAGTCTAACATCAAAGTTGCTGAGCGCTAACATATGACGGCAATCATAATTTTAAAATAATGACAACTGAGATATTTTTAAACAAATGTTGCATGTTCTTTGCAGGATGTTGCAATCAACCCCAAATAAATGTTCTAGGCAATTTTACGTTCAGTAGTTTACCATTGCTTTCTGAATGAGAAGTCAACATTTAAGTCCCCTAAATGCTGGTGTTTGCCATGTAGCAGAAGGAGGAATAAACAGCACTTCAGAATTTAAAGTGAAAAGGACCCGAAGGGTTAACTCGAAGCAGCATACAGCAAGGGTCGCTAAGTGACGTCACTGTGTGAAAAATATCACTGTGTAATACGTCATGAACCGGCAGTTAGGTCTGGGGATGATGAAGCAAAGGCGGACTAAAGTTGCAGCTGTGAATTATTATCTTAAATACTTTCGGAAGAGATGAATCGAAGAGGTAATCAGTCATTCGATTAAAGTACTTAGTGAATGCACACTCTGGAGTCAAGACAGAAGGTCGGCCATGGATATTTAGATAAAAAATTGAGGAAATGGCACTGCGCTAGAAAGTTGTCGTTCAGTTAGCAACCAGAAGTCACAGCTTGTCAACAGACACGGTTTGTTTGTAAGTAACCTTTTTATGATGGTCGGCAGTGATGCAGTCTAGGGAATGGTAGGCAGTTTGAAATTATCTTGACATTCTAATAAATAAATATATGTATTTGGACACGGCAGTTGATAATAACATTATTCTTATGTTTGTTAACATGGTACCGGCCCTCCCATCAACATGGGAACGGTGACCTCCTTGACGTGACAATGTGTGTAAATAAAATTGGAATGACAAGAAATGCCAGGCGTTACTCTAATCATTGACTTTATATTGAACTGCTCCGGTTGAGCTGCCTTACTGTTATTAGACTACGAGCTGGACAAAAGGGAGGAAACAGTGTGGCAGTGTTATGAAGCAAATAAACTTTAATACTGTCATCAGGTTGGATAGTCAGTAAGAACACTGGTTAGTCATTAGCCACAGTTCCAACTTCACGACAAAGGGGCACGCCATAATGCTCTGTCCTGTGATAGTGAATATCACAAAAAAATCTCTCACTGCCCCATGTGAAAAGTGAAACAGACAGCAGTTCTGAAAATCAAACAGCACAGGCATACATGCATAAGGCCAATACCAGAATGCCAACACAACTGTCCACCACTAGAAATACAGTTCATCATTAATAGAAGCGGCAGTCACTAGAAAACCAGTAGTTGCATACACATAACTGCATAAAATAGGCAAAACCAGCTAGTTAAGCAACCAGCCAGCTGCCCTTTTTCTGAACATACAGTTCACAAAATAAACCACCGTGGACAGATGTAAAAGACTGGTGTTGAGATCAACTGATCATGTCACCATAATGTTCTCTGTTCTCAGCAATCAAGTAACCTTACAATTAATTATTGCCAATAAATTTCACGAAAACTAATGTCAAAATACCATAACTGAAGAAGGAACTATTGTAAATAAAATCAACAACCTAAGTAGACAAGCAAGAAGACAGAAACTCACAACATAAACATTTTAAAAAGTTAAAATACTTTGTTAATATTTTGATATGATAATGTTAATGTAAAGAATATACTTTCGGTGAAATCAATGATCTGAAATGAAACACACCTCTTCTGGCTGTGACTTGTTACATACTTCATCAGATGTGTTGTCTGTCATACGAGGGCATGACGGTGGCAAACATGTAGATTTCACTTTCAAATAAAAGAAAATGAAACAAGTTAACCTCATAACCTTATTGTTTCATAAATTTAGTTCCCTTCTCTGAAAACTGTATGACAGTATGAAGCAAGAAATCAATTTATATTGCATAAGAAATTAGCGAATTGGAGAGATAAGTTGGTTATTTTATATGTCCTTTACACTGAAGAAGAAAGTTATTAATATGTGAATTAAAGAACTAGAAAAGATAGTTATTTACATGCAAATTAGAAGACTGGACAAAATAATTGATAATTTCATACGAGAATTAAAGAACTGAACAAGATAGCTTACTGTGAATGAAAGGACTGAAGAAAATAGCTATTTAGCTGTGAGTTTAAGGTCTGGAGATGAGAGCTATTTAGATGTGGATTAAAGGACTGGAGAATATATCTATTTATATGTGAATTAAATGCCTGGAGAAGATAACTGGTTATTTTATATGTGAATTAAAAAACTGAAGAAGGTAGTTATTTATATGTGAATTAAAGGACTGTAGAAGAGAGCTATTTAGATGTGAACTAAAGAACTGAAGAATGATAATGGATAACATTACTAAACATATTACTCAGCAACAAATGATGTACAAAGTTCAGGTGCAGGCATCCATAACTTATATCCTGACAACCCCAGTGAGACATATATTCCTACTGTTAAGTTCCAACTATATAACTCAGGTTTCACTATAGAGAAAGATGCACATATAATTTATAACACCAGCTCTGGCTGCCCACCTGGTAGTCAACTTTAATGATGCACAATCTATACCACATGCTCCCGACATCTTATAAGTAATCTATGTAAGGCTGCTCTCTGAAAACAAATCATACTACAACAGCACAATAAAACTACACAAACCCTATGCTAAGGTCATTTCTTCTTCTTCTTTTTCGTTCATCCGGAATGTTGTTTTAGATGTAATTGCATTTTGCCTGTTTACAGCACAGTTGCGATATTTGAACCTTTCAGCTGACACATCTGACTTCTTCAGGCATTTGTTGGTCAGGTTACCTTCCCAGGTGTTTTGTAAGATGTTTGACTCTCACTGTTGTGGTGTTATCCCCATCCCAGCTGGCCCATTTAGATCAGCCGAAAACATCCCCGGGCAGCCCTCAAAGGAAGGCAGGGGCAGACCATGGGCATTCCCCGCCATCCAAGGAGGATTCCATAATTGCAGAGCTGACACATAGCGCTCTGGTACTGGGCTCACCCAAGGAATCATCACATCCTGCACATGGCTGCTTAGCCTCACTTCCATATACTGGGCCTTCCGTTCTCTACCACAGGCTGTTCCTCCAGAAACCAGAAGAATGCAATTTGCAGATGACATCCACACAGTGAGATTTCGATTCGGACTTTCCACGTAATGGATTTGCTATGCAAGCACTATTCCATTTTGTGCCACTGGGCTGCTTTTTCCACCTTTGATGATGCCCACACAATGAGCATTCAATTCAGGCTAAGGTCATTTGATACTATTAGTTCATGGAAAAATTCCAAACCCTATGCTAAGGTCATTTGATTCTAATGGTTCATGGAAAAATTCCAAACCCTATGCTAAGGTCAAACTCAGTACTTTCTGAGCCTGGAGTGGACATGGTCAGTCATAATTCCCCCATCCCCCTGCCCTCACCCAACACAAAAAGGTACAATGGTAACTGTAACACTCTTTACCAGCAGCGGCAGATGATTCTTTGCCACAGGACAGAGCATAACAGACTGAATAAATACATCTAGAGGTTCTGCTTCAGCACTTTGCATGTGTAGAATAAATAAACAAACAGCTGCATGTGTACTAGTTGTCAGGTCATAGTCAGATATGACTGAGCTACAGTATGACAGTGGATGGTACTACATGCTTTCTGTTTGCACGGAATGGTGGGTGGCACTTACCAAACCCGACGCCCCACATTGTGCCAATGGCTTTGGGTGGATAAGCATAATGGAAGGGTAGAAGCCTTATCCTGGTACCAGGAAATGCAACCTAAAGACTAAATATCGTGGCAGGGCATACCAGGCCCTAAGTCTTGGTTGGCAACTGGTCTAGGATCAAAGCTCTGACAGGCAAACAGTTGGAGTATTGCTGTTGCTGATCCAGCAACTTTTGCAGCTTGTCTTGTTCCAGATGTATTGGTGTTACCTTTCCTCTGGAGTAAACTAGGCAGGCCGAGAGAGAGATCATGCTGCATGGTCAACACATGGTCTCTACAATTCAGCCCAGGCTTTGTGCTATTTTTGGAGCACAATGTAACAAACTATCATCTGCCAAGATGTCAAGGTGCCAGTAAATAAATAAGTGAACATGTTTGCGGGTTTCTCTTTTGTACAGCAAACTAAGAAAAATATACTGGCCCACTGAATCAACATTAAACTCCAAGCTGTAGGGAACTAAAGAGGATTTTAAAAATGATTAAGTCCATCATGAGAACTCGATTGATGGTGTGATCATCAAAGACAGTGATTACAAGAAGAAGAAGAATCTTAAGGAGGAGGAGGATAAGTGAGTTTGGATTTAAGAGTGGTTCTTGCAAAGCTGTGATATAAGTGAAATCCTAATTGTCTACAACTAGCATGTTACTTGAACAATCAGCATTCATGTCTTACAGCATTTGTTGAGGAGACAGACTATCTATGGACTTGTCTATCAATTTATGTATTTACCATTTGTGGCAAAATGCCTCAGTGGTTTCAGAAATACATCAATTCATCTTAAAGGAAGAACGACAAAGTTATGAAATATGCTATGATCTTCTTGTGTCTTGAATCATGTGAAGCAAATTTTATGGCACGAGCACCAGTGCATCATTACGGCCGAAATTTAAACCACACAATTAGAAAATAAGAATCACAAAAATAAAATACATCACCATCATAACTGTTTTAAGATTCTACAATTACAATGAAATTGATAATTGCAATTTGTGATCCATATGATTTACAGCTGAAGAGCTGAAAGGTGTCAACAGTTATTGGAAAACCAGCAAAAACGTCACCAGTCTTGACAAAAAGAAACTGGTTACTCTGCAACCTGCAAGCAACATGGCTGTTTACCACCAGGAGTTGAGATAATGTGGTCGATACAACCAAGGGATGTCATACAGGCGATGTTACAGCATAAGGCTGCAACTTGCATGTGTCGTCGAGGAAAAACACATGCGTAGTATCAAATCATTCCATAATAAGATTAGCTTATAGAATCAGGCATGCGACATAATAGTAACACTAAATCTTATGACAATATATGCAGCTCAAGGACAGGAGCGCGGATAAACACAATGACATGCTACCATTTTTAGACATACTAATGGTTCCAAATTGTTGTCATAGCCAGGGGCCTATGACTTGTGCATTCATCATATCTGACGGGAAAACTCATGGCCTTCACATGGCAGAACTGTTTTAATTAACAGGAGAAGGGGAAATGTGTAGTGTCTCTGGTGCCATAAAACCAGATTGCTCTGGATATGTATGTACATACATAATAAGGTAAAAATGTGTGTACACACATGCATATCTTAACTCGAATAAGCTGACAGTCTACCCCAGCAAAAAATGTGCTGAAGATGGCGACAACGAACCAGGAGAGGCACCACTGCAATCAGGATGCCATGCAAAAATACAGTGGAATTATGTCTATCACCTCCAAACATTATGGTGCTTGCTCTGTTATGGACAATCAGGCAGGTGCAGTACCAAGCCCTATGCCTCAAAAGAGTCCTAAAGAAAATTACTGGAGGTTCTTATCAGATGTTCAGTGGAGCCAGGGAACAAGAGAATAGAGCGTTTTGCCATATCAGACAAAGACTGAAAATAATGTACTGGAATGCAGAGGGAATTAGTAGCAAAATGAAAATAGAGCTAAAAAAACATCTTAAATGAAGAACAAGTAAACGTATGTTGCTTGCAACAAACTCACCTCAATGAAAACATAGCTTTCAAAATCAGAAGTTACCAGTGTTACCAAACAGACAGCTGAAAGGGTCGGATACTGACACTGGTTCCACAAACCTGGAGAGAAGCAATCATGTTACCTCTCATAAAACTATGGAAAGACAGTTACATTGCCTCCAGCTACAGACCAATTAGCCTTACCAGATGGTAAATAGATGGTGTGTTAGCATGAACACTGACAAGTACCATTCTATTTACCCTCTCTCCAAAACAAAAGGCTAGCATCATCCAGATAAATGGAATACCCCTAAGAAACATAAAGAACCAACATGACTTTGAGTAATATTTGATGACAGGCTGACATGGAGAAAGCACATCAACAAAGCATAAACAAAAGCTAGAAGGAAAATTACCATCCTGAGAAAACAAGAAGCAGGAAAATACTCAGCAGTCTACCAACAGAGCATACAACCACACCTGTTATATGGGTCAACAGCAAGGTGTTCAGCATAAAGTACCACACTACAAGACAAGCTGGACAAGGTTCAAAATCACCACAGGAAGGATGAGATCAACTCCTATAGTGGAGATGAATAAGATAGAGAGCGCAGAGATATGAAAATGCTACTACAAGCAGAAAAGTTCCTCAGCATGCTAGGCCATCCTATGAAGTGCTGATATGAAGACCTAGCTATCGGGCGATTTAAAAGAAACAGTTTTATCCACCAGGCCAAACGACAATGGACACTACTATCTGGAATAGCCAACCAGCACAAGGACACCACAGAGTGGATACAAACTTACTGTGGAGTGCCTGGAAGCAAGAGCGCTGATCAACTAGTTAAATAAGAAGTAACAGAAGCAACATGATGGACCTGTCACATAGCACCAAAAGAAAAGAAAGATCAAATCCATCAGAAAGCCACCAAAACTGCTCAAGATGAATACCTTATGGACAATCTGGAACAAATAATTATTCTACGCCTCAAAACAGGACACATTATATTATGCAACCACATGTATACACTATTCAAGATTGGCGAATCAACCATATGCACATGTGGATTGATGCCGCAGACAGTAGTTCACATTCTCTAAGACTGCCCAAAATATAACAAATTTAGGCAAACTTTCTGGCCTAAAGAAACAACAGTGGAAGATAAATTTTATGGACCACTGCATAAACTAAAGCAGACAGTGAAGTTTATACAACAGACAACATTGCAGATAAATTTCCAGCAAACCAAAAAAGAAGAAGACATACTAATCAGGCCTAGAAATCATGTCACGGATAAGCCAGTGCCTAAATTTCCACAGCTCCGCTCTTGTCCAGTACAAACACAGTCTAGCATGAAGTCTGTTAAAAAAATAACCCCCACCCACCGACACACTCACACACATGCATATTACCTGTGTCAATTAAACCTTGAGCTGCGTTGTGAATATCTTCAAATTCAGCCTGCCTAACAATACATGCATTTTCAGGCCGTGTCCAGGAAGATGTGCGAGTTACTGGGTCGTAATAATACACCTTTAAAAGGAAAGCAAAATGTTAAATCATTAAAACATAAATACACCCACTGAATTGCCATATGACATATTAGGTATATGGTGCTAGGTCCACATATATTTTAGACCAAATGACACTTGGCTGATGTGGTCAGTATCACGCTTTTTAACTTTCCAGACAATTTTCTAGCACCAATTTCTTGAAACTGGGATCAATCAGAGCCATGAGATCCAAAATAAAAAATCCCTGCCTTGAGAGACCACAAGACGCTACTGTGGCTCCTGAAAGCATGGTAGTTACAATTATAAAAATCAATGAGTAGTTATATATATCTCATCTCATCTTCATCTCATCATGTTCCTCTTGTACCTTGTAGTGTCGAGGTGAAGTATAAACATCGTGAGAGTGCCCAATTATGGGCTTCATATATCGATATTCCCATGTCTGCTATTCCCTCCGTCCAACGTTTACGTTGTCAGCTTCTTCCTCTGTTTCCATCTGGTCTGTACATCATTGTTTGTTGTGGTATGCTGTTGACTGGTAACCTGCTTGCATGGCCAAACCATTTGACTTGCTGCTTTCTAATAAAATCTAGTGGTGCTTTAACCCTCACTTTAGTCCTGATTTCTTCATTTCTGATCATATCTCTTCTTGATACGTTGAGTATTCTTCTCAGGAATCTCATTTCTGTTGTTGTGATTTTTCTTTTCTCTTTTTCTATCATTGTCCAGGTTTGGCATTGGTAGCATAGAGCTGGTAGGAAGATTGTGCTGTAAAGTGATTTCTTAATAGTTATTGATACATGTTTGTTCTTTAGTATTGGTGCCATTTGTCCAATGAGTTGGTTTGCCTTATTGCAACCTATTTTCGATCTCGTCTTCTGATCTGCCATTTGATTATATTATACTTCCTAGGTACTTGAAACTCTTTACTTGTTTCAATGGATGTTCGTTTAGGTGAATTGTTGTTGTTTGTTCTTCTTTAGTTATAGTCATCACCTCTGTTTTGCTTGTGCTAATTTTCATGTTATGTTCCCTACACATTTCATTTAGACTATTCATGTGGTCTTGTAATTCAGCTTCTGATTTTCCTATTAGTGCTTGGTCGTCCACAAACAGGAGTTCTCTAATGGTTACATTTGCAGATGCTTCTTCTGTGTTCTCGTCATGTGGTATTCTTGCTGTTTCTGTTAGGTTGGTTTCTTTACATATGTTCTCTATATATGTTATGAACAAGAAAGGGGACAGGACACAACCTTGTCGTACTCCAGATCTTATGGTGAAGGGTTTTGAGTGCCCTCCAGTTGCTCTCACTATGCATTCATATATATAATGGCTCATATATTTCACTCTACAAAACAGAACTGATTATGTGGCATTGACATTGATTCTCACAGAGGAAGAATACATGAGTTAGCTTTAAACAGTTCCCAGAGCACTTTTATTGTTGTGCACTCAACAATATATATATATATATATATATATATATATATATATATATATATATATATATATATATATATATATATATATATTTGTGCTTCATAGATTATACTAAGGCATTTGATAAAGTAAAAAATGATGAACTGATTAAAATGTTGGAAAATATTAACATTGATGGGAAAGATCTCAGAATAATAAAAACTATTTACTGGAACCAAACAGCAGCAATTAAAATGGGAAATAAAGAAGGAAATTATGAACACATAAAGTTGGGAGTAAGACAGGGATGTGTTTTGTCATCAGATCTATTCTCCCTCTATAGCGAAGTAATAATGAGAGAGATCAAAGAAAAGCCAGGAATAATATTTGGAGGTTATAATATAAATAATATATGCCATGCAGATGACACAGTACTGATAGCGGATAATGAAACAGATCTACAACAATTATTGGACATTGTAGCAACAGAGAGTGCAAAGAAAGGACTCTCCTTGAATATCAAGAAAACAGTAACAATGGTGGTATCATAGAAACAGATGACACTCAAATGTGAAATAGAGATAGAAGGGAAAATTCTTCACCAAGTGGATAGTTTTAATTATCTAGGGATATTTATAACATCAGATGGAAGATGCACAGCAGAGATCAAGAGCAGAATAGGGCAAGCAAAGGCTGCATTTAAAAAAATGAAGAATATCTTATGCAATAAGTCGCTATCATTGAATTTAAGAAAAAGAGTGCTGAGGTGCTATATAGAACCTGTTTTGCTGTATGGCTATGAATCTTGGATTATAAATGAACAAATTAGGAAGAGATTGGAAGCAACAGAGATGTGTTTCCTTAGACGAATGTTGCGAATTCCTTGGCCTGCCAAAGTAACTAACGACGAATGCCTTTAAGAGGCTGGTGAAACTAGATCATTATATACAACAATAAAAAGAGACAAATAGCTTTTTTGGTCATATGATGAGAAGAGAGGCACTGGAGAACATCGTGACAACTGGAAAGATTGAGGGGAAGAGAGGCAGAGGCAGATCACAAGAAATTATACTGGATGGATTGCGACGGTGGCATGGAAGGAATATCAATGACAGAGTTGATCCAGAAAACCAAGGACAGAGATTTGTGGAGAGTCATGAACGCCTACACCAGTCGGCACTGCACTTGGTGATGATGACTCAATAATCATCAGTAACAACACATTTACATGACATTTCTTTCAAAATTGTTCCCTTCAGCAACAATACAAGCTAACATTCATACAGCTGTTGGAAATAATTCTGGGACCCATTCTTAAAAACCACTCCTTGTTGCATTTACACATACGTAATAACATCATCCTTTTTCTTCTACCTTTTATCATCAAGACTCTGTCAGAGTCTATGGAACTCCAATTCTGTGGTAGCTGTTGCTATGTCCATAATCCAGCCTATAGTCAGTAAGAAAAATAAAAGTGGAAAAAGAGGCTCTCTCTCTCTCCTCGAACCGATCTACTTAGAAATACCTCAAGATATTCAGAACATTTATTTATGTGATTTTAAGGTTGGTGAGTACTTTACCATTACTATTTTTGATCTGTCCACTTGGTTGATTATGTTCCTGTGTTTTCCTTGTGGTGCTGTAAAGATCTTGGAGGTTTCCTTTCGCTGCCGCTACATCTGCCTTTCTTGCTAGGGCATCTACATATTGCCTTTTATCCACCCTAATCTGCTCACTAACTCATAAGCTTCTGTGCATTTTTTATGGGCTCTGACTTTAGCAGTTCAACTTTTGCTATTGCATAAAACTGCTTTATTAAAATTGTCCCTTTCTTTTTCATTTTAAGTGTTCTATGTGCTCTGAGTTTTCATTCCCTTTTTCCAAGGACTTCTATACATGATTATTTCCAAATGCTTTTAACTTATTGCTGTACTGCCACCAGTCTTCCGTACTCACCTCATCTACAATCTGTTGCAGAACTGGTACTTATTAGAGGGTGTGACCATGCATTGATCATCAGTTTGTGTAAAATTATTTTTTGATGTCCTAAAGTGTATTGATTTCCATGTTTATCAGATGTATCTTCAGTTTCAACTAAATTTACTTAACAGCAGATGGTAATCTACAGCATACCTCTAACAACTTTTTCATTTAACATTTCCTTTTTTTTTTTTAAATCTGATTCTCTCACAACCTTTCCACCCATCATTTGACTGTTAATCCCACTTCTCCATTTGTGCACCCTTCCTCTTCTTTGCACTGTGTTCATCCCACTCATGTCTTCACTATAGAGACTGACATTAACTCCCTTTCCCCAACACTTTTCTCACCCGAGTTTACATTTTCCCTACTATATTCCCCAGTCTCTTGCCTAACCTACAGAGTTCATGGCACACAGTTTGATTTTTGTGCTTTAGGATTTATGACATCTTTAGGATCTTTTAATTGTATTTGTAACAGCACTTTTGTATGCTTAAAAAGGCTTTCTAGTTCTAGCATCCATTCTGTTACTTGTTATAGTCTTCATGTAGGCCATTTATGTTTTAATTTATTTATTGACTGTGGGGTTCTACATGCAATAAGTATTTGACTTCCCTACAGTAACAGTACTTAAATACCTACCTTGCCTGTAGGTGTCATATGTTCCACCCAAAGGATACTGTTAGGTTTCACTGGCTGCATGTTTGGTGGTTGTTTACTGAAATCTGGCATGGCAGGCTGTGGCTGATTTACAAATGGAGGCAGCAGAAAAGAAAAGTTAGATTATTGCAACATTACAATGCAAACAAAAAATGTTGAAATTAACAACAACAAAAATACAAGACTGCAAATGTTTTCTTTCATTTGCTCGCTTTGAACTCAAGCATAGTCCATGCATCTGCTACTGGATTGATTCATGCGTATGAATTAGCTTTCCATATTACCAGTAGTCCATACATCTGCTACTGGATTGATTCATGCGTATGAATTAGCTTTCCATATTACCAGTAGTCCATACATGTGCTACTGGATTGATTCATGCGTATGAATTAGCTTTCCATATTACCAGTAGTCCATACATGTGCTACTGGATTGATTCATGCGTATGAATTAGCTTTCCATATTACCAGTAGTCCATACATGTGCTACTGGATTGATTCATGCGTATGAATTAGCTTTCCATATTACCAGTAGTCCATACATGTGCTACTGGATTGATTCATGCGTATGAATTAGCTTTCCATATTACCAGTAGTCCATACATGTGCTACTGGATTGATTCATGCGTATGAATTAGCTTTCCATATTACCAGTAGTCCATACATGTGCTACTGGATTGATTCATGCGTATGAATTAGCTTTCCATATTACCAGTAGTCCATACATCTGCTACTGGATTGATTCATGCGTATGAATTAGCTTTCCATATTACCAGTAGTCCATACATCTGCTACTGGATTGATTCATGCGTATGAATTAGCTTTCCATATTACCAGTAGTCCATACATGTGCTACTGGATTGATTCATGCGTATGAATTAGCTTTCCATATTACCAGTAGTCCATACATGTGCTACTGGATTGATTCATGCGTATGAATTAGCTTTCCATATTACCAGTAGTCCATACATGTGCTACTGGATTGATTCATGCGTATGAATTAGCTTTCCACATTGCCAGTAGTCCATATATCTGCTACTAATTCTAGTGCACTGGATTGATTAATGTGTGTGAATTAACTTTCCACACTATCAGTGTCCCTCACCATCAGGCAAATCAACTTCAGAGGTATTTGTAACATCCGTCCCCAAGTCAAGGACGAGAAGTCAACATTATAGTTCAACTAACCGGTGTAGGGGCTGAACCCACCACCTTGGCATCAGCACACTGGATGTTTAGGAACGAGCGCTTGTATCTATTTGGCCATGCTAACCTGCACAAGACTACAAAGAATATACAACCACATCTCCTTATGTGTTTCTCTTTAACATGGAGTTTGTCCCACCTAGCTATGCACCTGTTGAACTGACAGCGTGTCCAACTTTGACATCAAGACAGATTCTATCCAAGATAACAGGATTTACTTTCTTGTGTTTCAATTGTTTACCTAACAATTTTACCAGATCAACCTACTCTTTGTGACTTCCAACTGTCATGGAATGTGTAATGTGCACAACTTGCACACATATCTCCTTATTTTCATCTGCATACAAGAACATTAGGTATCTTACCTCACCACCCAGGAGATCAAGAAGATGTTGCATAATTAGAAACTAAAGGTTTTGTCAAAAATTCTAATCCTGGCAGCTTCCAGCCCAAGGTAAACGCCAAAATCCTTCAGCCATGTCTTCACCTTCCTACCAAAAGCAATGCAGCCTATTTTTAAGAAACCATCAAGACAAAGTACATGCTGACCTCAACTTGCAAGAATTGATATCTTTAAATACTTGATTATATTGAATGCACAATCAATGCAGCATAAATACCAGATTACACAGAATTAACAATCAATGCAGCAGAAATACCAGATTACACAGAATGAACAATCAATGCAGCAGAAATACCAGATTACATAGAATGAACAATCAACGCAGCATATAAAAAGAATTCTTACATTACCAATAAATGAATCACATACTATTATGGCAATGGTAATTATACAGTACAATGATTAACTGTCACCGTCGGGACCAGGGCTGTGACAGATAAACGAATAGATGGATAACATTAATCTCTTAATACATATGTACAGTGATGTGATTTCACTGCGGGCTTGGGACGAAAATGAAAATAAAATCCTTTATAAGTGAACAGTACATACATATTGCATTTAATTTTACAAAACGATCAATATAAACTTCAATATAAGAGTAGTAATCTCCCCCGATGGTGTTTCCACCTTGGCGTGGTGGGGGAGCTTGAGTTTCTCAATGACCCTGAGAGCTATGCCGGCAGTAACGACCTTGGAACGTTAAAGGATTTTTGAGATTTGGAAAATGGAATATACGGATACAATATCGAGCTGGAGCAGCCGAAGAACTAACCCGGGAACTGGTTTTATATCAAATGGATATAACAGCAATTCAAGAAATAAGATGGCCAGGAGAGGGTCATTGGCACCTTGCCGTCTTGACAAACGATAGTTTGTGCTTTAAAAAGGCATAATAACTTTTACCTATGGCGGTAGCGAATGTGACTGATAAGGCCAATTCACGCTGTAAATGTCCGTTCACAGTGGGTGCATGTGAACATGTGGTAATTTCCACCATCATGCACCATCTTACGTCTCATACGCTCGGTGTGTGACTTATCTGCAATAATTTTCTCCTTTGTCTTTATTCCATTTCTGATGTTTGCCCTCCATGCAACACGTTCAGCGGCGACTTGCTCCCAATGTGCATTATCAATGCCTGTATCAATCATGTCCCGCTTACACACATCTTTGTATCATAGTAGAGGCCGACCCTGAGATCTCTTACCCATCTGTAATTCACCAAAAAAGATGTCCTTTGGTATTCTACCATCATCCATCCTTCTAAGATGTCCTATCCATCTAAGTCTACGAAGACTGAGCATGGAATAAACCATCACACAACCTGATCTTTCCAATACTTCAGTATTTGTGATTTTGTCTTGCCACTTAATACCAAGAATTCTTCGCAGACACCGCATATGAAAGCTGTTTAAATGTTTCTCTTGGTGTGAGTAAGATATCCAGGTTTCACTGCCATAAAGAAGAGTATTGCCTCTCAATAGCATAAAGCCTGGGCTAAAATATAGAGATCATGTGTTGCCCAAGCAGCATGATCCCTCTCTCGGCCTGCCTAGTTCACTCCAGAGGAAAGGTATCACCCCTACATCTGGAACAAGACAATCTGCAGAAGCTGCCGGATCAGCAAAGCAATGCTCTAACTGTCCGTCTGTCGGAGCTTCGATCCTAGACCAGCCACCAACCAAGGCTTAGGGCCTGGTCTGCCCTGCCATGACATTTTGTCTTTAGGTTGCATTTCCTCGCACTAGGGTAAGGCCTGTACCCTCCCAATTGCGCTCTTCCGCCCGAAGCCGTTGGCACAATGTGGAATGTCGGGTTGGGGGTAAGTGCCGCCCAACGTTCGGCGCTAACAGAAAGCAGGTAGTACTGTCTACTGTTATATGGTAGCTCAGTCATATCTGACTAAGAAATTAAATAGATCACATTTTAATTAACAACAAAAATGCATCAAACATACAACAAGTTAGAAGCTATAGAGGAGCTGAGTGCCACAGCGACCACTTCCTCATTGGGGCAAAATTTAAAATAAAACTTAAGAGAGCTTTCTATGCTAAACTACAAAGCTACACCCAACATATAACAGAGAAAACTACAAGAAATTACAGTCAAAGAGAAATTTGCAGATGAAATAAAATGTAAACTTGAAATTCTACAAAACCCGTTGGAGGAAAGCACTGACCAAACTTGTTGAACATCAAGAATACAATTCAAACTACTGCAGAAGAATGTCTCGGTGTGTTAACCACGTATAGAAAGAACAGATGGTTCAATCAAAAATGTGAAATAGCAGTCATTAGGAAAAGGAATGCCAGACAGTTATGGTTAAATGACATCAACAACATCCAAAATGAACAGCAATATCGAACTGAATGTAAAGAGGCTACAAAAATAGTTCGGCAGCAGAAGCGAGAATATATGAGCAATATTATCAAAGATATGGAAACTAATCACCAGAAAAACGAATCCAGAAAGAACTGAAGTCAATGAAATGAGGGCACCAACACAACACATATGGTTTAAAAGACAAAAATGGGAATATGATAAATACCAATGAGGAAATGTGTAACACATGGAAAGAATACTTTGTTGAATTACTAAATTGTGAAGCTCCAAGTAACACTTTCCCACAGGAAGAGGTTCTAACCTGTTTTTGAAGAAATCATCTATAAAATAACATGACTTAAAAACAATAAGGCATCTGGGGCTGATGGAATTGCTGCTGAATTTATAAAGGCAGATGGCCATGCATTACATCTAAAGCTATACAAACTAATAATACAAATCTGGAGGACAGAAGAACTACCCCATGACTGGAAAGAGTCATTATTGATACCTATCTTTAAGAAAGGAGACAAGTTCCAATGTGAAAATTATAGAGGTATATCACTACTGTCCGCAAGCTATAAGATACTATTCGTGGTATTACTAAATAGACTAAAACCATATTCAGAAGGCATATTAGGTGACTAAAAGGTGGGTTTTAGACAAAACAGATCAACAATAGATAAGATATTTATCTTACGACAAATCTTCTTCTTCTTCAGCTTTCCGAGCCATTGAGGTTCTTTGCTGCAGATACAAGCCGTCTCCATTCGTCTCTCTGGTTGACCCTCTCCTGCCAGTCGCTGATTCCAAGTGCTTGTAAGTCTGTATGTATATTATTATTATCTCTCCAATGTCTTTGTTGCTTTTTCTTTTCCACTCTCCACTTTGTGTTTCCCTAATGGGCCCAAAGATGCGTCTTAAGACTTTGTTCTCAAAGGTTTGTAACAAGGCTTCGTCTCCTTTAGTTGTACTCTAGGTTTCAGAGTCATGCAGCACAACCTGGAGGACCAGGGTGTTTCTCTTTGTCTGTTCTCTACCCTTTGACCTGTCCGGCTTGGGAGGCCCTGCTGGTAGCTATGCTACTGCCGGCATAGCTCTCAGGGTAATTGAGAAACTCAAGCTCCCCCACCACGACAAGGTGGAAATACCATCGGGGGAATCTTGCGACAAATAGCCGAGAAAAATTGGGAATATAAAAGAGATCTCCACAACATTTTTGTGGATTTTAAAAACGCTTATGATAGTGTCCACAGGAATAGTCTATGGAATGCTATGCGGGAATTTGGAATACCAAGGAAGTTAATCAACATGACCAGACTATGCATAGAAGATACTTATAATATAGTAACATATAAAGACAGGGAATCAGACCCTTTCCAAATAACATCTGGCTTGAAACAGGGTGATGCACTATCGCCGCTACTCTTCAATCTGGCTCTAGAGAAAGTTGTAAGGAGGGTAAAGGAGGAATATGATATTGGAGGAACATTGAGACTGCTTGGTTATGCAGATGATATAGATATTATAGGGGAAAATGAACAAAAGACATCGGAAATATTGACTTACTTAAAGGAAAAAGCTCAAAAAATGGGGCTGGTTATCAACCAAGATAAGACAGAATATATGGTAATTTCAAGAGAAGGCACGGCTAAAATCTTTGGCCACATACAAATAGATGATATGGCCATTAAAAGAACGGAAACATACAAATACTTGGGTACAATCTTCAACTGCTACAACATAATAAGGGAAGAAATGCAAGCTAGAATCAACTCTGGAAATAAGATATACTATGCACTACAACATCTGCTAAAAACAAATGCGCTATCTCGTAACACCAAAATCACAATATACAAAACACTGATCAGACCAGTTGTGCTGTATGGCTCTGAAACCTGGAGTACAACTAAAGGAGACGAAGCCTTGTTACAAACCTTTGAGAACAAAGTCTTAAGACGCATCTTTGGGCCCATTAGGGATACAAAAAGTGGAGAGTGGAAAAGAAAAAGCAACAAAGACATTTATGATCTGTTTAAGTCCCCGCTAATCACTGGTATCATGAAGGCTAATAGACTGCAATGGCTGGGGCACATAGAAAGAATGGAAGATAATAGGGAAACAAAACTCGTTTACACTCAGGAAATAAATGACCGAAGACCCCGAGGTAGACCAAGAAGAGGGTGGAGAGATAATATACATACAGACCTACAAGCACTTGGAATCAGCAACTAGCAAGAGAAGGTAAACCAGAGAGACGAATGGAGACGGCTTGTATCTGCAGCAAAGAACCTCAATGGCTCAGAATGCTGAAGAAGAAGAAGAATAAGAATAGTAAAGTACAGAAATGTATTGTAATACTATAAACCTACATTACTTTAAAATACTCTGTTATCTCCGTCTGGTACTTTGGGGCTCGAGCTTTCTGCGGGGAGATGTTACGTAGAAGTAGGATCTGTGTTTCAATTTCCTCCTCTTGCAATTCGAACCAGTCGATACACTTTGTTAACACGGTTTCTGATTCTGAGTGGCTAGTTGTAGGTATTTGGTTAAGAACTGATCCTTCATCATCATAAATTTCTTTTTCTTCAATGGTAATCACACTATAAACAATTTCATCGTCGTTCAAAATTTCAAAGCCTCTAATCATTTTGTAAAATTCCAACCAATCTGTTACTTCTTCTGGCGTAATGTTTTCACTGTTTCTCTTGGGTAGTCTTTGCTAAGGGTTGCCATCTGTTTACTGTATATTCTCCAGGATTCATCTTTAGATGGTTTTATTGTTCATTTGGCATTCCGTCATGCTATTCTGCATCATCCTCACTCCCATGAGATGTTATCAGTTATCAGTTATCAGTTGGGGTATCTTCATTGCACTCCGGACATGTCCATAGGTGCCCAGATTCTCCCCCCAGCATATGCATCAGCGTCCGGTGGCTAATAGTGCCAGTTCTGTGTTGGTTGACGAGGCGCCTTGTTTTCCCGATGTGCCTCTCGCGTCTGGCCGTGCCGATTCTTACTCCCAAGTCTTTTATCCTGGACAGCGATGTGGATTCACTGACGTCAAAGTCCTCTGTTCTCGCCATATCTTTGAGGACGTTAATAACATCGGTACGATCCATGGGCTGGCCATCTACAGGGGGTGCAGAGCCAGCCAGTTTATCAGCTCGTTCATTTCCCTCGACTCCCGCATGTCCCGGGACGAAGATGAAGGTGACTTTACGGACAACAGACTTCCGCAGCGACTCAGTCCACTGTCTACGTACAGATCCATCTTCGACCTTCTGAATCATGCTCATTGAATCACTTAGTACACACACGTTGGTATAATGCTGTGATTCCAGCCATATGAAAGCCTGTGTAACTGCCATCACCTCCATCGTCATGCTGCTTGTGGTCATAGAGTGGGCACCACTGGATTCTTGAACGGTTCGGCCCGCTGAACGGGCTGTAAATGCCCACGCACTTCTCTGCTGCTTTACAACAGATCCATCTGTATAGATGAGTACTTCGGGGCTATTTGAGTGTTCATAGATGAGCGTGTTGACCTCTGCATTGACAGCGGCAGGGTTCTACTCTCTGCACCGTCTGTCGAGTGTGATAATGCAGGAGAAAGTGCACTTAAAAGCTGGAGGCACCGGCACCCATTCCTTGCCGGGGTTGATACTGGTAAGACTGCAGGCCTGTCTGATGACATCTTCCGCCCGACCCATCCATGATTTGCCCCTCTTTAGCCTGTCACCCTTTTCTCTGAATATAGCGTCATGCAGAGGGTGCTGCTTATCTGCACTTATTTTTAAGTATGCACGAGCTCTCCAGATCTTGATCCTGTGTTCCATTGTCAGGAAGTCAAGGAGGTATCTCATTGCTACACAGCTGGTGTCTCTCGTGCAGCCCAAAATGATGCGCATGGCTTCGTTTTGTACCTTTTCAAGTCTTCCAATCTGTGTAGGGCTGACAGTGAGGATGGCCAGGGCATACTCGATGCGTGAAAGCACCAGTCCTTGGAGCAGAAGTATTAGCAGTCTTTGCTCGATATTGGCAGTCGCCATGACTCTCATTGCTGACAAACCTTTTCAAGCTTTCGTTATGACATAATCAAGCATTCCTTGCCCACATTGTCAAAGAACATTTCGAGCCAAAATAGGCCTTATCAGCCATCTTAGAACCCACGGCTCCATACCTTCAACCCGACTGGATGAAATGAATGGTCATCATCATTCTTGATGGACAAACAACAACACAACATGACATAATCGACATGATCTCTGAAGGACAGGCTACGATCAAGCCTCACACCAAGATATATCATTGACTGGGTTCTATCCAAAAAGAACCCATCCATTCTTACTGCCAGCAAGTCTGAGTTCACAATATGGTTGTTTAGGGAGAACCATGTAACTGATGCCTTTGCAGGGATGACAAGGGCACCAGCATCAGCACACCATGAGGAAATTTGATCTAGTTCGCCCTGCATATCATTGGCAACCGCCTGTCTGTCTCGATCCTGACGATACACGAGAATGTCGTCAGCAAATGACAGAGTCCTACCCCTCTCGTCCAACTGTTGTTCAGTGATCAGCACCGTATACACGTTGAATAGTACTGGTGACAGTGGTGAACCCTGCGGCAATCCTGGACATATCGTTATCGGCTCAGAAGACCAACTCCCGCATCTTAGCACCATCTTCCTTTGGAGCAGAACTGCAGCTATCCATCGTACAAGGTGAGGGTGCACTTTCAGTCTGAGTAGGGTTTGCATCAAGTGCTCGAAAGATACTCTATTACATGCGTCCTCTAAATCTATGGCGGCCGCACATGTCTCTTCTCTGACCTGAAATCCTTCGTAAACATCTTGAGCAAAGACCGCCGCATTCAGCCATGACTCTTTGTTACATCTGTATCCTCCAAGTGTGGGCGGGAAGCAGCCAAGTTGTTCCAAGTCACAAGCAAGTCTGTATGCTACAATTTTCTCCAGTAGCTTGCCAGCAGTGTTCTGCATCGTAATGATTCTGTAGCCGCTTATCTTGGAATGGTCTTTGATCGGTTTTGGCAGCGGCAGCAAGTAGCTGTGTAGCCATTCTTCTTTGATCTGACCCCTCTGGATACTGGTGTTGAATTCTTTGGCCAGTTCTTCCATGTCATCTTCTGATATCACCAGTAGGTCACCATATCGGATGCCGTCTGGGCCTGGGGCGGTGTTAGGTGATTTCTTGAGCATCGCACGCATCATCTCAGCTGTGATTATCCATTCTTCATCAGTCCTGACCCCCTCGCACAACTGAGAGAGTGTCATTGTCATCCTCTGTCTGGCGGGCTCGTCTTTCTGGTCAGTCTGTTCTATGTAGTGTGCAAGAAGGGCCTTACCTTTATCCGCATCCGACTTTTTCCATGTGAGGTCTGTGCCTTGAAAATCTGGAATACCCCTACGTTGTGCAGCACTGTTCATGCTCTTATGGAGGCGCCAGAATGTCGTAAGAGATCGCTCGGAGCACACCTTCCTGCAGAACTCGTCCCATTTCTCGGCCTTGGCCTGTTTGGCGCAGGATTTGAATAAAGTCATCGTCCTATGAACCTCAGTCTTCAGGTTCGCCAACTCAACCTATGGCATGTTAGCCTTTCTGGCCTTTTGCCAGTCTTTGACAGCCTGCCTCTTTCCCAGCCATGCCTTTTCGACCTCTCCATTCCACCATGGTGGCTGCAACCATCTTTCTTGTCTCCTGCGGGAGGAAGTTAATTTTCTTCTTCTAATCTTGCTTATGGCGTCTTGACTAGTGTTGTCGTACGGGAAGGCATTTATCTTGTTTCTTTGACTCATGGCCCTGTCTTTCTTGATCAGGATGACACAAGGGTAGTGGTCACTATCGTGGTATCCCAGTGTGCCCCACCGACACCATGATGCGATGGTGGGCGACACCAGAGCCAAGTCAATGATGCTGTCAGAGTCACCTGGTCGAGTGGCTATTCTAGTGACCTTCCCATCATTCAGACAGACTAGGGCAGCAGATGTCAGGGCGTCCTCCAGATCTTCTCCCTGTCTATTGGTGATGCAATTCCCCCATTGACTGCCTCTGGCATTGAAGTCCCCACAGTAGATGATATGCCTTTCATCCATATCGAACAAACTCTGCCATTGTCGCACGTCGACCTTCCCATTTCGCACATAAATGTGCACGATTACAAGCTGCACTGGCGTCATTATTCTTAATGCCTGCACTTGCAGGGCATCACTGTTCCAGGAAGACATATCGATCTCAGACACCAGTATGTTGTCGCGGACCAGAATGGCATGTCCGAGGTGCCGCCTGTTAAAGAATCCCTGAAATCCCACGACATTGACTGTTCCGTTGCCGAGCTGTGTTTCTTGTAAGACTACAATATCGTTTCTGTAGTCTTTCGAGAATGGGTCGGCGTTGACTAAATGATGCACAGTTCTAGTACAGTACTCGAACGTTTCCGAAACCCAATCTGTCACATTTTAATCGCCTTCTGCGTGCGCCTGCCCTCTTCCCACGCTGTGTCCTTGCCGGTAGTCTGGTCGTCATGTTAGGCTTAACTATCGCCACCGGGCGCCGATGATACGCCGAAGGAAGTCCGGGCACGTGTGCACGAACTCCGTTGCATGGTCCGAACTCCATTTCACCTCGAAAAACACACTTAATCCATAAACATTTAGGAAAAAACACATTCCATTTTACAAGATGAAGAAATGTCCCGCCATCTCGCTTCAAGGGAACTCCTGGTATCCTCATGGTATCCCATGAGATGGTAGTCCAGTACTGGGTTGGGAGGACAGTTGCTGCATCATCCTCACTCCCATGAGTTGGTAGTCCAGCACTGGGTTGGGAGGACAGTCTTTGCATCAATCTCACTCCCATGAAATGGTAGTCCAATACTGGGTTAAGAGGACAGTTGCTGCATCATCCTCACTCCCATGAGATGGTAGTCCAGTAGACTGCATCATCCTCACTCCCATGAGATGGTAGTCCAGTACTGGGTTGGGAGGACAGTCTCTGCAACATCCTCACTCCCATGAGATGGTAGTCCAGTAGTGGGTTGGGAGAACAGTCTCTGCATCATCCTCACTCCCATGAAATGGTAGTCCAGCACTGGGTTGGGAGGACATTCTTTGCATCATCCTCACTCCCATGAGATGGTAGTCCAGTACTAGGTTGGGAGGACAGTCTCTACATCATCTTCACTCCCTGGTAGTCCAGTACTGAGTTGGGAGGACAGTCTCTGCATCATCCTCACTCCCTGGTAGTCCAATACTGGGTTGGGAGGACAGTCTCTACATCACCCTGGATCGTGGCGGATCGTGGAACGGCCTCTAGATATAGAGGTTTAGCTGCGAATATCGAATAAGCAGCCGCGGACCAACTGGCGATGGGCACAGAGGGCGAGGCGGGATCTCAGAGTGGGATCTGAGTTCCTTAGAAAATATCTCATATGCTCGGAGACGTGCCTGCCAAGCGAGTTGGGGCGCTCAAACCCCTCCCCCGGGTAGGTGGAACCCGTTAGCTTTGGACAGCAGTCCATCTAGGAAACGGAAAACTCCAAATATAAACCCCCAAGTTCAAGGTGGACCAGTGTGCTGAGGAACTGGATGGCCATGGGTTAACTGGTCGTGAACGTTGGACGTTTGGCAGGCGTGCAGGGCGGCACCAGGCGTATGGACTCCTGTGGGACATCCCCTGCCTCTTCCCTAGCAAGCAGGCAATGCTAGGGAGACCGTTTATTTCCTGCAATATCCAAACTTTGCCTATGGATTTATTTAAACACGGGTACTGTCGCCGGACCTACGGAGCACGTGCTCTGCTCTTGACACATCCCTCAGAGGCTAGCGAAGAGAGAGTGAGGAGGAGAAGATGAGGAAATGGTGTGAGAAGACGGCATAGAAATAGGAGGGCAGGCGCCAGGAGAACAAGATGAAAAGTGGAGAGACTAGGTTTCAACTATGTAAGAGTGGGATACTGGAATTGTCACAGTGCCAGACAGAGAGGTCCTGTATTGGAGAGACTAATATATGATTTTGATGTCCTCATGCTCCAGGAGCTAAATACAGACAAATACCATTGCCCTGGGTACGCCAGTTATATAAACCCTACTGGGCAGAAGAGACATAGACAAGGTCTGCTGGTAAAGGAAGGAGTGAAGCATGTGGTACTTGACTTGAGCCAGTGGAATCACAGTGCAAGAGAGGTCCAGGGTATACAAATGGAGATTGGTGGCTTAAGTTGGAACATCATAAATGTATATGCCACAGTGGACTGTTTTGTCAGAAAGGAACACTGGGACTGGCTAAAGGAACTGGAGGAATTACCAGGTGATAGGCTACTCATATGTGGAGACTTCAATGCAAGGAACAGAGATTGGGACAGTAGTGGAGAAAACCGACAGGGAATTGCCCTTGTGGATGCCATGGTGGACTCCGATGTGGTCTGCATAAATGATGGTAGGCCGACTAGAATGGCAATGAGGCCTGGCGATGCAGACACAGCTATTGACTTGGCACTTGTCTCCCAATCATCAGTCCTTGATGTAAAGTGGACTGTTTTGAATGACCATGGGAGTGATCACATGCCATGCTCAGCCTGATCTCTAAACCCAGGAAAGTTAAAGCTGGGAGAGCGCGCAACACCTTCCGGTATGAGTGGACCGATTGCCTTCTTGGACGCCTCAGACAAGGGGCATGCAATAGGACTGTTAAAACTCCTTTTTTTCATCCCCCATGGTGGACCCCAGAAGTAGACCATGCTTGGAAAGCAAAGAGAGCTGCAGTGAAGCAGCTAAAGAAAGTGCAACAGACACCTTGAAGCTCACGAGAGGAAGTGGACACAGCGGAAAATGTCAAGAAAGACAAGGTGGAGGTTTTCAAGCGCTGTGCTCCAGAGGCCAAAAAGGCAAAATGAGAATGTTTCATGAAAGAGATTGGAGGTGATAAAAGACTGCGAAAATTCTGGAAACTGCACAGGCAAATGCAGAGAAAAGATCGGCCTATGACAGTGGGAACAATTTATAGAGATGATGGCGTGCGCGTGACAACAGACAAAGAGAAAGGGGAGGCGTTTCTCCAGAGATTTTTTAGAGCAGACCAATCATAATGATGCGGACACCAGGGATGCAGTTAGAGAGGAGTTATCTGGCACCACAAAGAATATGCAGTATGAAGACATGATACGGGTGGAAGATGTTAAACACATTTTGAAAAAGGCAAAAGACACGGCACCAGGGCCCGATGGGGTCAGTTATGTCCACATGAAGTGTTTGAGCGATGCAGACCTGGAGGAGATGACCGACAGAGCATTAGGACAGCAACCGGTTATATGCAACCGATTTGGGAGAACTGATAAAACAATGGGATAAGTGTATCAATGTTGGTGGAAATTATGTTGAGAAATAAAGGGACAATGTATGTATAAAAATAAACTGGTTTCAAGTTGTTATCATATTTAGTTATTTTTTATACAGCCATTTGTGACTTACTTATTAACTTACCCTCGTATAAATGTTGTGGTATCATATGCACCAGCTATTATATATATATATATTAATCAGCAATTAGGTATATATGATTTTATTGGTCATTTAATTACAGTGTGACGTGAAAGGATAAGAGCGCTCTGGCTTTTAAAAATCCAGTGCTCTTATGACAGGTTAGGGAGGTTCATCCCACACACCAGTCAGTTGGGACTTAAACGATGACTTCCCGTTCAGAAATCAATGGCAAACTACTGAATGTAAAAATTGCCTAGAAAATCAACCTGAGGTTGATCACATCCTGCAAAGGAAATGCAATTTTTAAAAATTTGTTCAGTCAACTACGTTTCTGTGTTAACGCCGGCTTGAATCTGTTGTCACCTCGTATACATCATCTGGCTTAGCAAGTGCATGTCATGATGTCATAGATAGAAGGACAATAATGAAATATACTGACTTGCAATTGCATACAACTGGCCAAACAGATCATTAGGGGCTACTTGTCTATTGAAATAATGTATACTTTATGTGAGCCATAATTCTTCTTCTTCTGCAATCGTCCGGAATGTTGTTTTAGACGTAATTGCATTGCGCCAGTTTACAGCAGAGCTGCATTACTTGTGCCTTTTGGCTGACACATCCGACTTCTGCAGTCATTTGTTCACTGGGTTAACCTTCCCAGGTGTTTCGTAGGATGTTTAACTCTCACTGTTGTGGTGTTATCCTCCATCCCAGCTGGCCCATTTAGAACAGCCAAAGACATCCCGGCCAGCCCTCAAGGGAAGGCAGGGACAGACCATGGGCATTTGCCGCCATCTAAGGAGGCTTCCATAATTGCAGAGCCGACATATAGCGCTCTGGTATTGGGCTCACCCAAGGAATCGTCACGTCCTGCACATGGCTGATTAGCCTCACTTCCATATATTGGGCCTTCCGTTCACCACAGGATGTTCCTCCGGAAAACAGAAGAGTGCCATATGCAGATGACATCCCCACAGAGAGCTTTCGATTCGGACTTTCCACGTAATGGATTTGCTATCCAAGCAATATTCCATTTCGTGCCACTGGGACTCTTTTTCCACTTTTGATGATGCGCACACAATGCGCACTTGGTTCAAACTTTCCACATAATGGATTTGCTAGCCAAGCAATATCCTCCATTTTCAATTGAATGTTTAGCTGCTCCATCTGTATATGCATGGGTCCAATTGCTACTTGGGTAATGTTATTTTATGTAGTTTAGGGCTATTTTTCTTCTTTCTGTTTCATTCTGAGTGTTCTTTTTCTCAATACCTGCTGTCTCCAAGCTGGGAACTTGTGTGCATTGTAAATGGGTTTGACTTGATATGTTAAGTATAGGATCTGCCCTAATATTTTGTTTTGCAGTTTCTACAAAGCTGCTACGCTTCAGTCTTCCCTTTCCAAGGCCATTAAACCTTTTATACATGGGGTGGTCTATTAATCTTCTAAATTTTTCTGCTTGTTGTTGGGCTCTACTATCTCTTCTGTCCTGCATTGGTTGTAAACAAGTGATCTTTTCTAGCTCATTAATAGGCGTTGTCTTCAGGCTTCCAGTTATAATCCACATTCCTTGATTCTGGACTACTTATTTTGTTAAAGTTTGACATCGCTGCTGTTGCCCAAGCTGCAATGCCATATTCCAGTACTGGCCTCACCCATCCAGTACATAACTTTTTGAGAACTTTCTCATCTGCTCCCCGCGTTTTACCAGCAAGATTTTTCATGATTGCCATTCTTTGCCTTGCCTGTATTATTGCTTTGCCTCGCTCTTGTTCGATTTTTCTCAACCTGTGTCTTCCATGTCAGGCGAAGATCAAAGGTGACTCCTAGATAGTTTGGATTTTTTTTCATGTTGCAATATTTTCCATTCAATACTAGCTTAGGGTGCTGAGTTTTATTTGAGAGGGAGAACACTGTGCATGTTGTTTTCTCCTCACTTATCTTTACTAGCCATGATTTTGACCAGTCTCGAGCGCTAATAAGACTTGCTGTCTTCTGCTGTTAGCTGTACTAATACATTCTTCAGATGTCCATATGGCTAGGTCATCTGCAAAGGAGGACGTGTGTACTCTGGCTGGAAAATTTTCCGTGATGTCATTTATATATGCTAGGAATAATGTTGGTGAAAGAAATCTTCCTTGGGGGACACCTTGCTCCAACAGCATCTTATTGCTGGTTTGTCCTTGTACTTTTGTCCTGGCAGTTCTGTTCTCAGCTGATCCATTTGTACATTTTCCAACAAATATGAATTTTTTTTTTCAGTTTCACTTTCAGTCCTTCCTTCACTACTTTATAAAATACTTTTTCTAAATCTATCCAGACAGCTGATGTATGCTTTTTCTCTTGGAAGGCATCTTCTATTTCCTGAGCTATATAGGTTATTTGATTTTCAGTGGATCTATACTTTCTGAATCCTGGTGGTGTCGTGTGGTTTTCTTCCAGATGCCATGTTAGTCTGCCATTGAAAATGCGTTCCATGAATTTTCCAACACAGCTAAGTAGATTGATAGGTCGATGGCCATTTTGGTTCTTCCAGGTCTTTTCCTTTCTTTAGGACTGGTATTAGTATAGCTTCCTTCCATACCTGTGGGACTATTCCTCTCTTTCAGCTGTAATTTAGGACTGCCAGTAGTTTCTTTTTTGCTTTAGTGCCTAGTCCTATTAGCATTTCATTTGTGATTCCATCCTTTCCTGGTGATTTATTCTTTTTTAGGGTATTCATTGCCTGTTCCACTTCTTTCATTTTTAGATTTGCCATCATATATTCTGCTGCTGTCTCTGTATTACTATGATGTGTCTGTTTATCTTTGATTGCTTTCTTCTGTTCGGTTGTAATATCAATATGGTTTGCACTAGCATAGTGTTCCATAAGTGAATTTACCAAATTTTTCCTGTAAGCAAGGCATTTCCTTGTTTAATTATTATTTGTTTGTTTATGGGTCCTTCATTGTTCATGGCTTTCACTAGTTTCCATAGTTTGTTTCCATTCCTGCCAAAGTTCAGGTTTTCTGTTTTTTCGCTTCAACAATCTCTTGTTGTTTGATTTACTGTTCTTTTGTATTTTGCTGAGATGGCTTTGAGAGAGATGTTTGCTTCAGTTGTTTGTTCTCTCTTTCTGCTGTCGTCCTGGCAACTTCAACTTTGTCCTCCAAAGCTTGTAGTTCTTCAGTCCAGTATGGTTTGTAATTTTCCCTCACTCTTGGAATGGACTCAGTGGTCGCCTGTATTACTGCTTTGTTTAGACTTTCCACCATTTGTTTCCTGTTGCCATGTCGTGTATTTATGTTTTCACAATATTTGTCTGTTAGTATAGCAAATCTGTCCCAATAAGCTCATTTGTAATTCCAGTGAGGCAAAGGCTTTTGCTCCTGTGGAACATACTTCATATTCATTACAAGCTTGATTGGTCTGTGGTCACTACCTGCTAATTGGTCAAGCACATGGCGATTGATTTTGTGGAGGATGTCGCCTGTGCAGAAAGCTAAGTCTGGAGTAGAAGTGGTAAACCATCTTCTAGAGTAGAAGCTCGGTGTGTCACCCGCTTTGTTGGGTAGATGGAGATTTTAGTCTATTTCTCAGTCCTCCACTTCATCTCCTCTGTTGTCAGTATCTGGGTATCCCCATCTTTCGGAACAGCTATTAAAGTCTCTGACAATAATGCAGTTTGTGTCTGTGCGTTTCATGTTCGAAAGTGTATGGTCCTTATCTGCTGGGCTATACAGATTGTAAATTCTTATTTTCATGTCCTTTATCATGATATCAATACCTATTATTTCCGTTTGGTCGTCAGAGGTCACAGAGACTTCACTGCAAAGTATTGTGTTTCGTGTAAGTATTAGAGCCATAATTCAATTTACTCAATAAGAAAGACACAAATACAAACTTAGTTCTTACCATTACTTGTGGCGGTAAGGGAGGTATTCCTGGATGTCTCACGCCAAATCCTCTCATTCCTGGAATGCCCATGTTTTGTCCTGGAGGCCACATACTCGGCCCTAGTGGTCCCACTCCTGGTCCAGGAGGTCCCATACCTGGTCCAGGAGGTCCCATACCTGGTCCAGGAGGTCCCATATATGGCCCAGGTCCCATGTGATATCTATATGGTCCCATACCTGGTCCAGGAGGTCCCATACCTGGTCCAGGAGGTCCCATACCTGGTCCATGAGGTCCCATACCTGGTCCATGAGGTCCCATACCTGGTCCAGGAGGTCCCATACCTGGTCCAGGAGGTCCCATACCTGGTCCAGGAGGTCCCATACCTTGTCCAGGTATTATAAGACATCTGTGTGGTCTCATGTCTGGTCCAGGAGGACCCATACCATGTTTGAAATATCTATGTTGTCTCTTATTTGGCTTACATCGCCGTTTTTTGGATTTATAAGGCTTCATCTTTGGTCTGTCAAGCATAATCCCTGGTAATTATGATGTACCCTTTCCTAGATTCATTTATGGTAGGATGACTGAAAGGTGCTCTGAAAGGTAGCAACAAATTTACTTTAATATGCACAAACAAAAGCAGAACACAGATTGCTGTACAATGTTATCAATGTGATATTTGTACGAGAAGTGGTCAAAGATTATCTCTGGAAATTTCAACCTGTCCTGTCTATCAATACTTTTATAGAAGCACACATCAGGAAAGTAGACTTCTTTTATTATGCTGTTGTTCGAGGTGTTGGGAGGAAAGCAAATCAGAGGTTGTTACACCCATCCCTGGTTCAGGCTAAGAAGGTTCATCTCATAGAGACAAAAAAAAGATAAAAGATGGTATTGTTCCTCTGATCTTAGGGCAGAAGAGTGCATATCTAGACTTTCAGACAAGAGCAAACGAACAAACTAACTTTATTTTCAAAGAGTCACAAATTGGGCCCGCAGGGCCGTCTTACATTCTGCCCTTCCAATCACTCATCTTTTGTACATCAATTATCTACTGTGCATGTTACATTCACATAGACAGAACATTGTCAAATGAATGCTGTGAACATAAACAATGCATATTATAATATAAAGAGGCAGGCAGGCAAGCAGGCAGGCAGGCACGTATGCACGCATGCACACACACACATACCTACATACACATTCATAGATACATACATATTTACACAAACTCGCACAGTTATACACCCAAACAATAACTTACAAATACAACTCCCTTGCATGCTGAATTTTGCATGTGGACTAGCCTTCCCTATTAACAGTGTTCCTCACCATCAGGCGAACCCACTCTGACTTCAGAGGTATTTGTAATTTACATCCCCATGTCAAGGACAATAGGTCAACATTTTAGTTCAACTGTCTGGTTTAGGGGTTGAACCCCTTACCTCAGCATCAGCACACTGGATGTTTAAGAACATGAGTTCTTATCCATTCGGCCATGCTGACTTACATCCATGTGCAATGAAAATGATCCTCTATAAACCAGTCAAGGAACATCAAATCACACATGCCTCAAGATGTAGTGTAAATCTGCAGTGCACGAAACCCACTGCTGCGTGGGCTCTTAGTACTGTTGTTAACATAAATGTCTCCAGGAGTCTCCGTGGCAAAGTGGTCAAGCCTTCTGACTCAGGCTCCTAAGGTTGTGGGTTTGATTCCGGGCCTCGTCCTTCGGTTCACAAGTGCATTTTTTTTTTACTCCTAAGGGTCGTCGCTGGAGCTACGGATTTTGTGCTTTGTGCGACGCTTTCTGTGTTGCGGAAAGAGACTGAGCCATATGGTAAAAAATCCGGTGCAATGAAGTTGACCCTGTCAACTTTTAAGCGACTTTTTAAGTTAACATTACTGTTAAAATGTATCTTTAACTGATAAATTGACAGCGATTTAAATGTTAGATTCAAGTTATAAAAGTGGTACATCAGCAGTTTTCTCTTTTTTTTTTCTATGAAATTATATTATTAGGGACGTTCATTTGAAACCCGTTCCAATGGCTTTATTACAAAAGCATGAAAGAAACATTAACAGGTGTGGTAGAATTAAACAAAGCATTCATTTTGAACGAATTATGCACCATGGGTTGGTCAGAAGAAGTTGCCGTAGGCATTCAGTCAAGCATCCCATTGCTTAGGTAGGCGGCAAATGCCGTCCACAAAAAAGGATTGTGGTTGCTCACTGAACCAAGTGTTTACCGGGTTCATTACGTCTGCATCTGTGTGAAATCGTTGTTCCCTTGAGAGCTTTTTTAGAGGTCCAAACAAATGAAAATCACATGGTGACAAATCAGTAATATAGGCTGGATGTTGCAGAATTTCCCACTTCTTCCTTGCTAATGCTTCCTGCACAATCTTTGCGACATGCGGACGAGCATTATCGTGCAACAAAATCACACGTGAGAAAGCATGCTGGGTCGTTTATTCTTGATGGTTTTTGCAGCTTGTCTAGTGTTTGCAAGTAGTGGGTAGAGTTGATGTTGACACCATGTTCTTTAAAGTCGGCCAACAATAGCCCTTCATGGTAAAAAAATGCGTTCAGCATAACCTTACCAGCGGAAACCTGAAATTGAATTTTTTGGCTTTTGGTAATCCAGCGTGCTTCCATTGCATGCTCTCTCTTTTGCTGCTCGGCTCAAAATGTTGACACCATGATTCATCACCTGCCACTATGCGGAAGAGAAATGCATTACCCTCCACTCTGTAACACAGCAAGTGGTTCAAACACCATCTCAGGCATTCCTCTTTTTGGTGGTCGGTCAACATCCATGGTACCCACTGTGAACACACCTTCCAATATTGCAGTTTCTTATGAACGACCTTTTGAATTGTCCCAATCGACACATCAAATTCTTTCGCTAGCAAACGTATGCTTCGAAACGGTTCATCTGCACTGCTGCATCAATTCTGGCGATAGTTGTATTCTGTTGCAACAATATGCACTTGACCCGGCCGTTGAAGGTCTGTCGTGAACTGACGTCCTTTCCAAAACATTCGTGCCCAGTCTGTCAATGTTGTCTTCGACACACATTTGTTACCGTACGCTGTCTGCATTCTTTGATGAATTTCCACTGGTCAACATCCTTCAAATGAAAGAAACTTAATTTCAGCTTCTTTGGACGGATTTTGGATCAACCCTGCCATTTTCTCAACGGTCAGAAACAGAACCTATACATCATGGGATGATAAGCACGTGCTCTTTTATTCGTTGGTCAGTAGTTATCACATGACTGTGACATGATCATGTTCAACGTACACAATTACGTGTGGTGCGGCACGAACGGATTTCAAATGAACTCCCCTTATATTTATGGAGTTTAGTTTAGTTTAGTCGACTGATCAACATCACGGATCAAAAGCCTGAGTACTGAGAATCTCAGCTCAGTGCATGAACTTCGTAGTACCCGCAAGGATCCTGAAATACTTTGGGTAGATTTTTAACTCAAAATTTTGCCTGGGCAACGCCGTTAGGATACTCTTTTTCGATTTCAAACTGCCAAGGGATTTTTTACGTGCACAACAACACACATGGGCGTCCGATCTCACTACCCAGAGACCAGGGGAAATTTTGTTACTAGAAGACATGTGACAAAATCCCAGCCCTCACCGGGGCTTGAACCTGGAACCTCCAGCACTCGAGGCGGACACCTCACCTCGAGACCACTCAGCCCCCTCCATTTTTTACAGTTTTGTTTTTTAAGTCTTATTTACAGAGTAACACAAGCATAAATATCTCAGATTAGAATTGACATACAGACTTGAATAAGATGCATTTTTACATTGTATTTTATACAAGCCATCGAACAAGAAAATTGTACTAAAATATCTACAAAATACAATCCGTTGGCACCAAGATTTGTTGTAATATTTCCCCACTTACAGTGATCATGAGATGTTCAGTTTTCCCTCTCCTCTTCATTGTTATTTATTATAGTTGTCATTTGCTTTTTCTTTTTTTTTTTGTTCTATTGATATCAAATCTAGTTGTAACATCCATTCTGTTACTTGCATATTTTTTAAACAAATATTTATATAAATTTCACAGCATGGCCAGATGGAAATATGACAGAGAAATTAGAAGTACTGAGAGAATTTGCAGTAGAAATATTAACTCAAATGATGAGATGTACAACAGTGGATTTATACCTAATGATTTGCAGAAATCTGTATTTACAACTCTACCAAGATCAGGAGCAATTGAATGCAAAAACAATTTCATACAATCAACTTCATAAACCATATCTGTAACATCTGCTCAGAATTATAATGAGAAGCACAAGAAAGAAAATAAAGATGGAAATTGGTGAGGTATGGATTTGCAGAATTTTCAGAAAAAGCACAAATAATGCAATATAACTGTTTGGAACACAAATGGATAGCAATAGATAAACAGAAAAACATATACATGTGTTTTATAGATTACTAGTTTACTAGATTACTAATTATACGATTAAATTATTTCTTTTGTTGGAAGATATTAAATTGATGGGGGAAATCTCAGAATAATAAAGAATATTTACTGAAAGCAAGATGAAAAACATTCTGACCAATAAAAAGATGTCAATTGAAACGAGAAAAAGAGTGTTGAGGGGATACATAGAGCCTGTTCTTTTGTATGGATGTGAAACTTGGACAATGAGCAGTCAAGCTGAAAAGCATCTGATGGCTGCAGAAATGTGGTTTCTGAGGAAAATGCAAAGAATACCATGGACAGACAGAAAAACCAATGACCAAATACTACAGGAGACAAATGAACACCGTAGACTGATTAGAGAAATTAGACGTAGACAGTCAAAATTTTTTGGACATGTTATGAGAAGAAATGGGTTGGAGAACTTAGTGACAACTGGCAAGATCGAGGGGAACAGACCAAGAGGAAGACCGAGAGGAAAATACCTGGATGGCTTGGCCACATGGCATGGACGAGACAGGAACACTGAGCTGATCCACGACACTGGTGATCGAGTGAAATGGCGAGTCATGACCGCCCACGCTTTCCGGCATGGCACATGATTGATTGATTGAAGTAGCAGCAATTAAAATAGGAAATTAGGAGGGCAATTATGAACAGATAAAGCAAAGGAGTAAGATAAGGATGTATAGTGAAGTAATAGGAGAGAGATAAAAAGAGGCCAGAAATACAATCTGGGGTTTGTAACATAAACAATCCACATTACACAGATAACAAATATGGATAGCTGAAAATGCAAAAGATCTATAACAACTTTTAGTCATTGCAGTACTACATAATGCACAAAAAGTAATTTCCTTGAATATCAAGACAAAGAAGCAATGGTAATATCAAATAATTTATTTTAATAGCACCACAATGTGACATAAGATTAGAAGGCAAAATGCTTAACCCACTTGATCAATTTAAATATCCAGGGGCATCATAACAACGAATGGAAGATGCATGACAGAGATTAATAGCAGAAAAGGCCAAGCAAAGGCTGCATTACAGAAAATGAAAAGTATCTTATGCAATAAGTCACTATAATTAAATGCCAGAAAGGGAATATTAAATTTTACAGAGAATCTGTTTTGCTGTATGGCAGTGAATCATGGAATATAATGAACAAATTAGGAAAAGTTTGGAAGCAATGGCGAAGTGTTTCTGATGAATGTTGTTAATACTGTGGACTGCCAGAGTAACTAACATTGACTGCCTGGAAGAGGGTAATGAAAGTAGAACATTATATACAACTATAAGAGAGAGACAAACAGCTTTCTTTGGTCCTATAAAGAGAAGAGAGCCATTGGAAAACACAATAGTGATTGGAAAGATCAATAGGAGAAGAGGTAAAGCATGAGAAATGATGATGGATGAACTGAGACGGTGGCATGGAGGAATATCATCGCCAGAGTTGATCCACAACACCAAAGACTGAGATTGACTGATCAGGATCCTCGCCCGCGCTAAGGAGTTTGTGCACTGAGCTGAGATTCTCCGGACTCAGGCTTGAGTTAGGAATAGAATGGAGCACTTATGGGTTACGCTCGTGTGCCGTGATGTTGATCTGTCGACTAAACTAACTAAACCAAAGACTGAGATCTATAGAGAGAGATGAATGTCTGTGCCAGTTACAGAGGCACATGATGATGATGATCAAATCCACATTCTGCACTACGCCTAATTATCCATAAGTAAATCATCATTATGTAGCAGGTCCTTTGGAGAACTTTGACATCATCACAGCTTGCCAAAAAGTTTCTCGATCTCTTGCGATTTTTCCTGTCTCATGCACCTTTATGTAAATGGTGTCTATAATGTCCCATGTACAACTTCTCTCTAGTTGTACCTCTTCCTCTCCTTCCAGGAACTATGCCTTCCATCACTGTTCTTTCCTTGCCACTGTCAAGTTAAATATGGCCAAAGTATTTCAGTTTCCTAGAACGACACTGTTTTTGAGCCAGTTTTCTTCAATGTTCGGATCTTGTGGAATTTCAGTATGTTTTCTCTTCTTGGTCAATTATGTTATTCTGTAATATGTAAGCTAATGAGCCCCAATTTGTTTCTTAGCGATTGCGAAATTAAATGGTCCGAGACTCACATCCATATGTTGCTACAGGAAAGATGCATGTTCCCAAACTTTTAATTTTACTTTGATTTTCTTCCTGGTGTCGTGCCATAGATTCTTAATACTTATTAATAGCAATACTGATTCACCAATGCAATGTTACGGCCAGCCTGTGTCTGATTTCTTTTCAGCAGTCTCTTTGGTTGTTGATTATGTAGCCAAGATATTTAGTTTATTAAATTTTCAATTTCTTCATTTTTTATCATGATATTTGGCTAGCATTTAGTTTTGTCCATGAATATTATTTCTGTTTTGATTATATGCTCCAAAACAATTTTGTTTTTATCTGTGTCATTCAATAAGTCATTATCACTGAATATAAGAAAGAGTGCTGAAATGATATATAAAACCAGTTTTTCTGTATGGCAGTGAATCCTGGAATTTAAATGAACAAATTAAGAAGAAATTAGAAGCAACAGAGATGTGGTTCCTGAGTCAAATGTTGCAAATTCCTTGGACTGCCAGAGTAACTAACTTCTTCTTCTTTCGTTCGCTTGAAATATGTCTATAACTGCAATGCTTTCTCTTGTATGAATTGAAATGTCTTTTTCAGTTCACACAGCGGTCCATAGAGTTTATCTTCCATTGTCTTCTCTCTAGGCCAGAAGGTTTGCCTAGATATGTTATATTTTGGGCAGTCTTGGAGTATGTGCTCTGCTGTCTGTGACGCCAATCCACATGTGCACATGGCTGTTTCACCAATCTTGAATTTTGTATACATGTGGTTGCGTAATCTATTGTGTCCTGTTCTGAGGCGCATAATAATGACTTGTTCTGGTCTGTCCATAATGTGGTAGTCATCTTGAGCAGGTTTTGGTGGCTTTCTGACTGATTTGATCATTCTTTTAAACAGGCTAATGAAACTAGAACATTATAAACAACAATAAGAAAGAGACAAACAGCTTTCTTTCGTCATGTGATGAGAAGAGAGGCATTAGAAAACATTGGACAACTGGAAAGATTGAGGAGCAGAGAGGCAGAGGCAGACCAAGAGAAATGATGCTGAATTGACTGAGACAGTGGCATGGAGGAATATCATCAGCACAGTTGATCCAGAACACCAAAGACCGAGATCTGTGAAGAGACATGAATGCCTACACCAAATCCTGCATACCATGTTCAAACCACAGCAGCGGGCGATTTGGCAGCAGATTGCTTTGCGTCAGTTTTCATAAAATGATATCAGTGCCATTTGTTAAGAAAGCTATGGCAAACTACTGAACGTAAAGTTGCCAAGAAATCACAAACAGCTAAAGCATGGTAGGGTTGACTGCGATGTCCTGTAAAGGATATGCAACAAGGAGATCTAGGGTATCTTTCTAAGATATAGTAAATCCCGTTTTATATAGCAGTTGTG